>VYZV01027890.1:21530-36030 GCA_013401275.1 Pandion haliaetus | reverse complement strand
CAACTTCTCCAACGTGGTTCCTTTCCACATTCTGCAGTTCCTCACAAACTTCCCCGGCGCGGGTCCTTTCCACGGGCTGCTCTCCAGTCTCACACTGCTCCACCGCGGTTTTTACCATGGAGTCACAGCCATCTCCAGGAGCCTCCGCTCCACCATGGACCTCCATGGGCTGCAGGGGGACAGCCTGCCTTCTCACCACGGGCTGCAGGGCCATCAGCCTCCTCAGGCGTCCCCTCCTCCCCCTCCTCCTTCACTGACTCCAAAATCGGCAGAGATGTTCCTCTCATGTTTCCCAAACCCCACACTGCCGGTTCCCCTTCTGAAATATGTTCTCCCAGAGGCACTCCCACCGTCACTCCCTGTCTGGGCTGCAGAGGCGGGTCCGACTCTTTGGCGCTAGGGAAGCTTCCAGCAGCTTCTTAAAGGAGCCACCTCTGCAGCCCCCTCCCCCACTACCAAAGAAAACCGCGCCACACAAACCCATAACACCCCAGCAGAAGGAAATCTCTTTATGCGCTGCTGGTTGGTGCACATACAGGCGACCATACTATATAGAATCTCTCAGTGTCCACATTAAACATGCTAGTGAGTAAACAGAAACAATGGAATATGAACCATGATATAGTCATACCTGCAAGACTTATTGATTTTCTTATTTTGCTGTAGATACAGAGAATGAAAACTTGATCCCACACACTTCGTGAGGTCCAGGTGAGATGTCATCCAGAAAACCTTCTGAAAGAAGCAAATTCTCAAATACAGTCTTTTGTGTTGAACAGCCATACCATCTACTTTGAAAGATACAGTATCAACCACAGTGTAAGACTCTTTCACATCCTTTTGCCTGGACCCATAGATCCTATTTAGATCCACAAGTATAGGCAAAGACCTGAATGACTGCATACTGAAATGAAATATTTAAACTAAAGATAATCACAGTTCAAGATTTTTTTTTTATAGCAGAGTTAATTTCTTCAGTTTATTTTGTGTTCTTGACAGTTACCCAATAAAGTCACCTTTTCTAGAGAAAAACTGAACCTTTAATTTTACTGGGTTTTTGTTGCCTTCTCATAAAATTATAAAAGGATTAGCAGCTTCTTCTGGTAAATTAACATCCACAAGTCCAAGTTTTACAGAGCATCAATAGCCAGATCTAGCCAGTACAGTCTAAAAACTGAAACAGAGGGTGTATCTATACTAGCATTTTAAAGAAGCTGAGGACTGCACTTTGGGAGTAAACTTTGTGCTTACCACCACCTACTGCACTTTGGTTGGCATTGTGGAGTGGCCTGAAAGTGCCCTCACCACACTGCTTTTGTATAAAACTAAACTGGGAAATAGAGTCCGGGAGCATACCAGACTAGAGCTATTTCATATCACCTCTAAGATTATTATAATACAGCTGACAGGCCCTCAGGGCCAACTGTTTCTCTCTACAGACCACTTCTATTAAGCTACACGACTTGCTAATGGAGACATAGCCTTAAAGAACCTGTCTTTTCTCCTATATACATTATTTTATCACAGGGAGAGATCTCTTACTCTCGTAACTCTCTTGAATTGAACTGTCACCTCTTCTGCCTGATATTAAGAACTACAGCTGCTATTAAAGCACTTGTCAGAGGCAAGTAAACGCGCTTCTGATACTATGATAGCTTGTAAAAATCTGCAGACAAAAATATCACTGGCATGGATGCTTGGCTAGCTGGCTTTTGCAACTGTTTGTGTGGTTTTTCAATAATTACAAATTTAGGCAAAGATGCATCAAAAAATATTGCAAGCTGAATTCTAATCATTTGCTGTTAGGTACCAAACTATTCTGTTCCACTGCAGTGTTTCAACTCAAAATGTATCATTTTTTCAACTTAATATCAAAAGGGTAAATCAGGAATATCTACCATCAGCATGGAATATGTTTTCACTCAGCAAAAAATTTAAAAAAATCTTAAAAGGAAAAAAACTAAAGTATTTTTTTTGAATTCATGATGGAAAACAATTTTATCATTTTGTTTCCTGAATGACTTCCTGACATAAATAGGTATATATACATATTTATTTTCAAAAATCACATTTTCTACCCATTTAATTTTTACCATATTCTGGACCATACATAATGCATAGTCTAATGAAATTCAAATACTGGATCTATCATGATGAAATTAATTATTGCAATCAGCATGGGTGTTTTGCCTTTCTAGGGACAGCTGCTTTCTGGCAAAGCAGGTGAGCAATATTATCATGCCTTGTTTTTCCCTTCATAATGAATAGAACAAGATAGTATATGTTTTTACCTAAAGTAATTCCTGTCATGGTTGCTTCTGGGAAAAGTATTGATTGTTTGAGAAAGACCCACATTTCTAGAGTGGAGCAATTGGAAACTACTGAGTGGCTGCTATAATTTTTTTTTTTCAAGGGGAAGTGTACAGCTTCTACCTCAGAAGTGAAAAGTAAACTATAGCTCTGTGAAGATTAGCTCTAACATGAAGAAACCGAATGAACCATTTTTATCTTAGGTTTCAAATTCCCATTGTAGAGGTTCATAAAGAAAAGGTCATTTTGTATTCACAGGCCTCATATCTTTCAGCAAGAGCAGAACATTCTCAAGTATTATGAAGAAAAATTTGCATTTGCTTTTATAAAGAGGTTTTGCTTTATCTGTCATTTCCATTCTTTTCAAGACAACATCTTTTAAAGATCTCTTGTGAGTGCACAATGTTTAAATATATATATATTTGTGAAGGGGAGGATAAGGATGAAAAAGTGCTTCATATTTTGTACATAATGACAATCCATGCTCTTGCTACAGTAACCTGAACAACACAGTTCAGTGTTTCTGCAGGTATCAAACAGTGAGAATTCAGAAGTTCTTGGTTTATCCCTATAGAAGGATAAAAAGAGGTCAAATTCATTATTTGCAAGTGTCCCTTCCTTTATAAGCCTTGAAGAGAGGACAGTAGGAAACAATTCCTCCATTCCCTGTTTTTGTTCTGCATAAAAATGAATCCTGGTTCTGCTTCCCTTTTAAAAATTACCATACTGCAAACAATTACCACACTGCTCACAAGTCAAATAGATCTAAACACAACTGAAACTTTAATTTGATATTCTAGAATACTTGATACCCATTCCTTAGAAGTTCAGATCTTTTTATCCCCAACTTCAGATTTCTATTGATTTTCAATGGCCAGGACAACACCCCAGTTCTTTTCCTTACTTTGTTATATAAACAACATCATGTAAAGAACCTGGAAGAACAGCTATTCCAGAACTCACAATAGAAAGACAATGAAAGTCTCGCTCCATGTGTTGTTTTCAGATACGCAATTCCTTCAGCTGTCTTCATCTTTAATATTTGCTTTTTCCTGTTCTGTAAAATATTACTCAAAACATTATAAAAATTGCCAGTAATATTTGCACATAATGAAGACAAGTGTGCTTTTTTGCCAGGGTGGAGGTGAATGGTGAAAAAACCAAGTTCCAGTCCTTTCAGCTTCTCAATAGTAAGAAGCATAGAAAAGCTTAGTATATCTTGTCCGTACCTGCAGCTTCCCAGAAATGACCATAATCTACTCACTGCCGCACATTCTACTTATCTTAATGAGATGCTACCTTATTCCTGCCAAAGGCCATGAAAAAGGATGTTGAAATGTCATCCCTCATAAGCTCCAGGCAGTGAAACTGAAAGGGAGTATGAGTTTTAGGAAAGCCACTTTTGCTGACTATTATTAGATCTATCTCCATTTAAATGACTTGTGTGTTGGAAAATTATTATTACTACACTAAATGTGTCATGTTCTCTCCACAAACCACATAATATAGTTCAATATAATGAAATAGCTTAAATCTACCTAGTCTAATTGTCCCTGCTTGTATTACATAACTGTTGGTGTGTAATCAACGGGATATGCTCACTTAACAAAGGCAAATTATTTCACTTGCGGTTCTTCTAGCCTTACGAGGGTGAACTACACCTTTAGACAGCGCTATGAGCTACATTTAAATGTGTAATATTGAAGTCTAAAACAATAAATGCTTTTAAAAAGTGGCTCTTTATCCTTAATAAAAATATAGAAAAATAAAAATTTGTCTCAATTTATCACTTACAGTTACCTTAATGAAATGTTTAAATTCAAGAGAAAAGACCTGTTGGTTTGGGTGTGATGTGCACTGATGCTGGTCTTTCATGCATATTTAGTGAGATCAATATTGCCTCACGGGCACTTAAAGGATCATGGATTAGACTGGTAAAAACAACTACTTTACATGCTCAGGTGACTTCCATTATTGCATGTATCCAAGCACACAAAAGCACCTGAATCAACATCAGTCCTCTTAAGAGCTCTACGTACTCATACCAATATGATTGGAACGGAGAAAAAAGACAGAAGAAGTGAAACAAAAGGACTTACCTGAAACTCTACATAAGAAAGCAATAACAAAGCAGATAATTTGAAAGGAAACATCACATTTTCAGGCTTTGTCCTATCTACTGGATTATTCTTATATTATGTACCCAGAAATACAAAATAAAGTTTAAAAGGTGCACATTCTCATTTAACTTAAGATTGGGGTGAACAGACAGGATGCAACTTACAATGTAGTCCTTCCACTTGAAAGGACCTGTTTCCTAGAGAGTTGCAGAAGAGATATCTCCGCTGTACAATGTGGATTAGCCCACCATCACAAATTCTGTCCACTTCTACAGCACATTACAACAGAGATTGTTTCACTTGCACAGGGTTGCTCCTGACCTTTTCATAGGTAGAAGACCAATCATATTTTCACTTATATTGATTATAATTGTTAGTGTAATTGAATGCAAATTGCCAATAGCTTTTCTATCAGCCAAATCATAATATTAACAACAATAAACGTGGAATTCCTAAATTATCGGGAAACCCAGGAGAACTAGCAACAAACTCCAAGAAAGCCAGAGATTATGCTGCACTACCTACAAGTACTTTAAAATTCTGTTTACTACATATGAGGGGTTTTGGACCTACCTTTTCTCTTTGAATTCATGGCATACAGAATGGCTTAATGCAAACTGAGTCAGAGACAAATATTTTTCAGTAACCTCCCAGGACTTACATAGGTCTTGGCATGACTCTATGTGGCTGCTAGCAAGCTGACTTCAGTCAGGCTAATATTTATACAGAAAACTTTAATTAGGCATTTCATGCATTGGGCAGCATGTAATTGGCATGAATATACCTTCTGCAGAGTAGCCTGATTAGTCATAAATGAGCATTGCAGTACTGCTGAGGGTAATAGATGAATACAGTGTTTTATTGGTACCAAGGCTTATTGACTTGAATAGATCATGATGATAACGTTGTTTTAGTGACCTGGGCTGCCAAGGCAAAGTAGAGGACAGTTTGTGTCATAAAGCTATAGCCCCAACATTTTAGATAATGAGCACAGACTAATTTAAGATGACACAAAATACCCTGATTGCAATGATTCATTTACAATTGGGCAAACAGAAATATATATATAGTTGTGTAGGTGTAACTGGAGTTTGATAGTTAACCCTTTTGCAGAATAATAACAATTATACATGCAGATCCGATTTGCCACAATGTCCCAAAGGAAGACTATTACAGTTATTGCCAAACTGACTATATGTTTATAATGCCATCTGACACACAGAAATTGGAAGTCAAATGCTGTTTCTCACTCCATAGGAGTACGTTTGCTCCATATGAAGAACTACATTAAATAGAATTTGGGTTTAATAAGCAATTTTGCTGTAAAGAGTTTAAGACATAGATCTCTCTGTTTCCTCTGTTTCATAATTATATATACATACATATGTAACAGGTGTTATGAAGCTATCTATATATAATTATTTATAATGATGTAATTACAGATGTGCGTGTGTGTCCCATACACACATACATTCCCACACTCTTAAAAACAGAGGTTTTTAATTCCTGAGAGCTTGTGAACAATGGGGTATGAACTTTATATAATAAAAGCAACAGTTACAATCTTTAAAACTCAGTAGGATTACAGCTGAAATCCTCTCACTATGACAAAATGGTTTGCTCTAACAAAAGCTATAGGGGAACTACATATGGAAATGGAAAATGTGGCATTCTGGATAAGAAAATGCTACAAGTTACAGATACTATGAAAATTTTAATGAAAATGGCACCCAAATAATCAACAAGAGTGTACAGGATCCAATAGTAAGCAAGTCTGGGCATATCTATCAATTATAGACACTTTAATGTGATTGGCTGTTAGAAAACTATCACTATTAACATTAACAATAAATACATTTAAAATCTTTATTACAGATACAACAGAAAGAAAAAAAGATAAACCACGTATAACTTTTACCTTTAACTGTAAAGTTTTCTCTTCAAAACTCTTTTATCCTGTTTTGGGGGGATATCTTTTGTAGACAGCACTGAAGAAGTTAATAATTGCTCTTGTTCAAGGAAAAGTGAGTTTTTCAAGGAATGATGAGAGCATATTTTGAGCTTTTGTTAGTGGAGTTTAATCCTATTTTTCTGAAGATGAAACAAGAAAAAAATACCCAAGAAGGGAGAGAAAAGAACAGTAGAGTTAAAAAACAGTGTCTCTTTCTGGTGTCCAGCCTCATTAATAACATATCTGCTGGATAATGAGATATTGGATATTTTGGGTGTTCTTATGCCTTTCAGAGGACTTAATAAAAAGCATTATTTTCATTAATCTGTAAATGTGGACAAGATTTTCCTACTGTTTTTCTTTCTAGCTTCTGACAAAGTAGTTTTGATCATTTGCTTTTGGTGGCTTGTTCATTTTTCTAAAGTAATTATTTCTTCTGATTTTATGACGTTCCATGTTTCTTTTCAGTGATGTTTCAGAAAATAATGTAGTTGCAAAGATTATTCACAGCGAAATGGTGATTTTTAATTAACCTTAACAAACCTACAAGCCAAATGAGATTTGCCTATTTGCAACTTTGTTTTGATGACAAAGCTCTGCCTGGATCCAAAATTATGTATGATCTCTGCAGTCGTCTATTCCCTCCTCTCACCTCCCAAGGAGCCTTCCTTTACCATTTTCTTTCTGTTCCACCACTTCTGAGAAGAGTCCATCTTCTTGCAAGTAGACTAGACTTGATATTGGTCTTTGCGCCTGAGAAACTATTTTGTCAATAAATGAGAAACACAGGAAGAGGTGTGGAAAAATAATCTAAGTCTTTTGTTTCTGAGAATATTCATTTCAGTGCTCTGCACTAGAGTTTTGTAAGCACACAGGGCTTCAAACACAGCTTATTGCTGCAGTCCAACCAGCAGCAGTCAAAGGTATAAACAGCTGAGGATTACTTTCCTACTAAGAACAAAGATAACTGAGCATTGCTCTAGTATTTGCTGAGGGAAAGCTTTGTATTGATGAAGAATTCAAGTAGAAAACAAAAACAGGGTATGAATTCACAACAGATCCAAGTTCATCTGGGTTCAGCTTTAGCCAGCTGTTGTTCATCCATGAGTTGACCTTTTATGTGCTCTAGGCCATTTTGCTAGCAAGTGTGGAGTCACACGTGATGCAAACTAAGAATGACTGTGTGCCACCCAGCCTGCACCAGCTGCCCATCTCAGCTAGTGGCTGTATATGAATTCTGAAAAGGGACGGACAGAACCGACACTGATTCCACAGCTGGGAGGCTGCGCACTGGAAGTACAGTTCCTTGTCACTGTTCTTCATATGCAGAACTGAACAATATACCTTTTTCCCCCTCTGCCCCAATCCCCAGCACTTTCTTCAAGCAATACATCAATAATTTCATGGGCAATAGTACTCTGGAATGACACTGAAGATTAAAATTTAGTTGATAAAAGCCATTGATGCAGAAGTAAGAATCAAAAGGAAAAGAACCGATTGTGTAGGAAGCAAGTTAAACTGTGTGACATGAATTTTAAAAGCCTTTCTTTTTATTAGCTATATTAGCTATTTGACTTTTCCCACCACTGTCTCAAAACATGAATGTGTGCTCTGTAGAACAGCATTGTGCAGTGGTCATAACTATTTTAGAAAGAACATAACTTTTTCTTCTTGAACATCCCTGTTGAATTCCAGCTGATGCCTGCTGATGGAGATTACCTTTGCTCTGTTGTGCTGATGAGCCTGTCCTGCAGAGTCATCAGGGCAACCTCTCCCTCCATGCCATTATTTGCTTACTTACACCTATCACAACAGTTTGCCAGTGCAGCTGAGGAGATTCTTCCACCCAGAAGTCCACTTTATAAAATGCTATAATAACATATAAAGACAGCTTTCAGTTTCACTGGTGTTGCAGTAATATGGATAAGGCTTTAAAGGCATCTACTTAGTGGTATTTCTGAAGAAAGTGGTTTTACTCTACTGCTCACTGAGCTGCCCAGTAACCACTGTTTATGGAACATGCAGAGCGTGAAAGGTATTAATCTGTGCTACTCTGTTTCTCCTGATCATCTTGCTAAGCATCTGAATTTCAAGTAAGATTATGTAGAATAAGAGCTGATTTAATTTCACAGTGTAAGTACCATAGCATAATATTTAACACTTACCAAATGCACTTTGCTCATTCTTTTTTTCTATCTATTTCTTCAGGATAATGTTATAAAAATACTGAAAAGCTTTTTTTTACTAGATTTCTTAGTGTCAAGGCATTAAATCATCCAATTTCAACTATGGTGAACTATTAGAGCTTATTACTAAATCTACCACTTGCTCTTTGCAAATGTCATGGGGAAAAAAAAAAAGGTGCTGATCTTAGAAACATTTGCAGACAAAGCACTTGCCTTACTAAAAAGCAAAAGCTCTATTCTTGTTTTAAAATAGATTTAGAAGGCACATTTGTATACTAACTAGTAGACAGTAAAAATCACAAATTCATCTTACAGTTTTATTTCTTTATTCTATAGCTACCAATGAAGGACAATTTTACAGGACTTTCCTTTCTTTCTTTCTTTTTTTTTTTTTGTTCTCCATTGCCACTTTGTTACCCAGGTTACACATATACAAAGTACAGAGAAGTTCTAATAGGTAGCAATATAAAAGCACTTACTAGAAAGAAATGAAGGCTATAGTGTAGAAAGTCCCATACCTCTCTGATGAAGACATTCCAAATAGAAGTACTGACAGTCACATGTAGCCATGGCAAATCACATTATTAACTACAGGACAGAGTCAGCTGGCCAAATCCCTGATCAGCTTTGAACACAGTCTGGTCCCCCATCACCAGATTCGGCAAAGAGGCAATATTTACTGCCCAGTTACTGATTTTAACCCCATCAAGATACAATGTCAAAGTGTTGACCATTTCACTAAGGGTCTGAAATGCTGGCTCTATTGGTGAAAATATACTTTCACTTAAGACACACAATTTGCATGAAAAATGAATTTCTTTGCAGGAAACGCAAGTCTATTTAAAAAAAAAAAAAAAAAAACAGAAAACAATAACCTATATTTCCTTTAATCTGAACTTTGATACAGGATATACAACTTTAGTGCTTTTCCAAATTTTTTAATTGAGTGTTTTAAAAGTTTTCATTACCACTTTACCATTGTCTGTTCCTACAATGAACTGCTGGCGATAATTTGCCAGATAATTTGAAATCAAGGTCCAGGTTTTGACTGAAGTCTCTTCTTTAATGACAATTAATTATTTTCTACTGTCATTTGCCAAATAGACATCATTTTTCCTCTTTCAGTCAGGTTTTAGTTTGAGCTAACAATGTCTAAGAAGACATTTTTTTTTTTACTTGTATCATGCTGTTAAACATTTTTCTTTTCCATTTTTTTCATGGTACCTAATTAGCATGAGAGGAATTTTACTGCCATAAGATCACTGGGAGTATTATTTACCGATACCATTGTCATTTTAGCAGTTATCATCTTCTAATCTTTATTTTTAATAACTGACAACAAGCAGGCACACAGAAATGTGCATTTAAATGGTGTCTGTTTTCTTTTCGCTATCAGTTGTCTTTATCTGTATGCTGGTACATAGACACTTATAAATGAGTCTGTGTGGAAACAATTGGTCTTTGACTGATGCTCAGATGCAGCAAAGATACGCCTGCATAATCAGAGAGAGAGAATTGTCTTGCCCTCCTAAACTTGTGACAGGCAAAGGGAATTCACAGCTGAGGGGAGCTATATGCAGCTCTTCTTATATCAGTCAGGAACACTCTCCTCTTAACTGCCTGACTGAGCTTCACCATACCACTAAGTTTCAGGTAACTATATCCCAAAATAAAAGCTCAGTTATTGCAGCTGCAGTTTAAAGACTTGCTTTGCAGTCCCAAGTCAGCAACAGAGTGAGCACTATGGGGAGGGGCAGGGATAACTGAAAGCAAAGAAATTAAGAACAGACCAGATTTCAAGCCCAGTATGCTGACCTGGGTCAAGGCATGTAAAATGGTCTGAAAGACTCTCAACTCTATGTTCAGAGTCCTTCCTCTATTCTTGCTCTCTTAATCCCTAGGACTCTTGCATCAGCATAAACTAAAACTCCTGAAAAAGAAATGTAGTTTTAGGAGTCTGCAGTATCATCAAGTCTCCCCTGACACTCCTTTCTTAAATAGGAGTGGCCAGTATTACCTGACAGCATTTCATAAACAGCTCAGAGCAACAGAACCAGAGGTGAAAAAGAGAAAAGGCACCTGTATTAGGTTTGTGTGGTGGGATTTTGGTAGTGGGGGAGGGGGCCACAGGGGTGGCTCCTGTGAGAAGCTGCTAGAAGCTTCCCGGCTCCAAGTCGGACCCACCTCTGGCCCAGGCTGACCCAAGCAGTGACAGTGGTAGCACCTCTGGGATAACAGATTTCAAAGGGGGAACCTGCAGTGGGATCGGAATGTGAGAGGAACCCCTCTGCCAATACTGGAGTCAGTGAAGAAGGAGGGGGAGGAGGGGCGCCTGAGGAGGCTGATGGCCCTGCAGCCCGTGGTGAAACAGCAGGCCGTCCCCCTGCAGCCCATGGGGGTGAATGGGAGAGCAGAGGCTCCCCAAGATGGCCATGACTCCATGGGAAAGCCTGCGCTGGAGCAATGTGTGACTGGAGAGCAGCCTGCGGAAAAGACCCACACTGGAGAAGTTCGTGGAGGACTGTCTCCTGTGGGAAGGACCCCATGCTGGAGCAGGGGACAAGTGAGGACTCCTCCCCCTGAGGAGGAAGGAGCGGCAGAGACAACGTGTGACCCACATTCCCCATCCCCCTACGCTGCTGGGGTGGAGGAAGTAGAGAAAACAGGGAGTGGAGTTGAACCCATGAAGAAGGGAGGGGTGGGAGGAAGGTGTTTTCAGATTTGGTTTTACTTCTCATTATCCTATTTTGATTTGATTGGTAGCAAATTAAATTGATTTTGGCTTTTTTCCCCCCATGTCGATTCTGGTTTTTGCCCGTGACCATAAGTGGAGAGTGATCCCTTCCTGTCCTTGTCTCAACCCACGAGCCTTTCATTTAATTTTCTCCTCACGGTCCCACTGGGGAGAGGAGTGAGCAAACAGCCTCATGGTGCTTTGTTGCCAGCTGGGCTTAAACTGCAACATCACCTTTCTGCTGTGCTAAAATACTGTGGTTCTCTGACGTTCTGGTTTTTGAAAATATATCTGGGAACAAGATCTGTAGAGCTACAGACATACATCATTGGTCTAAGAATTGATTTTGTACTGACAGAAATTAAGTCTTGGTGATTTCAGACAGCTTCAAGATTAAGGAGATACAACTTGAGGTCACAATTTTGGATTTCAGCACTAAATGTCTGCATGAATCCAGATTCAGGAATCTTAATCCTTTACAATGTCTGGTCCCTGATCCTATTAGTCTTGCCAAGATTGCCAAACTTGTGCCAGTGTAAGGATATTTGGGACAGTTCTTTTTGCCACCTTTCTAATCAGAAGAGTAAAGCAATTTTGTTAAAGAAAGTCTGTCTTAGTCTGCCAGCCAAATAGTGAGCAGAATGCAAATGGAGACAGAGATAGAAAATAAATGTGGCTGGGGAAGGAAAAGGAGAGGCAAGAGAGGAAGAGAAAAGAAGGAATACATATCACACATTCAAATCTAGTGTTGTTAAGTTCAGCTGTGGAACTACCTCTCTCTTTTTTACTTATTTTGGTCAGGATATCTATCAGAATGAGGCTGATGAAGATCTACTGGTGATGATCAGAGATGGTGAGAGTAGCAGCTAGGAAGGCAAAATTCACTGTCTTTGGTTCACCATTTGTGTAGCATCACCATCAAGTGAAGGTCTACAAGAGGTAGAAAGCCTATTATTTTGTTCCTCAGTTTGTCACAAGAGTTTTGATATATGTATGTGTAGTTCTTCTTGCTCATTTGACATAATCCTAAATACAGACCTCTGAATGGGCAGATTTATTCCATCTTTAAACTGTTGCTGAATATTGACATTTGTCTATTGACGATTATTGTTCAATCAATTATTGTTGAGCTAAGCTGGATCTTTGTTTCCTAGAACAACTCACCAAACTTCCACATATTTCTGAGCTTCTAAGCATATTTCTATCATTGAGTAACATGAACTGCTACACAGCATTATGTTGGAGTCCCCATAGCTCATGCCAGAGCCTCTTAAATACCCTTCCAAGAGTAAACACAGGGGCAAATAAAAAAAAGGAGATTTGTCCATTATGAAGCTAGCTGGAAGATGGCAAGCTTCCCTAGAAAGAAAAGAACAAGACATTGGAGGAAAAAATTAGATTTTCACCTCCTACTATATTATTGAGAGTAACAGAAATCAGAATATGGAAGTCTGGTTAGAGGTCAGCTGGGAGTCAGTGGGTAGTATTTTCGGTTTAGATCAGTTTTATGGCTGAGAAAAAGGCATAATGAACTACAAAAAAAAGGGTCCAGGTTCACTTTATACCTTTTTTTATAACTGCAGTTAAAGGGCGTTTTAGGAAATAACTATTTTGCATGTATGCAAAAAGCTCTCAGGCAGATTTAATCAACCTAGACACCTCAGGAAGTAGCTCTGGGCCCTGGATAAGTTGATGAGACCACTTATCTTTCTGAAATGGTTTATTTCAGTCTTTATAGACCAAATTCCATTCAACCCTCCTGCAGCAGCTGTGCTAAACCTCAAAGGCCATTTCTTAGCCATGTCTTTCATTTGGAGCTCCTGTTTTAAGTTGTCTAGTTTAACTGCATAGCTTAGTATTCCTCCAGATCATAACACTGCTTAATGTAATGCAATGTGATGCAAATGTCAGCTTGAATCACTGCTAAAAACAAATGACATTTTGGGGGGCAGCCTAGGAATTAGAAATGGTAAATAAATATTCTGCTGTCAGCATATCTCTACATCAGGCTGATCACCAGTCTGGCCTTTCACTGCTGGAGTACTCTGAACAGCAGCAATTTTCCTTTTACGTTTTAATTATACTAGCAAACATTATCAAGTGGGCTAGGACTTTAAAATGGTAAAAATTCAGTCTCATGAAAGATGTTATCTTTGGATAAAACAGGATAAGAACCATGCATCTACAGGGACAAATCAAAATAATGTGGTCTGAAAAACTATTTAGGTGATATAAACAGTATTCTTCTTGCCAAAGGAAAATTTAGTTACTGGACTCCATTACAATTTTTTGTTAGCAGTAGCTTTACTTTAACTTGGACATTCTTAACATCATTCAAGCAGTTAGAATAATTTAATAGTATGAAAAACATACATAAATTGACTAGAGGAATGTAGCTTACTGACAGTCAGAAATTACCTCTAAGCTTTGAGATTTACTTGCAGAATTTGTAATTCATCACTGATTTAGATCAATGGTAGTACACTGAAGCTCAGTGAAGATGAGCTATATTGTGATCAACAACTACGTTTTTACATGGCAACTCTCATTTGTGAAGATGAACAACTGAATTTTAACCTCCTGTGGTAAGGAATGTATGGTTTCTACAACCTTGGGCCCTGGCGGACTTCAAGATGGAGAGTGGTCTTCTCAGTACAGTCATGCCATATTATATTTCTCCCATGACTGTTTCAAAGTACAAAATTAAATGTTTCAAGTTTCAAAACACTTTCACAAAGCTTACCTCTCAAAGTAAATTTCAGGCACAGCTAGGAATTTGTGCAAGATTGCCACTGGGAAAGAGACAAGGGTCCAACAGGACCCACCACAGGACACAGCTGAGCCCATCAGACAAGCTGGTGGCATCTCTGTGGAAACATACTTTTAAAAGGGCAGAAAATGCCACACAGGCAGTGGAGGAGGGAATAAAAGAGTGAGAAACAGCAGTGGGAACACCAAGGCCAGAAGAGAAGAAGAAGGAAGAGAGGGTCCATGACAGAGCAGGTACTTCTGAAGAGTTGCAGTCCTTGGAGACCCTAAGCCAGAGCAGAGGAAAAATGTGAGGAGGAAGGAGCAGCAGAGAGGAACCACTGTTTCTCGATGGCAACCACCCACTCCCCACCCTCCTGCACCAATTGATGGGGGAGTGGAGGAGTCTGGAGTGCAGAAGTGAGGTTGAGCCTGGGAAAGGGGTGAGGGA
>VYZV01027890.1:2540-21484 GCA_013401275.1 Pandion haliaetus | reverse complement strand
CCTTATCCAAATCAGTAATTAAATATTTATTTTAATTTGCAATAAATTAATTTTCCCAGGTCTAGTCTGTTTTGCTTATGATGGTAATTGGCAAGGGATCTCCTTGTCTTTACCTTAGCCCATGAGTTTTCTCACCCCTTTTCTTCCTATTTTTTCCCCACTCAGCTGGCTGAGGAGAGGAGAGTGAACAAGCAGCTGGGTGGGAGTTCAGCTGCTAGCCAAGGTTAACCCACTACAGACACAATCCTTTTTTCAGAGGCACTGGAAACAGAGGGGGGCATTTTACCTGCCATCCAAGAATAGCCAAATATTTCACCATAACAAAATAAAAACATTTCAAAGGGGCTTAGTAGCATTTCCACAATACAAGTACCAGAAATATCATGTTAGGAAGGATGTTCTGCAGATCAATAACAAAGGCTGGCCATGCTGCAATGACAAGAGCCAGCACTTTCCAGAGCAATATCCTCACAGCTTGATTCACTTCTGTAAATGTCATCGGGCCTAAATTTCTGTGTTTTGTTTTGTTTCCTTGCTTCAGTCTTATAAAGACTCCTGACAGAGCTATGGGAACAATCTGCTAATGTCAGATGTCTCCATAATAAGATTGCAGCAATTCTCTAAAGTTCCAGTTTCCAGATGTACAGAATGTTCTCTTTCTACCTCAGAAAGAGCAAGATTGTTATTCTAGCACAGCCCAAAGAACAGGATAGTACACATAGCAAATCCCCTCTGGATGGCACTCCAGCTTAGAAACATCTTTTGCTGACCAGAGGGTAATTCAGCAAAAGTATGACTCAGGCATCCTGGCAACTAACTAGAAACAGTCCCAAGCAGCTGTAATCTGCTTTGTCTCTGACAAACAGATCTTCTACTATTGGAATTAAGTAATTATTCATTAAGAAAGTGTTTCAGTAGAATTTCTTAAACTAGCTTGCCAAAGAGAAGTCTCAACAGCAGTTGAGATTCTTGCCTTTCAGTTGTGTTTTTAATGAACTTCTTTACTTTCCCAAAGGTTTAAACAATCAAATCAGAAAAAAATCTATGATGTGATCAAGTCTCAGCTTAAACCACTTGGTAATATCCAGCAGGACTGTACACAACGTTATCCAAACCCCACAGTTTCAGTTGCAATGGAAGATTTGCTTAATATTTCTATTACATTTCCATATTTTCATTTGTCTATTTACTCTGTGAACTGCAGAATTTAAAAAAAAACAAAGTCATCTAGAGCCTACAAAGAGACTGCAATTCAATTTAAATTCAAAGCAAACTATAAGATCCAAAACAGTTCTCCCTGACTCCGCTATTTATCATCTTCTGTTCAAGCCAAAGGTCTAATCCAGCTGATGCTTTCATTAAGGTCCTACACAATGGATTGTGGCTTTCTAATTAGTTCTACAGATGTTCCTGCACCAGGCCTAGGCTAAATTAGTGCCTAGAAGCACAGCTCCAAACAAGAGCTGGTAATTTTGGATAAGCTTAGCTCTCCACAGAGGCACAAGGCATTTCTGAGCAGCCAACAGTATTCGTCCTCCAAGGCTCTGCCATTTGGAGGTGAGATGTGGGGGAGTATATGTTGTCATTTTAAAGCTGATTCAACTAAATCACTTCTAACTTATCCCTGTAGTAAATTCTACAGCATAATGTACAGAGACAGATCCCTGGGCTCTCAAGTTTCAAAAACATTTCTGAAAATCTCTGTGAGATTCCTACATTTCATGTAGAAATACCACTAAAAGATGTTAACACAACTGTTATCAGCTATCTACACAGCAGGAGGAGTTGTCAGGCTTCAATAAGTTCCTAGTAAGGAGAAATCTGTGATAAATGTGTGATTTATCCATTTCACATCTACCTCAGCCCTAGAAGGGGTATAGGAAGATACACACACAGAGCAATGCAGGAAGAGTCATACTTCAGGGCCAAACATCACGATTTACCTCCAGCCAGCAGTTCTGCCTCAAGAATGGATTGTTAGCAAAGACAAATCACTAGGAACCTTGTGCAGCTAGTCATGACAGAAGTTCCAAAAAATTGAAACAAGTAATGCGGATGCCATATCCAAGATACGTCATATGTTGAGAAGAAAAGCTTTTTGGACTATGGGCAGAATGATCTGATAACCTCTTCCATAGAACAAAGTGATTTTATAGGTTACTACAAGTCATCAAAAAATTAGGTGTGCTCAGTCCATTTTAAATAGCAAATTTCCCATTCATATCAAGGACATATTGACCGCTAACATGCAAAGTTAAATGTAAGATACTGAAATTATGGCTCAGAGCAAGCAAATTGTTCCTAGAGAACAGTATGGAAAATGGTTCAAAGAGAGACAGCTGTAAGAGACACAAAATAGTAAGTGGGAACTCCAGGTAGCCTCCTGCCAATTTTTCTTTTAATAGCATTCAAAACTAAAAATTAAAAAGCATACGTTTAATGGTTGATTGCTTACTAACAAGCTTTGGACATTCTGCAAGGAAACCTACTAGAGTCAAAGTATTGTTTTTCTTCCTTGAGGTCAACCACAGATATGGATATAGTATTCCATTCACAGTGAAACTTATGCCACAGCACTTCCACTAGATTTTAAGAATAGGAAAATATATAATTTAAAAAACACAATGGAAACAGCAATGGCAACAGAGTCAAACTCTGCATTGCATGTGTATGTTAGTAGCTTTCAAATATTTGACATTTATATTTTACTCTACTTTGGCGTATTTAAGTAATTTTGAACTTCCTGGATCTGAATTTTTTTCCATTCATCATTAATCACTCCCCTTTCTGCATGGTGCTAAGCAATTACTTGATTAGTTTCAGAAGCCTCTATTAGTGCGTGATGAACTGGTGAAGAAAACTATATAGAAACAATCTTTGCATAGTGTTTTGAAAAGCTCCATTTTCATTCTGTTCTGGTATATGAATCTGCTTCCTAATCTATGTCCAGTGTCTGAGCACCGTCTCCTTCATATACATGTGCAAATCCTCTTTCTCAATGACAGTTTCACCGTGTCAGTGGAATACAGCTGTTCTGGAAGCAAACACATTTAGGAGGAAGCACATGTAGATCTTAAGTTCTGAGAACAGCATCCAGTAGTGGAGAGAATACCAGGAAATTAACACTGGCATCAAGATTATATACACTGCTTACAATACTTTCCATGCAAACATAACTGACCCTTCAAATTCTTCTAGAACTCTTTGCTGCATTTCAGTTGTTAATGTAACAAGAAAACATAGTTGATGCATCAAGTCAACTCTGTTATACTTCTCAGTCTATAATTCAAATGATCAATACAGCATATGAAACAGGTGAAACAAAGAATGTAAAATAATCTGTATTCCTGGAAAAACTACAGCCTGTAGTTGGACTTACAAGAAAACCTAAGGGACTTGAATGCCCACTGTTCACTGTTTTGAGGAAGTACTTTTCCATCATAGGCATGTTGCAGCCTGTGCAGTTAATAAACGTTTTAGTACCATAAGCCTTAGGCTGCCTCTTTGATGATGTCTTCAGATGAGGGGCTTCTTACTTGCCCATCTCTAAGTTCTGGTAAGAGCTCCACTCAAATTTAAGTCTGAACATGAAAGTATAATGTGAACAGGAGTTTTAGAAGTATTGGGAGGCAATTCAGTAGGAAAGAATTGGTCCCACGTGAATATACAAGCTTAATTAAAACAGTGGAACTAGAGGTTTTCTCTCAACTAGACCACTGATTAAGCTGATAAGAGAATATTGTGCTCCTCCTCAGCATTGAAGAGCTCTCAGGGAAAGTGAAGAGTTCTAAATACAATTCAAAGCCCAAAGAAAGATGCTTCTGAAAAAGAGCTTTTTTAGCCCATCATAAAGGGGATTACATGATATGATGGAGTAAAATGTCAAGTTCCCTTCCAGGTAGAAGGTATTGGCTACTCACAGGTTCATACCACTTTATGATATATGGTAGGTCATACCAGATGATCTCCTGGAATCTCCTCAACATCCCTAAACAGCAGTAAGAGCAACAGCTCTGTTCTGGAAGACGTACCTAAAAGAACATAAACCTTTCAGCAATGGGTGTAATTTCAGTCTCAAATGAAAGACAGTCCTCACCAGTTGTTTACCCACGTTATTCACTGACTATGGATTTTATCTCCTTAAAACATCCTTCTTAAGCAACTTCCTTCTTCATTAATCTAAAAGTGATTTGTCTAGCTGTCCTAGACACGGTGAGTATACCTTTAAGGCACTGCCACTTTAAAAAAAAAAAAAAAAATGTTCTTTGTAAGAAAAAAGTAAATAGAAGATACCGACTTTCTGGGAAAAAAAAATGTATCATGGTCTTGCTACAAAGGAAGTTAAGGACTCCATCTTACAAACAAGTAATGTAATTAGTTTTTACTTCTGAACTGAATCAGAAAGAAAAAATGTACAACCTTCTTTCTTATACCTCAATTATCTCTCTGCTTCAAGTCAGGCTAGAACTTCATTTCTTTGAGACTCTTCACAGTATTGAAGTAGAAGATACTGGATATAGCTTCCACTTTCTGAGTTCTGAGTTTATGGTTAGGCAGTCATTTAACTCCATCACTTTCAGAAGGAGCCTACTCAGAACCTTATTGATAACTGCAACTTTGTACGCACTATAAATAAAGGAAAACATTTTTAAACAGTGAGACCAAGTAACTTTTTAAGCAGAAGTTTTTACACAGTTGATCTTCTAATGTATTCCTTATTTAATAAGAAAATTGGTATAAATTACAGGCCCTGAACAACTCATTCCCCTTCATTAACAAAGGACTGATTCTTCACTTACATCGACAGTAAAACATTCCTAGAAGCAAAAACTATTGCTACTAGCATTTTCAATTAAATCTAAATCTTGGCCTTGCGTCACTTTCTTCAGGTGACTCTTTCCATGGACCTCTGTGTGCCTTCACATGGTGCACAGGACTGTGGGAGTAGAGATCCCTCAGGTGACTGTATGAGTGGGTACCACTTCTCTGTGCAGAGTGAACAGCTGCTGTCCCAGGAACTTCACAATCACATTGCCACAGAGCTACAGTCTAATTAGCTTTAATGTAGAGCAAGAATCCTATTTCTACTTCTGGCATTTGCTATCTCAGCAATAATTTGAGGGTCTGTGTGCTCTGTAGAGTAACTAGCACCACCTATAACTGAAATTAGTGAGATTCTTATCAAACACTAAGATCAAAACTGACAAATAATAAAAAGACATATTTGACAGGGGTTTCTTACTTCATATGACATTTCTAAACAAGACAGAAAAACAGACCTATATTCCTGTCGCGGTTTCAGCTCAGTCGGTAACAAAGCACCATGAAGCTGCTCACTCACTCCCCACCCCCGCGCCTGGCCACCTTGGGATGAGGAGAAAATACAAAGGCAGGCTTGTGGGTCGAGACAAGGACTGGGAGGGATCACTCCCCACTTATGGTCACAGGCAAAAGACAGGCTCAACTTGGGAAAAAAACAAAATCCATTTAATTTACTACAAATCAAATAAAAACAAAGGGTATTGGGAAGGGAAACCAAACATCAGAACACCTCCCCCCCACCCCTCCCACCTTCCCAGCTCAGCTCCATTCCCGGTGCTTTCTTCCTCCTCCCCCCGGTGGCACAGGTGAACAGGGGATGGGGGTTGAGTCAGCTCGCCACACATCGTCTCTGCCGCTCCTTTCCTCAGGAGGAAGATTCCTCACTCNGTTCCTCACAAACTTCCCTGGCGCGGGTTCTCTCCGCGGGCTTCAGTTCTTCCCGAACTTCCCTGGTGCGGGTCCTTTCCTCAGGCTGCTCTCCAGTCTCACACTGCTCCAGCGCGGTTTTTACCATGGAGTTACGGCCATCTTCGTGAGCCTCTGCTCCACCGTTCACCTCCATGGGCTGCAGGGGGACAGCCTGCCGTCTCACCACGGGCTGCAGGGCCATCAGCCTCCTCAGGCGCCCCTCCTCCCCCTCCTCCTTCACTGACTCCAGTATCGGCAGAGATGTTCCTCTCAGGTTTCCCAACCCCCACACTGCCGGTTCCCCTTCTTAAATATGTTCTCCCAGAGGCACTCCCACCGTCGCTCCCCTCCCAGAGGCGGGTCCGACATTTTGGCGCCAGGGAAGCTTCCAGCAGCTTCCTAAAGGGGCCATCTCTGCAGCCCCCCTCCCCTGCCACCAAAAAAACCGCGCCACACAAACCCATAACAATTCCAAATAACTAAAATTCATCAACAATTAAATTTTGGAGACTATTTTTAATGAGGTAGCTCTGAAGATATTTTTACTAATTTCCTTCCTTCCCCTCTTCCTCCCTCCCTACCTCCCTCCCTCCCTTTTCTTCCTACCTTTCCTTCCCCAGCAGGTGAAAGCAAACATTTGAAACATTTCCCATGAAATTTCTCTGCAAAATCCTTCACCTCTCCCCAGAGAAGGTCTGAACAGTTCAACTGTCAGGTTTTATTTAAATCCTTTATCCAACAATTTAAAGCAACTACTCACAGTCCCTTAAGGTATAGGAAATGTCTTCCATAAGTTCCAGCCTTTGGATCCTGAAACACTCATTCTCTCCTACAAGCAATTCTTACCTCATGTCTCTCTTAGCACAGCTTTCTCTGTTCCCCTTTGGCATAACCTCAGAAAACCTGCCAACCCTGTTTGTGAACTTTCACAGGCTTCTTCATATAACCTTCTGGTTATACTGCTTTAGCTTTTTCTCAAGGCCGTACAGAGAGACACAAAATTAATTTCTGCTTCTACTCTTCCTGCTGAGGAACTCCTATCTGGGAAGAAGGTATAGACACTAGTCTATACCTTTTTCAGTCACTCCTCAGGTGCTTTAAACAGAAAGAGCAGGAAACTGTCTCATTCCCTCTTTCCCTCACTTTCTGTAATAAAACTGTTCACATCTCACACAGCTCATATGCTTTCCCAGCTTTCATGATGAGAACTACTACACCAAACATACTTTTGTGAGTAGTCCCTTGCACTAAGACTGTGCTGGCTATACAGATCACAAAGGTATCAGCAAAACAATCTAAGTAAAATGTTCAGAATATAGTTTTCTGGTAACAAAGGTTCCACATTAGAGATATTGCAGTATTTCAGATTATTTGAGTTTCATGCTAAATCAGGAAAAGAAAAAAAGGTTGTAGGCTGTAATTCTTTTTCCCATAATATTTAAGATTGTCAAGATGCAGTTTACCTCAGACAGTTTGAATGGGCTTCAACTACTATTTCCCTGATCCTAACATTCTTTGACATTCGTCCCTGTAGATAGATTTCCCAGCAGCTAATCATATTGTTCTCAAACTTTTATGCCTTGAAGACTAAAACATCTGGTGATGCATTGAAAAGTATAGTGTCTTCCACTGACATTTAAAGTTTGGTTTAGGTCCTTCACTGCTTGGATCTTTCTGCTTTCTAATGCTTCTTCTTTCTAAGGAAATGCCCCTGTAGCAGGAGACTGTGAAAAGACTATACTTGGAAAGCTTTATCTGAGTAGCAAAAAGGAGCAAGAAGGCATCCTCAGTTTCCATCTCCCAGTGAAGGTGTCTCCAGGTAAAATGTCACCTTCATATGGCCTTTCCCAAGGGAATAATGACTGTTAGAATGTAGCTTTGGTTTACCACACAGAAGACTACCATTTCTCTGCTGGACTATGAATCATGAACTAGTGGTTTATTTTCAGTCTAAATTATCAGCTAATTATTATTTCTTAGGCAAGCAATAATCCCTTTCATGAGGGAAAGCCTTCAAAGGGAATATTTTCAATCGAGAACACAGAGCTTAGAAATACAAAGCAAAGAAAGGTTAATCTCATCTTGGTGCAAGCTTTCTCCTTTCTCTAAGCAGTCCAGAGCCTCAAGTGGTTGGAAAGGCCTCAAATACAGAGATTTTCATTTACCCCTCTGCTATAATCCATTTAAAATGTACGGTTGTGAACCTGACTGATTGGTATTTTAAGGGCAGCAGTCTGAAAGCAAAATGGTGACAGGCAAGATAAAACAGAGAGAAACAGCAGTGCTGGTAAAACTGAGACAAACTCATGAGGAAAAACAACTTGCCCAGGAGAACAGTAAAATACATGATTTTTGGTCAGCTGATAGCACTGGTCAGGAGATACTCTGCAGAATTAATTCTACAAATGAAGTTATTCTGGTATTTTTCACCAAGCAAGAAGAATATAGATATTCTCTCAGATACTCATTTCTGGTTTCATTCTGAAGTACTGCACCAACCAGCCCTGAAAAAATGCCAATATGGACTGTGGGGTTGGTGTGGGGGGAGAAAGATAGTAGTCTCCTTCCTCCCTGTGAGCCATTAGTCTCTGAGCAGAAGGCACCACTGCCTTTCTCCCAGAAAGCAGGAGACTGGAGTGATGCCAGGAAGTCTGCCTGTTGGGTTCAAAATTTCCTGTTCCCCATTGCATTAAGCAGAGATGCTAGAAACATTCATGCGAAGTAGAGCAGCAGATCACTAAGGTTATGTGTGCAATGCAGGGCACGTGCCCACAGCACCCGAGTAGCCTCTGGCTGGACACCTGGGGAGCCGCCCAGAGCATGCTGATGGTCCACTTGGGCCTCCTGCTTGCAGAAATCACTGGACAAGCTACAGGGTTTATTTGGGTCCTGTCACAGTCTCTCTTACCTGCCTGATCCCAGTACTGAGTCAGGATGTAGCTATGCCCTGCTGTGGGAAAGAAAAAGTACTAGCATAGCTGTACCAAGGATCATGGCACTCGGGAAAACACATCTTGGTGGAGCATGGCATAGCAGCCTTCATAATGCCAAGGGGTCCTCACGAACCCACATCAGTTCCTCGCACCCCTCCAAAATTTTCTTTTGAAGTCAACCTTTGCCAAGCAAGGATCAAAGGAAATTATGCAGCTGCCCTTTTAGTCCATTACAAAACAAGAATTTCAGGATTTTAATTTTATTTTAGTGGCAGGTCATAAGTTCTCGGTCCAGTCCTGCCTGATTTTCTATCTTTGAACTTTATTTGGGTGGTTGAAATATTGAGCTGTTCATCTGCCTGGCTGATAGCTCAAAATGCCATCAAAGCATCACTTTATAGTTTCATGGGTTTTTTTGAGTATTAGTTCTGCTGATGCAGCTGAGTTTCCCCGAAGGGGAAGTGGTGGTGGAGAGGGGCAGATGAGACAAGAAAGAACAAAATCATTAAAATCTCTAATGCAAGCAAAAGACAGGAAGCAATGGTATCACCAGATGCTAGACCTTGCTGGGATAAAGAACCAAAGGGATTGTTGAGAAGTGAGGAAAAACATTTACAAAGTCAAAATACAAACTACTGGGGAAAAAACCCCTACTAAAAAATAATGTGAATATATTACAAAATTTTACTAATTTTTAACTAAGGTTTAGAATCTGAATTGTAGCAGGTGCCCCTAATCTCTCAGGTGTTGTGTTTTAGCCATATTGGCTATCCTCAGTAGCTATTTTAATTCACTTGCATCTCTTTAAAACTTATTAATTGTTGTACAGCTTCTAGTTGTTTAACTCCCTACCCGGCATTGAAACTTCCTTAGAAAAAGGGAACTGTTTCAGTGAACAAAGACAATCCATGCTAGTTTTACACAGTGGTAGAAAATATAATTCTCTAAAACAGGTTTGTAACAGAATAAACATGCCTCCAATGCAGAGTTCATGGGCAAATATGCATTCAGCATTAGCAAACCTGTCTTAAAATCTAGGACATAGCTAAGGCTATTTCTGTTGTGTGTTCCCTCCACTGCAGTTAAATCAACAATTCCAGTCTCTCCATGGAAATTACAATGATGCTCTTGATCAAGTTCTGAGAATAATGTCTGGCAAAATGTCTCTTGTCCTCTTTCCTAAGGCAGCAACAGGATGGTACTGGCTCCATGCTAACAGGTATTAAAAGGTTTGCTGCTGGAGAGGAGCAAAATGAAATGCTTCAGGACACAAGTGCTGCAGAGCGTACAGAAAGCTGATAGATCCTAAAGGCAATCATACGCTGAGTAATTCATAATTCCCACTGATTGAATCACATACTAGGTGGTCCACATAGTCAAATACCATTTATTTCTACATATCTTCAGAACATCCAAGCTTTTGCAAGTTCAAGACTGCTGCCTGTATCACAGGACACTGGCTGATAGCAAGTGCACCATTAATGGTTGTCTGCATGCTCCTGACTCTGCTGCCCAGTTATTGACCACTAATCCCCAGTAGTCAGGAAGACAAGTCAGTTTTGATGTATAACTTCCCTTAACGTGTTTTTTGGCATACTGTAACGACAATACATGTACATTTATCTTCATTGTTGCTGCTAGGAAATGTGAAGGTTGTCTGTAACAAGATTTTCCCATTTAGTTAAATAATTATATTAGGTTTTTAAAGCACTCTGTGTTATCAGAAGGCAGCAACAATTCTCTAACTTAACAAACAGTACATGGATGAAGATATTTTAGCAAATATTTCAAAGCCCTTCTGCACATTGCTATAGAACTCCAAATACAGGGAATCAAACCCACTTCTCAGTAGAGGTGACTCTACTGTTAACTCATGAACATACATACTCAGTGCAACTGACTGCATGGATTAACTAGCAGCTACTGATGAGAACAGTGCTGAATGTTCATTGACAGTCTGAACAAGACAGTGTGTTCTCACTGTGAGTTTACTGTGTGCTGAGAAGGCTGTAATTCCAAACCCAGTACTTCTCTGATGCAAAATACTGGTGATACTTCTCACACATGTCAGAACATACAGCTCTTAGTTATAAAATAATTTCGGTCATCCAGTTGCAGCTGTAAATTAGTGTGATTTTGTTGATTTCAGAGGAGCAATACTGCCTTACACTGAGACACTGGTCCTGTCAACTTTTAAATAAAATTAGATCAGCAGTCTCACTACACAGACTAAACTTTGCTAATCACTTTATTTATTCTCTGACAGATTTTTTTTCCCCCAACTCGTTCAGACCTTAGGCAGTGCTGAGCTGCACTTGGGACTACAACTTAATTTACTGCAACTATGAAGGTCTTAGAGTCTTCCAATACTGCCTGTAGGACATACTACAAATAAAACCAGTATTAAGATGGCGTGTTTTGTTATCAGCAATAGACCAAAAACAGGCAACAGATAAGCAGGATAAAATTACTTTTGTATATTATCATTAATAAAAACAGGAAGATATCACTGTACTTTGTTTCACACCTCTTCAGAGAGTTTTCATATTCAGAGGATTACTGGCCAGGTAGCTCCTCTCTTGGTTACTTCTTGAGGTGAACCCTGATCACTAAGTTCTCCTGGGGATCTATCTTCACTAATGACTGTTTTATTTACCTTTTAATACTTGCATCAAAAATATTTTATTAGTAGGGAAGTTCCAAGCACACAACTATCACCTGTCTCCTTACTCAGTATAGTTCCCACTAAAGAGATGCATACATTTTCATTCTCAGAATTGAAGGTCAACAACATAATTTGTTCTACTTCTCTGGCAGGTCCTTCTTTACAAGAAAAGCTGAGTACTTTGCATTAATTAATTCAGTGTTAATTTTAACAGCTCCATGAGTAGCATTATTGACATCTTCTGGATATAAACTGAGGCACAGGGAAAATACTTATCTCAAATAAAACAGAAAATATTTGATTCACGCAGATTCAGTGGTAGTATAGGAAAAGAAGAACCCTAAAAGTACAAGTCTTAAGGCTCATATCTAGCCTTTGATTCATGCTCTGAGCCTAGCCCCTAGCATCAATCTTAAGCTAGGGCTTCTCGTAGTGGTCTCCATGGTAAGTAACAGTTAGGAGCAGGGCAATAAGGTCAGTATTGAGGTATCAGTATCCCTATTTGTTTATCCATTGCTGGTAAGAAGCTTAGTAAAGTATCTGAACTTTTGCCAGATTATCCATCTTAACATGCTATAAGGGAAAATGCATTCAAGAACCCAACCAGCTTTGAAGACACGGCTGCTGAGAGCTCACTGACCTCAACAGCAGGGCCATGCAAGAACATCCCAAACAGAAATCATTCTCAAGGACATTTTGTCCTTTTTGTCTTCTGACATCCTTAAGAGAGTGCTAGGAAAGAGCTGCTGCTTATTTACCATTTCTTGTCAGATGACTTCACACCAGATAGAGGTCTCTGAGGGGTTCTTCAGACAGCAGGAGGCTGATATACTGCATCGTCAGACTGCTGGTGGTGTGTGAAGAGGAAAGGTCTCATTTCTTATGGCAGCATCACTTCCACAGCGATCATCTCTCACCTTCCACAGTTCTCATCTGTGAATGTGTGAATTAACCCAGGGCTAAACAGAAAATGAGAAAACAAAGGTGCAGAAACAGGTAAAAGGATGGAGAGTACAGGGGAAATTTAGAAAGACACAACGATTTCTAATGCAAGGAAAAGAACCAGGTATCAGATTTGCTGAGGGAAGTTATGACAAGAGGTAGCCAATAGTTCTAAACAAAGAGAAGGGGTGGGGAAACCTGAGGTGATGTTTCTCACAGGAGGGAACACGTGAGAAAACAGAAGAGCAGCAGCTAACCTGAGACAATCCATCAGGGACTGGTAACTGATTATGAAAATTTTCAGTTACTAATGTGTACCTAACATTAGCTAGTCGGGTCTAAAAGCTGTTACCATACGCTGGCCGCTCACTGGACTGTGTGACAAGGACAGCTCTGTTGGCAATCTCAGGGCATGTGGACTGGGTAACTCCCTCACAACAAGCCACAGTGAGGACATTGGGGCATGAGAGGGAGTGCAGACACAGCTTTACCTACTACTTTGGAAAGTAGCAGCTGCTTCTTTTTGACTAGGAATTTTAAATACCCACAAGTTTCCCTTGGACACTTCAAGCTCCTATCACACGTTTTCAAAGTGCTCTTCAATTTCTACTGCAGATATTATTAGCAAAAAATAATATTGGATATTAGTAAGAAATATTATTTTTATATTCATTATGAATTTATTAAAACATAAAATCTAATATTAGCTATTACTAAGATAAAGCAGTTGGGTACTCTTAAAAATGTACTGCCTTATTCTGGTTCTGCACTGACATTTAGTAACTTCAGTCAGCAAGGCTTGTGCCCACCTGAAGTCTTAGCAGTCTCAGTTTTGTAGAAAATAATATACTTTGGCCTGTCAATGAGAAATGAATTCTTTTAGCTCCTTGCAGGCGTGTATTGCTGAAATTCACCCTATTGACAGTAATAATGAAAAATGTTTACCTTAAAAATATAGATGACAGATTTTACTTTGAAGTCTGTACATAAAGGCTTTGCCTAATTCCCTCATTCATCAGCTACTTCAATACTGTGGAAGCTAGAGGTTGGATTCTTTTGAGCTAAAAAGCCATTCAAAACATTATGCTCTCACAGGTTTGGTGTTATGAAATACCACAGTTCATTTTACCATTTGTACAATGGAGGACATCAACAATCTAAAAGAAAAAGATAAATAGATTCCATTATACTGTAAGTAACCTTAATAATTTAAGTAACAGCTGGCAAGACAGAATACCATAGGTAGTTATCAGGGAAAAAAGAACATAAAATGCTAAAGGGAATGTAGGTATTGCTGGGATGCCTGACTTTAATCTGAAAAGGATGTATAAGAGGCTGCAGAAATCTGTGGATTTTTCCAGAACTCTGACATGCTTAAAACATCTTCGGCTCCTTTCACAGAGTTTTTATGTTGACTGCATTCTCCTTTCATCACCTTCCTAGACTCTGTTTAGAATGAATTAAAAACATTTTCTGGGGCTGACCATACAAGGAAGCTGACACTTACAGGCAAATCCTCCAGTGGGCCAGCAAGGCCAGAGAACAAACCACATTTGAGGAAAATAATGAGGAGTGATCTTCCCCTGGATATTTCTTTCAGCATGAGCCCTGCTCCTTGCCCCATGGCACATCTAATAGAAAGTTACAACTTTTTCTAAAATGACAGACAAGACAAAGAAGAGGGAGCCACACATCGTGGCTGTGAGAGATCCTGGAAGGGGAAGGAGAGCAGGATTAGCCAAGTACCAGCGCTTACAGGAGTGAAGGGGTTGCGGGCAAGAGCAGGACCACTCTGCTTGGCAGTAACAAGCTGTCATGGTTTCGGTTTCAGCCCAGCCGGTAACAAAGCAACACGAAGCCGCTCGCTCACTCCCCACCCCCACACCTGGCCACGTTGGGATGAGGAGAAAATACAAAGGCAGGCTTGTGGGTCGAGACAAGGACTGGGAGGGATCACTCCCCACTTATGGTCACGGGCAAAAGACAGGCTCAACTTGGGGAAGAAACAAAATCCATTTAATTTACTACAAATCAAATAAAAACAAAGGGTATTGGGAAGGGAAACCAAACATCAGAACACCTCCCCCCCACCCCTCCCGCCTTCCCAGCTCAACTCCATTCCCAGTGCTTTCTACCTCCTCCACCCGGTGGCGCAGGGGAACAGGGGATGGGGGTTGAGTCAGCTCACCACACATCGTCTCTGCCGCTCCTTTCCTCAGGGGGAAGATTCCTCACTCATCCCCTGCTCCACCGTGGGGTCCCTCCCACGGGAGACAGTCCTTTCACGAAGTTTTCCATCGTGGGTCCTTTCCACATTCTGCAGTTCCTCACAAACTTCCCTGGCGCGGGTTCTCTCCGCGGGCTTCAGTTCTTCCCAAACTTCTCTGGCGCAGGTCCATTCTGTGGGCTGCTCTCCAGTCACACGCTGCTCCAGCGCGGTTTTTACCATGGAGTTACGGCCATCTTCGGGGGCCTCCGCTCCACCATGGACCTTCCTGGGCTGCAGGAGGACAGCCTGCCATCTCACCATGGGCTGCAGGGCCATCAGCCCCCTCAGGTGCCCCTCCTTCTTCACTGACCTCGGTGTCTGCAGAGGTGTTCCTCTCACATTCCAACCCCCACACTGCCGGTTCCCCTTCTTAAATATGTTCTCCCAGAGGCACTCCCACCATCACTGGTGGGGTCAGCCTGGGCCAGAGGTGGGTCTGACTTTTTGGAGCCGGGGGAGCTTCTAGCAGCTTCCTAAAGGGACCACTTCTGCAGCCCCTCCCCCACTACCAAAGAAAACCACGCCACACAAACCCATAACACAAGCTAAACATCTTTCATTAGCTATAAAACTGGTCCCAACAAAAATGCCTGATAAAGTGGAATTTCAGCTCTAGAGCTTTACTTCTGTGAGATGACTGCTGTTCTATTTACATTATTATTTCAGGAAGGAAAGAGGAGAGGAAAGGAGGGAGGAAGGATGGAAAAATTTTAAAGCAAGTAAAGGCATTGTTCTCAGTCAGAGCAGTATATGACACTATTTTTACCAGAATTACTATTATCATCATGGTCCTAAAGACAAAAGAATGTATGGCATGTAGGAAATGAAATAAATAACATCAGAAAGTAAGTAGGCAGGCACTATTTATTTTTTCACAGTGTAACCAATCAACTTCACAGCAGATACAGTAAAAACAATGCATTACAACTGCTCTACAAAGTTCAGTGTTGAAACTTTCTTGATTCTTATCAGTTTAAGACACATCAGAGCACAAACAACTAATCTGTTCATTTTGCACAGAACACATGGTATTCAATGGTAGGGTTTTTATTTATTTTATTTTTTTAAGACTATGGCTTTCAGAGTTTTACATTTAGAAGATTACAAGCTACATCTCGGAAACATCTGTATGAACCATGCACCAGGGTGCAAGCACATTTCCACTCAATGCACAAGGACTAGTGCAACATTTATATGAAAATTCAGTAGACATTAACATTCACGGTAGTCATGAGCTATAAATCCTCTCCTTCAGACTACTGTCAGTCTTCTCCTGGCAAGAGATTTCTGAGATTTCGTTTTTTCTAGAAGTCCTTATAACCCAGCTCTCTCCCATAATCTTACTTCAGAAATTCTGTTTTCAAAGCCTTGAGCAGCCAAGCTTCTTCTGATAATGAGGGCCACGAGCATTTCCTTTCTGAGCTTGTTAGTATTATTCCTGTCATCTGTCTCAAAGTCTTACCAGTCCTCAGATAAAATCAGCTTTTAGCAGCTGATGTACTATTCTGCATGAGGTATAGTGTTGTCAAAAAAACCCCCATAGGGTGAAATCCCTCCACTTGTTTCCATCTCTCCCCAGACTTCAAGAAAATAAAATTTTTAAAAAAATTTTAAAAAAATAATCCCACAGGCAAGAGAGAACAAAAGGCTAGAAAATTCTAGCCTTGAACCATATCTGAACTTTCTGCAATATTCTATAGCAATCTAAACTCTATGTTTATTTAAAACACTGTCAGTGATGCTTAGTTACTCACTTTCAGAGTGCTTTAAACTGAAAGCTTAAGGGATGATTTTTAGAAAGGGCTAAACATTCATGATCTCAAAAGCAGGTCTTTTTTCATATGTCTTAAACTGCACATCAGAATATGGCATCCCAAAACTAAGGGTATACTAAGAGGTGTAAAACTTGAGTCAAATTTTTACCATGGTAGCAATAGAGTTCTCAAAGTAAAGACCAGAATCCATCTACTCCACAAATGCAATCACAGCAAATTCCTCAGTACTGAAGAAATTTGCTTCTATCTATATCTATAAATCAACTTTTCAACAGAGGGAACTTTCATGTTTACTTTCAGCGATATCAATGCCTATCTTCAACCAGAACATTTGTGTTCTCCCTTTCTTCTTTAGTGAAAAGGAGTTAAATTAAAAATGAATCCACAAGACTGATCAAATGGAGCCATAATTATTTTAAGCTTCTGAACCACTTCTACATTCTAACAGTGCAGATCTAAGTGGGCTTTTTTAGGACCTTTCTGGTTACATTTAGAACATAAATTTTAGGGGTGGGGGGGAAAGCTTGTTAAAATGACAAACAGAACTTGATGTATGTGTAAAAATTTTCATATCTTTCTTTCCAGTCTACATATGGAGATATATATATATATCTTTGCCATTGCCAATATAATTTCCACCGCAGTCACAAAGTCTCAGCTGTATGGGATTTAGCCAAGAGCATCACCAGTTTATCGTCTCTGAAGGCTTATGGTTCAGCCATGCTCATTAATAATGTTGTCAGATATTAAAATGATTATATCAATGTTTCACTCTACCCTGGCAGACAGACTTTATCAAAATGGAGAAGCAAGTAACAATCAATTTAATACCTGCAGATGCTTTAGTTTCGGCATTGCACATGAAAGATTATGGTATTTTAAGAGAGGCTGAAGAGGTCATGGCTTAATCACATTAAAAGCCTGTGAAGATACCTTGATGTTTCTAGGTAATTGAATATAATATTGGATGAATGCATACCAAGGCTATTGGAAAAGCACCAAACAACTAAGTAGGACTGTAAATATCAGCACACTTATAATAATAATATTAGCCCAACTGAGAAGGCTTCTGGACGGAAAACTGAAATGGAAGATTGAATTTGCATTGATCTCATGTATTTTATACATAATCCTTAGTAGCAGCACTGAGAGTTACAAAATTTATCTTAATGTTCCATATTTTTTTCAGTAAGTTATCCACAAGGGCTTGAATGAATAATTTTAAAAGGAACACTGATGCATAATATTGCAACATTGTCCACTGGTGCCAAAACACTATCAAATTCAACTCATGGTATGAATGTTCACTTAGGTAGTTAAAAATACCAGCGTTTTTTAAAAACAGAATGAAAAAAAAAGGATGCACTAGTAAGGGGCAAACTGTGAATCACTGAAACAGTGTGAGCTATAGATGCAGAGACAGAGACTTCCATTAAGAGTGTATTTGAATAATGGAACCTCAATATAATGAATACTGAGACACATAATAAATCAACAAGTGTTATTTTTGAAGGCTATTTCTCTAAATTTAGGGTTTAGACCATATATTGTAATTGCTTATAAAATTTCAATGAAGTGGAATACAAATTATAGCACTATTTTTTATTTAATTGGAAATAGCAATTAAGAACAAGTATTAGATTTTTCAAGATAGGAATCACCATGAGATTGCCAGATTCTGATCCTTCAGTTTCATTTAAGGAAGTATTTGTATTCTATAGCAATTTAAACTGGTAGGAGAGGTATTATAATGCAACCCTTCTTGTTCACACAAATAGTCTAAGCATTCACAGTGGACAAGAGTGGGAAATGCAAAAGATACTGTGAAGACGCACAAACCATTAAGATTTTTTTTCAGTGACTAAAGCATGAATACAGATTGTATATTTACACTGGGCCTATGAATATGCAAATATAGACGTTTACCAATCTTGGAAAATCTGAGCCATAGTGCAAGGCCTTCATTGTTCCTGCTCCTATGCAGAGGGACAAACAGGACTTTACCTGTTTAAAATGTCCATGACCTGCTTTCTGCAGATTTCACAAGCCAAAAGATTCATATTTACTGTCTTTCTAAGGAGGAAGAACAATTCAAGGGGAAATAGACATCTGCAGTGAAATAATGACTCATCCTCACTTCCCACCCACAGTAGCTGGTTCTGGTTTTGGTTTTTAAACATCGAATTGGCAAATTACATCCTCTGTGGGGCAGTACTGGCCATTGCTGTTAGCATTCTTCAACCTTTTCAATTCTAAATGACAAAGCAATCTTAATGCCCCCCTACAGAGCCAGGCTGCCTCTTCAGTGGGATGAACTGAAAATCACTTTCCCAAAATTTGGTGGCAAGACATCTCCTACCTGCAGTGCACAGACAGGGAAACTTCAAGAAGAAACCTTTTCTTTTGAATTCAGCAAGGATCAGACCCTGATGATAGAGATCATTCTGTGAAGCCAGAAACACGCAAAAGAATTGCTCCCAACCTGAAAAATGTTTGACTCTCAGCTACATGCAGAGATGTATGGAAAAGCAGCTACTACAAAGAATTACAAAAGAGAAGCCTTATACTGCAAGCAGACTCCTGTCTCTTGATCCTGTCAGCTAGCGGGACACAGGCCCTGTTGTCAGTAG
>VYZV01027889.1:4902-50744 GCA_013401275.1 Pandion haliaetus | reverse complement strand
TTTTTTTTTTTGCTCAAATGCATTTTCTGTTGATTTATGGAATGTTTATTCTGTGTGAAGCTGTATAGTTAGTACAGCTGGGCTAAATGCATTTCTTACCTTAATCAATTGTATCTGACTATGATAATACATTTTCTGTCTGATCAGAAAGCTGATTGCAAAACATAGACTGGTGGTGCTGTTTTTCATCTTTGATATTAGCTTCATCCTGCCTTATAATATTTCTGCTTCATAACAATTCCAAAAAATACTAATAACTTTTTTGTGATGTTTGTGTTTTAATGGATGTTTAATGGATGGTTTAGGGTATGTTTAGTTATTCAGTTGTATCTTATACCTATCGTTTATACCTATAAACATTTATATGTTTATACATGTTTATACCTATAAATGTTTATACCTATAAACATTTTTACAAAATGGTGACAAAACTATATGTGCAGTATTTAAAAAACAGTTTCCCAGATGAAAAAGTATGCCAGGTTAGTCAAGTTTAATACTTAACTTTCCTCTTACTTCCAAAGGAATGTACTGCTGGGTACATGCACAGAACATGATTGCATCACTAAAGTTTCTGAGCATTTGTACAAGTAGTATTTTTTAAATTCAGAATAACTCATTTCTTGTAATATTTTGTGGCTATTTGAAACCTCAGTCTTAACTGTATTTTGATTCAACATAGTGGATTAACACAGTTTCAGGAAAAAAGAGAAACAGTAAAGCAAAGAATTCTGTGAAAGTACAACAAAGAGTGGCGACCGCATTTATTTGTAAAATCTATTTACTTATTTCAGTGGGATTCTACAGGGGTATACTCCGTGGGCCTGATGCTGAGTTAAGCTTTTCAGCTTGACCTCAGTGGAGCTACTTTCTTTAATTAACCTTGTAGCTACAACTTGAAATGACCCAGAGTTTCCACTTCCTCACTGAATTTCCTTTCATGGGTGGCTAGTACTGTTTAAATTTAATCTTACTGTATTAACCTTCCCATAAGTAAGTTTTGCAATATAGAGTGTGTACACTAGCAGTAGAGTTCAGTGTTATAAACTCAGCTGAGTAAATACTTGCATAATTGTCAAAGTGGGGGAAAATTTCACTCAGACTGTGAACACTTGTAATGGCACTATCTTGTTAACACGCATGCTTCACAAAGATCTGCAAGTGATCGGGTTTTGATCTGTTTTATTATTTGAATATTGTTCGGTTTAATAATTTTTGTTAAGAACTAATTTCAGTATGAATTCATTGGGGGTTAACATCTCAGGGTCCACAAAGTACCTTTTTAAAATCTTAAATCCATTTGAGCTATGAGTGCAATACCAGTACTGCAGTCTTGTAGCTTTTGAAGAACCAAATATGTTGTGTTGTGAAGTATTTAAAAAAGCACTGTAAATTTCACCCAGTTCTACCAAAGGAATGGGTTTTTTTAATCTGTGCTAAAATCCTTAGAAGCTGACCGTGGCCCTGGAAAAAATGAGACACCTCTAACTGAGTTAGCACTAGTGACTAATTAGGTAAGGGAAGTGTTGGTACTACGGGAGGGGGGGCAAAACCCCATGGTCCTGCCTCTTGGTGTAGAGTGAAGTGTGCGTGTTCAAAGCTGCATCTACATATGTAAGTAAGATTTATTTTAGAACAACAGCTCATGCAAACCCTGTAAATGGACCTTTTAGAATCTTGTGTATAAATATACCTGATATGTAATGATATTTCTAATTATGTAACTACCTGTATGGCTCAGTACTGGTGATGTTAACTTGAGTGCTTCATGCTAATGTCAACAATGTTCACAGCACCTGTATAACAGCTGATAACAAATGACATTTTGGTCTGACCTGAATGCTGCAAGATGCCTCTAGCCCAGTTGGATTAATTTTATGAAAAATCTAGATGAGCAAGAAGTATAACTAATCTGCTTACTAGCACTGAATTGCTCCTTTCTCAAAGCAATAAATATATTCATGTTGTAACATCTGTTGTGCAGCCTACAATACGAGTTGTTTTGTTGCATTGTTTCTATATAATTTATTTTGTGCAATAAAAAATCTCTGGTTTTATCTGACTTCTGTAGTTTGTAGTAATATTTGAATTAAAACATTTACTAGCTCTATATCTTAATCATGCAAGTGTACTATCAACCCACAGAAATGCAGAGTAGAAAATGGAATGCAGTAATATTTTACCTTATAGAAAAATCAGAAGGTATTTACATGGCCTAATTTTGTTCTTGTTAATGTCTTAGAGAGTGTTGCCATTAATTTTCATGGGTGCAAAGCCTGCCTAACACTAAAGTTGACTGGACTTGGCACCCCATTTGTAAAATACAACCAGGTGGGTTACACAGTGTGATGGTGTGTCTAAGGCCTTTTTTAAAAAGTACATTTCAGTACTTAACAGTCCCATAGAGCTTCTGCCACAGGTTTTTTTAAACCTAATTTCACTGTTTTTTATCATATCAGATTTAATTTTTCCGTTTTGATGTTTTCCTGAGTTAATATGGTTTCAGTAGTATTTATTTGTCTGTGCACTTACCTTCTGATTACCCTTTATTATGTTGTTAGGGTTTTTTAACTCTAAGGTAATGTAAAATAAACGTGCATGCAAATTGGAAGCTAGAGGATATCCTTATAAATGAGCCCTTGGTGTGAACTAACAGTCTTCATACTATATACTGAGTTACTGCAAAGAAAAACAATGGAGGGAGAGCTGTTATTCAAGAAAACTCGTACCTTTGATCTGAGATGCTACTGTGAAACCTGCAATACCACCGCATGAGATCTGAGATGTTGTTAAGATTTGGAAATGATAGAAGGGGTTGCTGATCAAACTAAAATGACATGAGACAAATAGCATTTTGCATCTTCTTGTAAAATTCTTCTACATGTTAGCAGAAGAAGATAATAATTGCTCGTGAACACAAAATGTGAAGGTGAAATATAGCGTATAGCAATATGTACATATGATTAAATGAAACACGTTTTCCATGGGATTTGTTAGTAACGTTGCAGTTTGCTGACGCACAGGCAAAGAGCAGTTGTGGCCCCGTTGGTTGCTGCGTAACCTGTGCAGCAGAAGCAGTGCAGCCTCACTGGCTTTCTTTGAACCTTTTTCATGTTGAGTATTTGACCTCCAGATTTGTCGAAGGTCATAGACTAACGCTTTCCCTTCTTCTAAAAGTGTTCTTGAGACTTAGGGTCACTCAGTGGAAAAAAAACCCAAAACTTTACATAATGCTTCTACCCAATGCTGCTACATTCTTTACGAAACAGAAATTGAATCGTATTTAAGTGCAAAATTCTGCTCGTAACTAGGGAGCAATGTTTCCTCAAGCAAGATTGCCATTAAAAATGTTGGTGATTAAAATAATTTAAAGAATTACTTTGTTTCAAGTAGCTAAAAAGAGAATCATTGTGGGAAAAAACCACGCATAGGACTTGTAATAAATGCCTGATCAGTCATAAACCTGGATTATGTTTTACTGAAGGAGAAAGGTAGGTGGTATACAAACAGCTATTTACATCAGGGGCACAGCATACAAATTTCCCAGTTAGAACTGTGAATCAAATTGCTTTCTATCCTGATTATTTTTTTCTCTTTTATTCTAGAGGAGAATATGCTATGCAACATCATTATAGGCAAGAGTAATGTTTTTCAAAAGAAAAGTGATTTAGTAATCTAGTTTTCATTAAAGAAACAGAAATTTGCTGGCAGTATGTAATATGAGCACCTCATTCCAGTGGCAGACTTCCAACATCTTCATTTGGAAAGAAGACTGCTGCATTCATAATTCATAAAAGCATTGGCATCTATCCCATTAAACTAACATAGGAAGAGAAAAATTCTTATATTCAGAAACACTCTGTCCATCTTTTCTAAACTATTTATAGGTGAAGTTCTGTCCTTTCCTGCAGTACACAAATAACTACAGTAAGTGCATTTATAGATACGAAAAATAATTACAATAATGAACCTATTCTTAAGAAAAGCTGTGCTTAATACCTGTTTTGGAGACACTTTAAATTCCTTGGATTTAATGTCTTCCTTTGGTGATTGCAGATGCACAACATGTATGTGTCAGTGCCCCTGCAGACTTCCAGTCGTGCTGCCAGTAGCCTCTACAGATTTTGATGTCCTAGTACATCTGTGGAACTGGCAGAGCTTGTTACTAGCCAGTATTCCTTCTGTAATTTTTCTGTCCATGTCTTTCTCAAAGTGGTATGATTTTGTCTTGGCTACTTTCTAAAAGGTGTTCTATTCCCATGCTCCTCCCTATAAACTACTAAAAGTGGTGCAGACGTAAAGAGACGGCTCTGTATGTTCATCTTGTCCTTAGGCTGCACCCGACATCAAGGTTTCTGAAGGCCTTAAAAAGCGGGCTCAGGAAGTTCATTGCTGCTCCTGTGCTTTGCTGGTTTGCAATGTTGAATTTGTAAACCACCTTATTACTCATTAAGAACTCCCAGCAGAAAAATGGCTTTGAACAGCAGGTCTAATGGTCTCTACTGAGACAGATAATGCATGACTCATGTTAAGAAATAAATTATTTACTTGAGATATGAAGGGGCTACCTGCCTAATTCCACAGGAGTCACAAAATGCAACACAGTAACTTGAACCTGGTTCGTGTGAACAATTTGACTGTCACCAGCCTTGGCATAAAAGAATTTTACCATTGCAAAAAATGGCACTTTTTCTAGTGTACATCTAAGAAGTGCTAGCGCAGCTGAAAATAATGGATTTCCTACTATTTTATCATAAAGCCTGCTATATAGCACTGTGTATAGACTATGTCTTAGGTTCTATACTGCATATATTAAATAGTTCCATAGATTTTCTATGGTACAGCATCCAGAATCAGCTATCTGGACAGCGTTCATTTTCTCTAAGTTCTGGAATGTATTTGAATCCATTAAAAAGGAAAGGGAATGGGATATACTCCCAATGGGTACCCCTTGGAAGCAAACAGCATACACAATAGCACCTGCACTTCTATATGTATTCTTTCTTCATCTCCAGTGTTGATTGCATTATAATGTTAAACAGCAATTTCATGGACTTCTTCTAGATCCTTCCTCTTTCTGTAAATGTTTAGCTCAGATTGTTCTCTGGTAATGAAAATCCCTGGAGCAAGAGGGAAAAAAAGGCATGGATCTGTACTGGTAAATAGTTCTGTAACTTGCAGCATCAACCTAACCCTCTTTTCGTGTTCTGCTGATTGCCAGGATCTTTCTTCTTAGAGTGAAAAGGTGCTTCCAGAGTACCTTATAAATAAATGAAAGAACATTGCTAATCTGCTTGAGGTAAGCAATATGTAAATTGGTTTTCAATTTTTGAATAATTGCTATTTTGAAGAGCTCTTTGGCTAATACTTTGAGAGGATGAATGTGCGTGTTCAGAGCATTACCCATCTAATTTGACTTGTTTTTAATTTATTCACAGACATATAAAATCAAAAATGTTCGGTCATTGTGACAGGTTAGTGGAAATTTGTGTTAATACGAGAATAAATAAATAAATAATGCTATAGCTTATTTAGACAAGTTATACTGTGAAGGATAAAATCTGCACTGTTCTTGTTTTCAGCCAAGGGCTGCTATAATTTAATTTTCTATACTTGCTATGAAAACCACGAGCAATTATGTTGCAGCATGATAACAGCATGAAACCAAAGACGTTGTGTAGATGCTTGATCCTGTAAAAAGGCATGTGCTTAAAGAGTACTTACGTGTGTAACATGCAACATGTATATAGGCTTTTAGTAATGCTGTTGTGGAAATATGAATCGGCCTACTGGTAGCATGTTCTCCATTTGTTTTACCGATTTTATCTAAAACAAGAAAATCACCTGGATAATAGATGCCTACCATGTCAAAGGAATCCAAAGTGCTTTGTAGGTTATGTATTTAAAACATACACATGCAGGAGTGACTTTGCCATGGCAATGTGGCCATAGGTGAAAGTAGAACAGAGCAACTTAGCACAAGAAAGTAATTCAGCTGCAACTGCAAGATAAGTTTTCAACGTAACAGTAATGTGAAATCAGAATTCACAATGAAATCCATTCAGGTCTGTCCCCTGACTTTGGAGAAAACTGCCCAGAAAAACCCTTTCAGTGACTGCACATGGTGACCTGCTTACCATCTGCATTTAGCCTCGAAACACTCTTATTTCTGACTGCAGCTCCTGGCCAAGACATATTCTATGGCAAACAAATTCTCAGGAGTAAAAAAAATTCTTTCATCAGGAAACATGGAGTAAAATGCTTTATCACTATGAGCCTTAACATAGGCTCATTTCCCAACGTGGGGAAACTACAATAATCACTGCTTAAAGAAGCTGAAGAGAGGCTAAATTCTTTTAAGTTCCCGGTAATATCTACTCAATTTTGAGCAAGGGATGGATGTGGTAGGAGGCACTACTTGTCTTTCCAAGGGAGAGGGCTGTGTACTAATTTTCTTTATTCTGATGTCATCTACTGCTAGTCACGGGAGGAGACTGCCTAAAACCAAAGTTGAATAGCCTGTCAGAAATTCAGTCTTCAGCTCTCGTAGTTCTCAGCTCTCTCAATTGCACAACAGCAGGTGGGGCCAAGAATTTCCAAAGGTGTAGCATCACAGATAGCACCACGCGGAGGAAATTGCTTACCATGCCAACAGAAGGGAACACCAGGCAGCCACCCCAGAGAGCAGCAATGAGGCAAGCAGTTGAGTACAAGTACCATAGCTGCATTGGGGCAGCACTGTTCAAGCTATTAGCAGCTCTGTGCTATGAGTGTGGGAAACTGGCAGCAGATAGGCAGTGGCTGTGAGTTTTGAGCCCCGGTACAAGCTCAGGTCACTGCTAGCCAGGCTACCTTTACTCCATGCTTCATTGTATACAAGATGTTTGCCCATGGGGTTTATATAAAAAAACTGTATTTCAAAGTGAAATTACCTTTCACCAATAAACACATTCTTAATATCACCTGTCTTCTTAACTGCTGCCAAGCCATGCCACAAGTTAGAAGAGGTGACCAGCAGGTATGACTATGTTTCCTAAAGGTCCTCACGTTTTTACTACTAGGAAGCTCAGACTTAGTTCCAGCTACAGTTTGCAGTCCAACATTAAGAGTTACTAAAGAACTTGGAAAAGAGTAGAAGGGCATCCTACAGCCTTACCATAGAATTACAGGCAGAAAAAAAGGTGTCCCAGCTATGCCAGAAAATAGGAGGCTTCTTGGTGTGGCCATCAGCCTGAGACTGAGGCTGTGAAACCCAGTGCAAGACTCTGTAGATTCACAGGTCTCTGGTTGCTAAACACTTTGGGAGCATAGGTCATGGGAAAGGAAAGCCACCTGTTGTGAAGCAGCTATATTGTCTGGTCTGCTTTTGTTTGCCTACAAGCAACCACTGGAATAAGAATATTTATTTGGGAGTGGTAGTGGTGGAAAATAATGTGGTAAGGAATGCACGGTTGTGAATATAAATAAAACATTTCTGTGAGAAAGTAAGCACTAGATAGTGCTTCATACTATTAATAGCTTCTAAGAAAAGATACCATGTCCCAAGAGCAAAAGCATAGTGGGTTGTAGCCTGCTGCTAAGAGAACTTATCTGAATGTAGTCCACAGAGAGGCTGACCATTGTTTCCATTTACTCTGTGAGTCAAATGTGTTTTCTTCCACTTCAGTACAGGATCAATTATACACATCTCTAAAAGCCCACGGGTACAAGCACCTCTAATGCAACAGACCACAAGGCACATAAACATTTCTAATTTGAGGACCTGAAGCTGAACTGAATCTGTATCTCTTCATGCATCAGAAATATTTTGAAAAGGAGAAATCCAGCTTTGGTGAGTGACGACCCGTGAACTGAGAATGCTCAGAATGTCATAGATCTCTTCCAAGCAGCACTCTAGATGTTCCAGTTGTGATTCTACAAAATTCATAAAGAGAGGTGGCAAGAAGGTTGTCCCTGACTTCCATGAATAAGTGAGCAAGCCTGCAATGCCCAGATGCTGAAGTGACTCTGAGTAACAATGGGGAGCAGCAACACAGCACAGAGCTGATTGCTATCAGCAGAGCAATATGAATGTATGGAAGGCCCAGGTTCCAGAGCGGCACATAGGGGTAATAGAAGTGTCTGTCCCAAGGAATGGGAGCAAAAGTTCCTCTGTGGCTCTCCAGAATCATGTGGATCAAGGCTTGTTTAGCTTTCACCCACACCCAGTGCTTTTGTCAAGTGTGGAATGCGTATAGAAAGTTTGTGCTTTGCATTCAAAGAATAATTACTTTTTGACAATTTCCCAAAAGCCCCAGGTTTTGGTGGGGTTTTTTTGGTGTAAATTCAGTGGTAAAACCTAGTACTGGAAGGCCAGAAAGCAAAGCGCCTCCCTTAGCACTGAGAGGCCTTCAGTGGCATGGAGGGACTGCAGATGTGGCAGCAGCAAAGCAAGAGGGGGTCTGTGATTAGAAGGTGTCTTATTAAATAGAAAAAACTACACAAGATTTAAAAAATAACTCACTGGATTGTACATCAAAGTAGAAGCCAAGGAAAGCAGACTTAAAAAAAAAAAAAAAAGAAAAAGGAGCTTGTTAATGTTTTTATAGATGTTCTCCATGTTCATTAATATCTGGCCTTTTTCCAGTACAAAGACAATAGCTGAGCCCTCAGCTGTTAGCATAAAATTTACTGCTGTTAATGATCAGTCCAGAAGAGCCGCTCCCTGAGTTCAGATATGTCCAAGTCAGGATTTTGAACTGTAAGTAATACCTTCACATTGGTTAGGCAAAAACTGAGCTTAAATGCAGGAGACAGCTGCTATAGATCAGCTGTGATAGCTGGGGAGGAGATGTAGAGAGTTATCTTAAGGTTTGGAAACTCCCTCTGCATGCAGTCTGTCATCAGCCCTGACCTTTAGGAGCCTGGTGTTAATTAAATAGAGTGACTCCATGGCCAGGCAGGATGACACACCAAACACCACTTTGCAGATCTAGCTCTCTTATGTGGTAAAGATTTCTAAAAACATCCTTAACCTCCAGGATCTATTCTTTTCAACAAGTAATGTAGCTGGAGCTGGGCTCTTGTGATAGCATTTATGCTAGGTAGTTATGTAGAAAAACTAAGGTAAATTGATCTGATACTGTGCTGCCCTGCACTAAGCAGAAGAAAGAGTTATTCATATTCAGGAGCTGTTGCTAACGATGTGCTGGACTTCTACGTTTTAAGCTCGTTATGCATGTCACAGATATTTACTTAAATTGCAGAAGGATTTTGCTCACCGTCTTTTGTTACCAATTCAGTTCAAGCAGCCAATGGGCTTGTGAAGCCATGAGCTTTTGCTATTGATTTTACCAGCAACAGTGACTATTCTGTTTGCTCTCAGCACCAGAACCCCCATCCAAGAAGCCAGCTGCATCGTGTTACCAGTTTCCATCCTTTCAGGTTGGATCTCCTATCAAATCAGGTACTGACTTATCAGGTCTCACAGAAGATTTTCCTCTGTTTGTTATTAAAACATCTTTGTCCTTTTAATAGCAACAGCTCTGCTTGATTTTGCAATGGTTAATTTCTTTGCAACCAGCTCTCCAGTGCCTGTTGTGTCAGCAGGATGGAAATTGCTGCTAAACCAGCAGTCGCGTGTATGTGCAGTTGCTAAGGTCTGACTGCAAAACTGTCTTGGTCCTCAATTGCTCCTTCCTTATTAGCACAACACCAAAGAGTGGGTCATGATCCCCAGGTAGGCCCTACTCTGGAAAATTCCTGTCCCACCAGCGTGAGGTGGCACAAACCCACAGGGGGTTTCCCAGGGCGGCTACAGCATCCCCCAGCCAGCCTCTGCCCTGACTCATGGGGTAAGTTGATTTGCTCCCCTCTACCTTTCAGCTCAGAAGACTCCCAAGAGATAAGCCCCTGGGAGATGGGCTAATTTTGCCTTTTAAATGGTGACACCTGTAACATAAATAGTGCCCTGCAGTGCCTAGGGTAGTGAGAGCTTTGAGGCTGCAGAGGTGGGAGAGCTGTTCTAGGCATGTGAGTAGATCTATTCTACGAGTGCCCTGGTTAGCTGTACTTGGTTAAGAATGTGTTATTTTGTTTTTATCCTGGTAAACAGATAGTGGGTAGATGGATCAGTTTCTCCTTTCGTTCTCTTTCCTGTTATCATTATTCACAGTGTTTTTCCCCTGGAGTTAGCTTCATATCATAGGTTTACAATCAGTGGTCCCAGTTCCTTCACACCTCTCTTACATTATGTTCTACATACTGCAAGGATGGATGCTCTACATTGGCATTGCACATTTCATGGTATTTGTTTCACCCATGAAATCCCCTTCTCTGTAACTGAGTGTTTTTCCGTCTTTTTTTTTTCCCTGTGCCTCCTGTCTCTGTGGAGACCTGCTTCAGTTGTTAACAACCTTTCTTGGTACTATGCCTGAGATTAACTTTTCTTTTTTTTCTTGAACATTAAATTTAAACCTTCCTTTTTCCGCCTTCCTCTGAACTTTATCTAAGGCCAGTTAATGCACTCACTAAATCCTGCTAATGGGTGCCATTGCTCCTTCTACCCAAGTGTGACTCCCAAGGAAATTCAAACTGGGGCCAGCTTCTGTGCTGCCTTTGCCAACACATTAGGATCAGGGAGATTGCGTGTGGCAAGAATCTGGACGAGGTAAGACCCTTCTGGAGGACAACCTAATTCTGAGCTTTCTCAGTTTAAGTCTGGACTTGCTCCATGAACACCATGTACATGTAAAGCAGATTAGATCGGATCCCAAGATCCTTTTCATAGTATACGCAATATTGAACCTCATTTTTCTTATTGCAAACAAAAGAGATGTAAAAAGAGCATTGTTGTGTATTTTCCTGCTGTGACTAATGCTATTGTGTGTTCTTTGCCACAGGTTGCAGGTTTGCAAAAGCAGACCCTACTCAAGAAGTTTTGAGGGTCTCCCCAGTGGCATCCATACATAAGCTGAAGTAATGCAGCTACAGGATTTCCTCAGGATCTCCAGGTAACTCTTTGCTCCCTTTCCAGTGTGGACCTCCTCCTGGGATGGAACAAGGCAGTGGGACTAGTTTCTCTGTCCTACTGGGCCAGTTTCAGAACTGCAGTAGTTTGTGCTGTACACAGGGTACACCTAGTTAGGGTTAATGTCACCTTTGAACTTGTTTCAACACGAAAACAGTATTTATAGTAGAAGTGGGTTGACTGTAAACATAGTGAGAATGGACCAGAGCTCATCACTGCTCTTTATTAATCTTTCACTTAGCTAATTAAAGCAGCAGAACATGGTCTTGCTCTCTTCCTAGTATAGATAAAGTATCAATTTCAACCTTTGCTGCAGGAGGACATTAGCAAGAGATGTTTGGATCCGAGTTGGTTTCTGGCTTTGTTTTAGTCTCTTTCTGAGCATCTGCTGGGGTGGGTGGCTGCTTCAGGGGGCAGTGAAAATTAACTTTATTGATTGACTAATTTCCTTTATGAAGGATCTGAAGGGGATGGCTGCCTGCAGAAATAATATTTGTTAAATGGCCATATTTGGAAAATGAGTCAGTGAGAAAATAGCATGCAAATCCCCCAGCTTATCTCCAGCAGGAAAAGAACAGAGACATGCTAAGAAAGGGGGAGAGATGCTGACTTGGAGATGCCAACCTAAAATGACCCTAACAGGAATTTTGTTTAATTTTGAACTGAAAAATCAATTAAGAAAATGTTGGAACTGGCCATTTCAAATGCTAAAATGTTTTCCTAATGAAAAAATTTGCATTGAAATAATTGTCCACCTGCAAAATATTTTTAAGTTCACAAGTGTCCACTTACGCTGGGTATGTAAGATTTTGCAGGTCTATCCATTACATAGCTTCACCTACTTTTTCTGGAAAGAAAGACCTAATGGAGAACACAATGATGTTTTTAAGACATGAATAATAAAAGAAAGGGAAAAGAAACATTTTTGTGTTGTATGAACTACATTGGCATAATACACAAGGCTGCTGAGGCCCCAAAAAATTAAAATAAAATATCTCACAGACAAATCCTTGGGTTTCAGACAGCTAGGCAGCAGCCCATCTAATTAGCTACGGTCACCATCTCTTTAGCAGCTTTGTCACCACTGACCTTTCTCATTTACTGTGAGTCTTTGTAGAGGACGTTTTCCATAGTCTTTTGTCCTGGCAGCTGGCTCTTTAAACCCAGGAGCAGACTGAAATAGTTTCTACCTTCTACCAGTTTCGTGGGTGTCTTGGGTCTCATTTTCTCTTGTGTTCCTGAAGAGAAGCCACAGCCTCGCCTGGCTTTGAGTCGATGTGGGCTTGGAGTGTTTGCTAGGGAAGTAGTAATGCGTGTTATTTAGAAACCTTGGGAGATGGGAGAGGAGACTGGCAGCAATCTGATCAGAAATGCAAAGTTGCATATACATCATTGCTTTTGTCCCTAGCCCTGGGGTGGGAGCTGGTAGATGAAACAATATGAAATCTGATATTACAAAGTGAGCTTTAAAAACTCATGTGTTAGACTGGGAGGCTGCCTGTGGAACAGAGTAACTCTGCACCGATGCAACAGAAACGTTCCCTGCCAGAGCTAAAACCAAACCAGCTCAGCACCAGAGAGGTGTCCGCAGTAAGATGCTGTGGGATTGAGCAGCCACTTTGGGAGTGCTGTGGGGACCACTGTGCTCAGGACTGCTGCGTCCTGGGGAACCCCTGAGGCTACACTTACAGCTGGGAAATGCTTTGAGGCCTTGGGCTGGAAGGTATAAAAGGTTTACAACAGTGTTACTTGTTTTCACTGCAAATCCCTCCCCACCTTACTGTGCGGTATAGACATCTCCAACATCAGTAATACTCCTTTTCTGAAAAGGCATGCATCCAGCAAAGCAAGTCCTCCGTGTGTCTCGGGCTTTGCAGAGCAAACAGGCAGCACCAGGAGGGACGAGGTGATCTGGCTATGCCCTGGTGACAGCACATGCCCTCCTCTTCAATCTTGGAAGGCACTGCTTTGCCTCACACCTGTGCTCCTCTCCATGAAACTGTTGTGCAATCGGGAGACAGTGGAACACAGTCTTTTTAAAATACTTTATCATCGGCTGATACCAACATTATTTTCTTTCCCTACTGATGCCAGAAAAAACACATCCTGCATTAAAGCAAATGAAAAACTCCTGAGTCTCATCTGTGACAAGGAGTGTTTTCCAGCGCACCTGAAAACTCTTATCTCTGGAGTGGTTTTGCTGTATAATTTTTCAAAGATGTGAGTTCCAAAGGTTATTACAGGAAACCAGTTGATCAGAGCAGTATTGAAATGTAGTGCTGCAAGTATTGAAATATAGTGCTGCAAATACGACCAACAAAGGGGGGATTGCAAGGTGTGACACATGCACAAAGCAAGCTGCAACACAGCAAACTATAATGGGGTGTGCATGGGATGGCCCTTTGTTAGGGGATGGAGTTGTCACGAAGACAAAACTTTTTAAAAATATGACTCCCTGTGTGTCAGAGGGTATTAGCTCTGGCCAGTGAGGGTTCTGGCAACTCTCTAAAAGATGATCCTTCTAAGAAGAATATTCAAACCTCTATTTACAGTAAGGGTTGTGTTCTGGCCCTGGACTGCAGAGCGTTGTTATCCTTGCTCTGTTTGCTTTAATAGATGGATGTATCACCCTCGTGTCCCAGTGAAATACAAATTAGGTTATTTCCTTCTAGCTGAAGCTTTCTCTGTGTCTTAATTGGATGTATTCTAGTTTGCCTTGTGAGGTTGGAAGAGGAACATGCTGTGCAGAAAATCCTGCCCAGTCCTGGTCATCATGTAGGAGGTCTAATGAGCGGGCTGCTGAGGTTCTTCCATCAGCTCCCTTGATCTGCCCCGGGGCTCTCATCTCAGTACCCATCGGTTTGCAGAAGAGAAAGTGATTAAGCATTACATAAAAAGTTTACACAGTACTTACAGATGGATGGAGATCTGCACTATTGTATGTAATGTAACACAGGTTTAGAAATTCCTAAAGTCTTCCACCGACTTTTTTTTTCCACAGGCAGAGTATTCAGAATTCAAAGTAGGTGTTACTAGTGCCCTTTTTACGCTAACCACGTTACCTTGAGCTGTACCCTTTCTGTTAGGTACTAACTGTATATTAGCTAGTTCCTGCACTGGGGGTGTATTAGGGAAGTCAGACAAGTACCAGTTCTGATCTCCGTTCCAAAATGACAAACATTCATCTGCTTTGGCATTGGCTTTGGTGTAGAGGATCGAGTCAGTTACGCCTGTATGAAGAACAATATCAAACAACACTGGACTCACTGCATTTCCTGTAGTACATTTACTCCAGCTCTGTATGGACTTCCACAGGGGCACAGATGACTCTTGTTGACTACAACTGGCTCCATAGGCAAGAAGAAAAATCCCGCCTTTTAAAAACAAACAACACTTTAATGTCCTGTACTCTGGTGTATTTGGGCTTACTTCCAGTAGGAAGAGCAGCAATATTTTATCTTTTTAAAACAAGTGCAATTATTGACAAAGAGATTGATTTGGTGGTAAGCCATTAAAATGGGGGGCTGAGGAAGATGCTGAGTATATGACAGGGAAGTGAGCTAAAGGAGGTGGGTTTGCATACGCTGGAGCAGAAAGGTTTGGGAGGATCCAACTGCATTCTTCTGCTACCAAAAGGGGTGTTAGAGAGGTAAGAGAGGTAATTTCAGCACACAGAAACTTCATTAAATACTAAAATTCTTTGTAGGCAGAGGAACAGGGACTGCCACTGAGGCTACACAGTACTGAGAATTAGCATATGGCTGTGTACTGGTAATACCTGTTCGCTGCTAGAAGAAAGCCAGCTTAAGCAACATTCAGCACATATTCCCTTCTCAGACAAAATCTGGGGTTTTCAGCATTCTTGCAATTTCTGAACATGTATTGCATCCTCAGAGTTGCTATCCTGACAGTGGGTGGGAAAAAATAAAAAAGTTTCAAGTTAGAAGCCTGAGTTTCATGGGAATTGTAAATGTCTCAATGAATTTCAGTGGATCTTTAAGCAACCAAAATGAGAGACGACTCCAATGCCTCTGCGTAATCAGTTTCAACATTTATGACTCAGACTATGAAACAAGCAATGCTGAATTATTCACTTTGGGCCAAGAAGAAAAATAAGGCCATGTATCTTGCCATACTATGAAGTATTATTACAGGACAGTGGTGGTGTGTTGAACTTCTAAAAATCCTGTTAGTGTAAATTAACTGAAAAGTAGCAAAACATAACAGGTTTGGCTTTCGGACATAATCAATTTAATTTCAGATTTTTTTTTTTTATTGCATTTTTCTCAAAGCACAGGAAAAGCTGAAGTGAAAACACGTATATTTGCATACTGAATCAACATGATGTAACCTGATAACTGTTACTTCAGTTGCTTTTGATCTTTTGCACACAAGACAGTAGTGCTTAAAAGACTGGTGGGGTCACAGCCTCTCCAGCTCCTAGGCCTTTGCTATAGATGCCTGAATAGGTCATCATTTGATACCTTCGCAGTAGCCTACAAAAAGCAGCATGTGATCTAAGCCCAGCTTGTGAATATCTGTTGGCACTTTTTCAGAAAGATCATGCCCTGAGACAACATTTTTGCAGTTCGACTAGCTCTAAGTAACCTGGACCTAATACTAACATTGCTTGAAAAGAAGTTATGGGGGAAAAGCACTTTTCAGCCAAAAAAGTAACTAAATCAGGTGTAAGACCATTTCACCCAAACTGTAAGGTCTGTGTAGCGTTTGTACACATTGGCTCAATCCAGAAAGCGTCATTATTATCATATCAATTTTTAGACAAAATCACTGATTTTTTTTTTTTCCTAACATTTTAGATCAGCAGTCAGAAAGCCTGAGGAAAGGGTCACGCAAAGTCTATATTCTCAGCAAGAAGTTGCCTGGGTAACTAGCTGAGTGAGATGTCCTACTATGGGCTTCAAGCTTCAGGGAGAAGCCTTCCTGCATGAGCCTGGTCCTGGCTCTGCCTTGGGGATACTTGCAAGGTCCATTCCTTCAAGGAGTGGGGTACGGCTTGCTGGGTGGGTCAGATGTGCACCTTTCCCATAGCAATGGGTGGTTACAGCGCTTGCAGAGAAAGCAGGGGATTTACACTTGGTTCCCTTCTCAACCTGAGAAAAATTCAAATCCACATGTCCTATTTTCAAGGCAATCGCTTATCCTGGAAGAACACCTTTCCCCTCTTCTTTTGAATGTGTGCCACCAAACCAACATTAATTAAAAGGAGAGAAAGCATGAATACAAAGAAACAAAAAAGCTGCAGGACTGTAGGCTAATGCTTAGGGCACTCATGAGGAAGAGGGAAGTTGTGAGCTATGGTTCCTGCCCCCAAGTTGAGTTGTGTTTGGCACTTGAGCAGTAGTATATGCAAGCATTTTTGGCAGCAGAGAGAGTAACCAGAACTCCCTGCTTGCACTGTAGTGCCCTGAGCATGATGAGCGCTTCCCTGAACGGTGTCACGGCTTCAGCTGGTGGGATGGGAGTGTTGCTTCATGGAGGATGAAGGTGTCACCTAGTGACAAAGACATCCTGCTCAGAATCACAACTTTCTTGCCCACAGGCAGAAGCAGCTAAGCATCAGACTGATAATGAATTAAGAGGACCCCACCTCATCCTCTGTTCCACAAGACAGGAGCTGCCATGCTATCTGTCTGCATCTCTGAGACTTGGAAACCAGCTGCACCATGACTGAGTGACTCCTGCCACCTGGCTGAGCTAAAGCCCTGCCTCTAGGTGTAGAGCAGGTTGAAGCAGAGCTGGATGCCGAGCTCCTCTGTTCTGTCTGAGCTGGGACAGTTCTGTATGTATAAAGTGGTGCAGCTCAGGGCACCTGGGCATTGTGAAGCAGAAAAAGTAGGTGTCTGTAAAATAGAGTTTTCTCCAGCGCTAGGAGACAACCCAGCAAAGAGAGTCTGGGAGCAGGTACTTGAGAGTCTGGGAGCAGGTACTTGAGTCCTGCATAAGTCCTTTTTGACGTTGCCTTGCATCCTTTTTTGTCTTTCTCTCTTTTGCTTTTTTCTTTTTTTTTTTCTCCAGGTCTGCTGGTCTGATTTCCCTCACTGCAGGGACCCTAACACGTCTCTGAAAGGATGAGCATTTCAATGGGTTAGGTATCAGTGCAACTAAGCATAAGAAATGCCCTCCAGTATAAGGAAAAGCTGGTTTAAAACCTGCTTCCAATTTCTCCATTAATCTAAATGTTGTCTGTTCAAGAACCTTCTGATGACAGTGCTGTTCATTTTAGTACTTAGTGATACTAGCTGCTTTTGAGGATGTGTAAGTTTGGCTGTGATGACTTTTAAGTCTGGACATGCTCAGCCAGGACATGTTACTGGAAGAGGGATCAGCATTGGCTCGCTCCTTCTGCATTGGCAGGCATTCCCGTCACTGATGTCTGTTTTTTTTGCCACTGGAGCCAGAGAGAGGAGGCTGAAATGAAAGTTAGGATTGGCAAGGAAAGAGCGAAGTGTAAAAATGTGAATCTCAGCATTCTAATCACAACTATGGTTATAATTAGTGATACAGCAAAGATAAAATATGCAGCACGCCTGAGGGCTATCTGACAAGTTAATTAATGACAACAATGTTGAAATACATACTCAGAATGATTGCTTGGGACTGGACTCACCGTTCTCTCATGATAGTGACATGGAGAGAGCAGAAAGAAACTTAAGGGAGTGAAGAAAGCAGTGAAATGAGGGAACTATTTCTCAACCAGAATGAAGGAGTTCAGTCTAGTAAACCTGCATTACAACTGATGCTAAAGATGAGTTAGCACCCTCCCAGCCACAGTCTGGACTCAGCATGCTTAGAGAACTCAAGCAACATGGAGGAAGAGGAAAGAAGTTTTCCTCTATGGCCAGCCCACTTCAAAATAATTTTTTAAAAAAGACCTTTCCCGGTTTTAAGGAGGTTTCTTTTCTTGTACTTCTGTTTTCTAGTGTCTTTCATTTTCTTTTGCCCAAGAGTGGGCACTTCTGAGTCACCAGGCTTTCTGTGGATGGCAGAACAAGAGCATAAGCAGTGCAATGATGATGGAGCATTTCTTCAGGGTAAGCAGAATGAGGGTCCAAATTTGGCTTACTAAATGAATAGCTTTCTCAGCTGTAGATGCTCAGGTACATAGTGCTGAGTAACCACACTTAGATAGGTCATTATTGTTTGGTGTGTGCTGACAGATTCTGGTGCAGAAGAATGAAATCCTTTATCCAAAGAAGAAAAATGCAGAGGTGGCCATAAAAGACAATTTCTGTCTTGTGTGAAATGCTGATGTGTCAGCATTTGTTCTTGTCCTGTCTGCTTGGGACAGAGAGGTGAAATAATGAACTTTTTTTTTGATCTGTAGAAGATGTCAGTCATGTGGAAACTGTTTTCTGGAAAATTTCTGATGTGTTTCTGTACAGACTATACCTACAAGGACTTGGCAGGGCACCGTGACGATGCTTCAGTGGCACTCTGCCACACCAGTGGCCTACGCTCTCTCACCTTTTGGTCTCTTTGCTGAGTGTACTGCAATCCCCCTCTCTGTTGCTCCAATGGAGATGGACTGTTCCAAGATTTATAAATTCAAATAACTGGGTCTGTCCATCTACTCAAATATGGAAATTTAAGCTGGAAACCATAACTCATGCAGGGCAGTTGCCCACTGTTGAAACCATATGGCTAACAACTTGAAACTATTAAAGAATTACATGTGAAATAGGAGGCCTTGTAAGTGAATTGTAGATCCCTAGTCAGACCCAGCTTCTCTCCTGTCACAGGTAGAGTTTGACACGTGTGGTTTGTTGGTAGAGAAAAGGCATATCTGTAGGAGATGGCACGTCAAAGACATCCATCATAATTTTCCTTGGCTCTGTGTATATACATTCATTAGAAGAGTTTTTGAAAGTACCTTTCAAATTTCAACTTCTTTTCTGCTTCATTAGCTATAGAGATGTACTTATGCTTGGTGTGATGCACCTCTTGTGTATCTTGTGCTTTTGCAGAAGTTTGCTGTTAAAGGAGCTGCTTAGAGTAACTGGCACGTTTGTGGTGGACGCTCCTTTCTGCGTGTGAATGTTGGGGCTACCTTCATTTCCTGAATAATTGATGAGCAAATCCGAGCTTCTCTGAACTGAGAATTAAGTGTAACCAAACTTTAGGAAGCCCCAGTGATGATAAACAAAAACAAACCACCTCATAAAAATGTGAGTTGAATAAGCTCAAACATCTCCGTTTAAAGAAAATCTTTTCAGTTGCACTGTTTATTCACTCAAGAGCACCACAGCACGTTCTCCTACCGCCACCACAATTCCTCGCTCTCTTTCAAGACACTAATACCCTATTCCAGGAAGAAATCTGGAAGGAGGGCATGGAGGGGGATTAGGAGGCCAGTAGAACCATACTAGATTATTGCAGGCGGTAGGAAAATGTCACCACTTGCTTTAACTTAGCTTCTTTGCAAAAGTACGAAATGTCACCGAGTTTTGGATAGATGTTTATAATTATTGAGAGAAAACAGTAAGATGTAGTAGATGTAGCTGAGTGTTCATTTTCATTTTAATATACTGTACGTCTGATTGAATGAGAAAAGCCCACAATACTGATAGACCAAAATGAAGTTTTGACACAAAAGCCACATCTTGCGGTCCTTAATGGAGCACATCTCCTAATAATTCAGATGGAAATCTTGCTGCAGGAAGGATCATTTTTTGGCAACAAAATAAAAGAGCTACAGCAAAACATGAATAATTTTGACATGATTTACTTACTTTCTTCTTTGTAAATTACTTTTTTTCTTATTTGTGCTTGTAACAAGAAATCCCCTCCTTCCTGCACAGCCACAGAGCCTGCTTTAAAACCCAAAAATTGTTATTGGCCTGTTTTCAGCTGCTTCTCTTGACGTCAGTAGGGAGATCTGGCTCTCCCCGAAACACATTAAAGTAGTGGATATGAATGTTATAAATATATCAAGAAATAAAGACATTTCTTCAAAATAAGTGAGCAGCAGCTCCTACCTCTGCAGACACCCTGCCACCTCCGCTCTGCAATAGGCAGAAACACGGCTGTTTGGATACGTGCCCTTCTTCTAAGCTGTTGTCTTCTGTTCCAAAGCACATCTATTATTTCTAAAGGATTCAGTCATATCAAGTTAAATCTAAACAAAGGAGGGTCCTGACAAGTCAAACTGAAAAGCAGTATCATTTTATTACAGAGTCAAAAATAAATAAAATATTTGCTACAATTTTATATTGCCTGTGCAGAAAAAATGTTTACTATTCAGGCATGATGACTGGGGTTTTTTTCAGTGTGCTTTCTTATTGAAGGAGATGCAGAGGGTAAGCCAGGACATCAGTAAGTGGCTTTTCTTGTAACATGAGATTTTCATGCAGCACGCATACGAGCAAAGCATTTGTGTGCAACTCAGCAGGAATAATCCTGCAAAGATGATCATACTTTGTTCTTGATGGAAAGATGATATGGCTCCTCAGCCGCACAGAAGCAGCTCTCCCGATGGTTTGCATTAGTTCATATAGAAGGCATCCGGACTATGTCGCTAGCAGACAGCTCTGCCTTATTAGGATGAGGCAGTTTTATTCTCAGAGTCTGTGCTTTCCTGGGTTGCACAGGAGCCTGATGAATGGGTAGATGTTATACTGACTCTCACTTCTTTCATGCCAAATTGATAATATTATTTTGACATAAGCTGGAGCCCCTTTCCTTAAGCTGTATGTTGGCATTGCTTTGAGTCTAAATATGTCGTTTTCTGTCTTTGGGAAGGTGTAGATTGTGTTCATCGCCATCTGTGGGTGAAAGCTATATTCTTCACATGTTTAGGTCCTCATAAAATCCTAGAGATGTGTATGCAGGAGAGAGGATTTCTACCTGAATCTCATCCCTCCTCAATCTACCAGCAGTGGATTTTTCATGTGGCAGCTTCCTGAGGAGCTGCTGTAATATTATTAAGCAATTATTATTAAGACTACTTGGACCAGTCAGCTCTGGGGCTTGAATGACGCTGTGAAGTAAACATGGATATGAAACATTGGGCACTGGAATTTTGGCATTAGGCACACGTCTGTTTTTTTACACCAATAAATTCTATACTTAAAAAAGCTGCAGCAGAAGAAGAAACAGCTTCAAGGAGACTAATTCTAGTCTCCCTCGTCCCTGGAGAAACTTAACATGATAAACATGACTTTTTGCAAAATTGAACAGAGCCTGGTGCTTTATGCAAGTGAAGGTGTTGGTCTCCACTTGCAGTTGATGAAGCTACACTTAAAACGTGTGTCTGCAGGGCAGCTGGTCACTCGCACCCTTCTGCAGGTCTGTGGAGCAGAAACCTTGCCCGGGTGCAAGTGCCAGAGTCTGACCATGGGGCAGCTCAGCCCAGCGTCAGATGTTCAGTTACTGGGAAATGGCAAAATAGCATTGTTGAACTTTACTCTGATTTCCACCATTTGATGTAGTCTGGCCCATAACGTTCAAGCAAGAAGGAACCTGATATTTGCCTCCAGCTTCAAATATATAGTTTTGCTGAAGCTGAAAAATTACTTTTGTTTGGTCTAAATTTGTGAACAAAGCAGGACTTTCTGAATACTCAGAAAACAACTGACTGACTATATTGTTCCAGAATAGACTTAACCAGGTAACTTCTGCTTTTAGAAAAAGAAGTCAGACACGAGGCCCCATGACTACTTTGAACATTTTCTGAAACCATGTTTGTCAGTAATGGCTCTTTCCAGTAGTAAGTGTAGGCTTTCACAGCACCACCTTAGGAGCAGCTCTGGGGTCAGTGGTGAGGAGGGCAAGATTTGGAGTCCCACTGTTTTGAGTCCCACTTGTATGAATCACAAAACAATAGTTAATCACAAATTGATAGTCAGTCACAAAATGCTGACAACTTCCCCAAGCAGTTTAGAAATGTTTTCTGTTGCCTAAATTGCTGTTACAGCCATAACTAACAAAATGGCAGAATAAAAAAAAAATTCCTCTCACTTCTCCGAGTGAGAGGTCCCAGTAACTGCTCTGGGGGAACCCATCATTGCTATAGCATTTCATTTCTTTTTCTGCAATAAACTGTTAATTCCAGAAGGAAGATATTCCTCTTCTAGACTCTCAGTCCAATAGGAGATTCATTTCTCCTAAGGATTTATATCAATTCTTTTATCTAGATTTTTCCCTTACTTTATAGCTTCTGTTTCTGTAAGTTCCCCCAGGGACATCCCACAATATTTCCTGCTCTAGACTTTCACCAAAGCCAAAGAGTGCTGCAGTTAGTTAGTTACACCCATAACTTCCTTAGACAGATTCCTGAGAGAATGCATAATCTCCCCTTTTTTTTGGCTTGCTGTAACATGCTTAGGTTTTATAGGCATTAGAGCTTTTAACACTTTCTAAATCTATGCCGCCAGAGAGATGAGCAGTATAGAAGAGCCCTAAATTGCATCTATTATGTTGCTCTCTGTTAAATATACTCAAGAACGCAATGCCTCTCACCTCACGGAGATTCCACTTTATATGAAAGACATGTACTTCTCATTAATAAAAGCTGAAAGAAGGCCTCAAGCAGAGGTGTCGTCTTGTCAATCATTAAATTCTTAGGTCTCAATCTGCAGAAAAAAAGACAGGTTTAGACTATTACACTTGTGCAGAGCCTCACTACCTCCTCTCTCAAGGATTGTAGCCTTCAGCAAGAAAGAAGTGTGCAGAGGTTGTGGGAAAAAAAGGAAATCATAGGTGAAACATAATGCTGACCTGGGTAATGCACCATTTTTTAAATATGTATGTTTTTATTAGCTACTAAAAGCTTATTTCTCCATTGTAAAATACTTGCAGTAGCAGCGTCATTACTGTGACAGAATTCTACTGCCAGTTAAATTTCTAACACTAACAAAAGTTCCTTATAGCTCTTCTTACAACGATATCTGCTTAAGATAAGCTTGAAAACTGTCTAACGTTTCATCCTTCTTAAAGACCATTCCTTGGCTGTTCATTGTACTTGTTCCACCTCTCCTCTTTTCTTGGAATTTCTGTATAAAAGCAGAGTGTTGGGTTTCAGTTCCTCATTGTGGGTTTTTCCTTAACTGTGTAAGGAAGAAAGGCTATTTTTCTTTTTTTAATCCTCTGCAGTGTTGGTTGGAAAACTATTTCGGTTTGAGAATGTCCATGTTTGGTCTGAAAAGAACAGATTATAGTCAGAGAACCTGAAGACATCTCAAACAGTTGCTGAAGTTTGAGTGACTTAGAGTCAGAGTAGATCCACTATAATGTGTCTTCCACCTGGTATTTGTCTTCTTCAGCCTTGCAAAGGATTTAATATACTCCCTTGTGGTTCTCATGGAGCTGTGCACAAGCTGCATCAGAGAAAGTGTTTTATAAGTTACAGGGTTAGGGGTTTGTTTGGGTTTTTTGGTCAGTTGGTTGGCTTTGCTGTAAATACGTTTGCATCTAATCTTGCTTCCCTTGGTTTTAATGAAAGTAATGACTGCTAGAGTTGACCAAATGACAGTAGTGTAAGTCTTACCATAATGGAAATCAAGCATTAGAAAATATACAAATTAAAATCTAGGGGTCCCTGAATAGTAAAGAGAGGTATTTAGCATAAGATAGATTTGTGATCCTATCTGCTCATTTTTGTACTAAGCATCCAAATTCTGTAAATTCTATTTTAGGTAACCTTACTTTCACCTGGCAACTTAGCAGATTTCCCTAAACAAAGGCTTTTAAATTTGGAAACACCTTCAGAATGGCTAGTTAAAAACCGTTTTGGTGGTATTCATCTCTGAAGTGATTTCTACAGTATCAGACACATGGCTTCATAGCTTTGCAAATTTTATGCCTGAGAGCAAGGGCCAAACTTGCTATTAATAATACCTTTCTTACTGTATGAACCACAGAACTAACACCTTGTAGGCAGTAAGTTGAATGTTTCTCTCCTTGCATTGCTGCAATTCTTGGCATGGGGTTTGCTGTGATGGAGGGTTTCTGTCTCAGGAGCAGTTCCCCATGTCTCCATCGCTGACTTGTAACAGTTTGGTTACAGCCTGGTCCCATCCCGACTGTAATGCATGTGGGCGCTGGACCCAGCTGCCAAAACCCATCTAAGTCCCCTGTGTCTGAACAGTGACTGATGGCTGTTTTGTAAAGGGTGGGTGCATAAATGCAGTCTGATCATTGCTGGCATCATAGGACCCTGCAGTTCAGTGCCCCACATGCTGGAGCGACCACCACCACAAGCTGTCTGGGCTTGCTGTGAAACCTTAGTCAAGTGATGTCCATCTAATCCTCTGCAAGTGGTTGATAAATCCATTAGCTGGCTTGTGGCTTAGACTAACATGCAGCAAAGATGGGAACACATGAATGTAGAGACAATCATGTCAGCCCTTTGGAGCTGCTGTGATATGAGATGCATGCCACCACTCATGCTGCAAAGGCTGATGGAGCTCTGCTCCAGGGCACGTCCATCACAGGAAGAAAGATATAACAGCAATAGTGCTAGTGTTGGCTGCCAACCTGAGAAATCCACTGACCGCCATGGCCCTGCTCACCTTTGCCTCCATCCAACACGTGAACTAGGCTGGTAATGGAAACAATTTACAAGGCAATAATTTTTAATTGCTGTCACTGATTAATGGCCACAAACACAGAGGCAGAGCAGAAACTCATCTATTATTCTTCCAAGAAATAAATATCTCAACCATTTATTTGGCCTTACAGTAAAAAAGAGCCTGTTATAAGGATTTATCTGAAATCTTCTGCTTGTCTGAGCAGATAGCTGGTATAAAAAGATCAACACTTTTTAACAAAACAGGGCAGGGCTTCCTTTCATTTTATAAAGACAAGAAAATTAACTTTGGCTTTGTAGAATGAAATGAAACACAGGGAGGGGTGGGAATACTGGCTTTGCTGGGTCCTTCACTCAATTTTTCCCCCATGTTTTCTGACCCCTGCTAAACTGAGTATTTTGCTATTTAGTGTAGTCATGATGGTAGGTAGGACTAGAGGACTAAGCAGATGGCATCTCTCTCCCCCTGCTGCATTCTTAAGACCCTTTAGAGGGTTTTCAGAACGTACTTCCATCTCATGTAATTTGAACAGAATTTTTCTAGTAAGATTTATTAAGTTCTCAATTTTAACTCTATTCCTTTTGCAAATGACAAATTATTTCATGTTGTGAAAAAGTGACATTAGAATCAGCACCAAACCCAAAAATAATCTGAGGTTTTCTGGGGGAAAGCTGTAACATAAGACAGGGGAAAAAAGTTTTCCTATGTTTACTGGCCTGCTCAGGGCAGCTGAAGACTGGTATGGCATCTGATGTAATTTTATCCCAGGTTTTGCTTGGAAAGTGATGTCGTGCTACACCCCCTATGAAGCCTGAAGTGCAGTACACAAAGCTAACCCATCACTTGGCCGTCTTTGTCGCTGCTGTGCTGGAAGGAGGGACAGGACTGACATAGCTCCTTCACTGGGGGAATCCTGCATACTGTAAATGTGGTAAATTTTGGTTGAAGTAAATATCACTTGAACCGTAGCATGCATCTACTTGTGGAGCTGCTGCGTGAGAATCTTAGCTGAGGCCAGAGTTAGTTCCTTTAGCTTTGAAACTTGACATTTTAACTTCATGTCTTTCTAACTCATTCAACTGTGAGCCACCAGTACTGGAGTCAATTAGATAAGGAGGTTCATTTGTGCTGCTGTTCATATCTATTGTGATACTTCATTGGTTTTCTAGGCTGCATGACGGGAACAGAGAGGTAAGGCCTGTCTGTCTCCAGCCTGCATATTAGCTATGCCACGATGGGACTAACAGCACTGAAAATTATTGCTTCAATAATATCTGCAAAACACTTTGTCATCATTGCTTGGATATGTTACAAATTGGGCTTGAAGCAGAGATTCAGGGCCTGGGTTTCTTCCTCTTTTTTTCTACATCTGCTACACAAAGTCCTTGTATTGTGAGAGTGAATAATCATCCCGAATGATCTCTGCAGACGTGTTCCTACTTGCTGCCTATGCCCTTCTAATGTCATAGCCCAGTATTGGATTAGTGCCAGGATTAACATGCATTTCCTTAACGTGGGGAAGTGGGACATCACATGAATATTATCTTTGCATTGCCTCTGGCTGTTTTTGCCAGCCATCTGTCCAAACTGTGCAACAAAAATCATTTGTTTAGGCTGAATACGGTGCTCTGGTTCAGATCTGTATCACTGTTTCTTTCCATGGGACCTAACTTGCCCCCTCCACTCTAACCAGCACAGAGCTCTCTCAAGACGTGTGAACTTTTAAAATGATGTTTTTGTTGTGTGTCAGAAAAAGAAGGCTCTTGCTCTGAGCGAAACTTGCTCCAGAATGGCCAGCAGCCTAGTGCTTAAGGCTTATGCACCAGCAAGGCAGCAGAGCCAGGGCGAAACGAGGGCTCTGCCTGACAGGGAACAAGGACTTGGCCTGGGCATGCCACAAGTGCCTTGAATGCCAGGCTGCTGTTGTTCAGAAGGTTTCTCTCTTTATTTATACCAAGCAGAGAAGCTTTTTCTCTCAAAGCTACTCAAAAAACCAACAAAACCAACAATCTACCTTTCTTTGGCAACTAGTACTTAAGAACCTAGCAGTTTAAGTTCCCCTAATAACATCTATGGGAAGCAGGGAAGGTCTGTTTTGTCACCATTTTATAGACCAGGAGGTGACAACAACCATCCTGCAAGATAAAATAGCCCTAATAAGACAGCCAACACAGCTCTTCTCATCCCCCTCTGTGGTACCCCTGTCTGGCTGGAAGACATTTCTAACTTCTACCCCAGCCCACGTAACTGATAGAGTCTGGATCTGCGCTCTCATGTCTGAATATGGATTCAGAAGTCAGGCTTGTATATACATTTTGGAAAGATACTTCTCAAAATCTTCTAGTAAGGCAAGCTAAAAAGGCTACAATTTCTACAGGAAAAAACACAAGAAGTCTGCTTTTTAAAGGCCTAACTGTAGTGAAGTATAGTAATTGCCAACATGTGTATCTTATTTTCAGACTGTAATCCAGCCAATTTCAGTTAATAAACTGGATCATGTATTTGTTTACAGTACTCTTTGTTTAAAAGAGAAGTCACATTTACAATAATCACATACACATGGAAGTAATTTTATTCATGTCTTATCAGTTATTCATGCTTTTAGAATATTCCTTATTCCAGTTTCACTGAAGCTAGAATTATTTTAGTTCAGAATCTGATTAAAGAAAAATTAGTGAAACAAATTTTTCCTAAGCACTGCAGGTGAAGTAAGAATTATTTCTGTCCAGTACCAGATCTATCCTGGGGTTTCTGTTGATGTACAACACTGGTATACTCTTCGCCTGCCCAAAAACTTGGCCACATGCTAGGTAAGACTTTGTAGCTGCAGCTGAGTAACCAATATCACCTTATTTTCCTTGTTTATTTCAGTCTTTCCCAAAGTGAGCACACGTTTCATGCGTTTGACAGATCGAAGTGCTGCTGTCACCCAGCACAACCTTGCAAACAATGTCTTTCAAACACTGCTCTCCACATTGTCCAGATTGCATCATTCTCATGCAAACTAAGCCAAATTAATGACTTTTTAAAGTCCTTATTACAAAAGAGTAGAAAGTGTGTACATAGGAGTTTAAAGGAGCAAGGACTTGCCAAAACTGATGGTGAACTGAACATCACATTCAATTGTTTTTAACAATTGCAAAACAGAATGTTCTCTTTTCCAGTTCATTTAAGTTTTACGATGGGCTTAGCCTAAACTATGATTGTATTAACGGAAGGAGGTAAATAGTGATGAATTTTCTGCTGGTATATATACTTTTTCATTGTTGTGCTTCAGCTTTCATGTGAAGAATCATTTTCACTGGTCTAGTCTTTATTGAATTAATGTATTTATGTTCCCTATTTTCCTGTATTTCACAATCCCAAAATAAGTATTTAACCACACAAAAAGACTTTTTAGTATGTCTGCCTGTTGTTGCTCCCCTAACTTCCACATTCCTAGCAAGCTGATTAACTGTGAGATACCCTTATTCCCTTTGAGTAGCGCCTTGTTTCACAAATAGCTTCACTGACATCAGTGGATGTCCTTGTTATGTCTGGCAGCAGCTGTCGAACTGCAATTTATGAGCCAGATTCTGGCAGTTCCAACAGGGTGACTAGCCTGACAGAAGCACAATTGTTCGTATAGTTTATATGGTCACAAGGCCAACAGAAGCGGGATAAAACAGAGGAAAATTTGGGAAGGGCTGGGGTAAAAGCTAAATAGCTGTGAACACAAATATTACAATCTGGCCCTCGATCATAAACAGTGCTGTCAAATGCTGTAGGACTATTGCAAATGTTTTGTGATGCAAAATAGAGAAGCAATCTTTTGCATTCGAAGATCACCTGTTCTTGCCAGGATGCTTCACACATACAAACATTAAGTTTGCACCCCAATGGCTACCTGCACATACCATTTCAGCTTTGTTGCAGAAATGGTTGCAATAGCTTGTATGGACAAATGGAAAATATTACTCCTTGGTTTTTTCAGCTACAATGTCATGAGGGATTTTTCTTCGTAAGACTTAATCCTACTCCCCCCATGTCTCCCCAAATCATCCTACTTGTTTTGCTATTTCAAAAGAACCACCTTGCAAGCACTTATCCTTGTGTCTGCTAAATAATACAATAAGAGCTCAGTTCAAATGCAGAGCTAATCCCACAACATTTCTTTTCATTTCAGCTAGTTTATTGTTTCATCGTGTTTATTCAGTATTTAAGAGGCCAAAGTCACTCTTATAATAGTCAAGGAATCGGAGTTACTTAAGATCCACATCTAAAACTAATAAACTTGTCAAAACCTATAGGGCCTGATAATAAATAACAGGTGGTTTTGTGATGATAACTCCATCCTTACAGAAATCTGCACTTCATAAAACTGGAATTGAACCGTTAGTTCCGTATGTCTGATTACTGTGAATAAGGATGCTAGGCACCTGGGAGACTGGCTGTGGGAACAGGTAAGGTATGCAAAGCCTTCTAGTTCTCCATCAGAAAACTTACTGTGGATGAGTAAAGGCCATATGTAGGTATTGAGGAAAAAGCTGAAGTGTGGCTCCTCTGAATACCAATTTTAGAAAGTCAAAATTGATCTAGGCCATTGTCGTGGTTTAACCCCAGACAGCAACTAAGAACCACACAGCCGCTCACTCACTTCCCCCCCCCCCCCCCCCCAGTGGGATGGGGCAGAGAATTGGGGAAAAAAAGTAAAACTCATGGGTTGAGATAAAGACAGTTTAATAGAACAGAAAGGAAGAGAATAATAATTATAATTAAAAAATGACAATAATAATAAAATAATTGGGATATACAAATCAAGTGGTGCACAATGCAACTGCTCCTCGCTCGCCGACCGTTGCCCAGATCTAAGCAGAGATCAGACCCCGAGGCCAACTCCTCCCAGCTTATATACTGGGCATGACATCACATGGTATGGAATACCCCTTTCGCCAGGTTGGGTCAGCTGTCCTGGCTGTGTCCTCTCCCAACTTCTTGTGCCCCTCCAGCCTTCTTGCTGGCTGGGCATGAGAAGCTGAAAAGTCCTTGACTTAGTCTAAACACTACTTAGCAACAACTGAAAACATCAGTGTGTTATCAACATTCTTCTCATACTGAACCCAAAACATAACACTGTACCAGCTACTAGGAAGAAAATTAACTCTATCCCAGCAGAAGCCAGGACAATCATTCAGCTCAGAGGTTGGAGGATGAACAGTGGAAGTCTGAAACTCTGGCTCTTTCCTCCTTTGAGGTGTTTCCCCAGGTTCGGGCTGTTCAGTGACACAAAGAGTAGTCTGGAGAAATTATTGCCACTGTTGCTCATACTGTTCACTGCTCTTTGGCTGCACTGGCTTTACTTTATGCTGCTCTGGCAATGCAGTAGCCATCAGCCCTTAATGCTCTCACCTGGAGGATTATACCAGCAAGTGGGAGTCAGAATGCTACCGTGAGCCCCCGTGCTGTTCTCTTGTAGGCCATTCCCAGTGGCTTTTGTCTCAATGTGAGGGTCCACCTGGATGCTCAGATAGACTTCAAGAGTCAGGCAGAAGTCAGGACAAAGACTTCCTAATTGCAGCTAATGAGAGATGGGCTGCTGAAGGTTGAGTATGAGTAAAGGAAGAAGAGGGAACTTCAAAGGGTGAAATGAAGAGCCTGGACGTTGCCCTACATGTGTTTTCCTCAGTGTGCACAGATCGTGAAGGAACTACGGCAAGAGCCTCTGGAAGTGTGTCTGAAACACTGATGCCCCAGGGACAGGTTGTACTCAGGGTTGTCTTGACCTTGGCCAAGGTACATGGAAAAGATTTCCAGCTTTGTACCGCATGTCTTTCCATTTGACCGAATGACAAAAGTGTTGGGTCTTGGGGGGTTATTTTATTACCTCTGGGCCCATCAGATCATGAAAGGAATACAGGTGGAGGGTTGATTGGTTTGGGGTTTTTTTTACTACAAGAGAAGTGAGGTCTAGTGGAAACTCTCTAAGTTTCTCTACTCCAAACGTGCAGATGCCTAAGCAGACCTTGCTTCCTTGCTCAGGCAATACATAGTATTTCAGACTGACCTGGAGGGTTAAACATTGCTTTGTTTATGGATACTGCTATGGGAATTTCCAGTATAGAAATTGAAGGTGGCTTTGGCTTGAAGAGAAAGGGAACTAAGGATTAAATTTTAGCAGTCTTGGTTTTTTTTTTCCTAATGAGGCCATAGCTGGTTAACTGCAGGGTTTCCAAACGCTGTGTCTCTTCAAACTGTGTCACTTCTTTATGCGGGAGACACTAAAAGTGAAAATGAGGAAATACTTTAACTGTCACATGAAGCTAGTTTTATAGTGTTAATGCAGACGATATAGAGAAGTGACAGGATTTGCCTTTAGTATAGGTCTTGTTGAAATAATTAGCACTAAAGAGACGAAGCTTTGAAGAACAGGGTCCTGATATGCCATGAAATATTCATTTCTAGTAAGTCATTTAAATTAGAAGTGTTGAAAAGGGAAATTGTTCCAAGACTTCTCACAAAGTCTGTTGAACAGTTAGATGGGAATAAGGAGGGGGAGTGGGGAAGGAAGAGTTGTTTTGGTTTTGTTTTCTTTTTTAACTTAAAACCCGAGATGTAGCTTACCACTTATATTATTGATGAATCCCTTGCTATTTCTCTCATGTAGTCATACGGTGCTGACCAAAACTAGGAAGGAAATGTTTGAAATGTGCACCTAAGCCCCTTCTCCCATTTCAGCAATTTGTATTGTGGGATATAGAGTAATATGAACCAGCGAAACTGCCCGAGGTGTTGGTTAACGTTGTTCTGGAAGATTTATTACCACCCAAAACATGAGAAATTCTTCTTAGTTGACTGACTTTATAGTAGTAACTGAAAAAAAAAAACCATGTACTGTGGCAATGTTTGAAAAAAATTCCCTTTGTACTACTTGTGCTGTAACAGGCTGCCCAGCCAATGTCATCCACATGTCCGCTTGGTAGCAAAAAAAGTTTTTCAGCGTTTCTTCGTACTGAAATGAAACATTTTATATATATTTCAAAAGCATTCTGTCATTTTAAATTAGATCACATACATTTAGCCTTACTTTGAAAAGGAAAACAAGGTTCACACCACTTATAATTTGGCTTCACTTCCTATCACTCACTTCTCTCCCTTTTCAACCATCTTTCAGCAGAAACTCCACTATGCCAACCAATTTTAAGCAGAATTTCTCTAGACTAAATGGGCCCAAGTTTATGCAGCAGACAATAAAGGGCACAGCGCTACAACTCTACTTAAGGAAGTGCCATCAGTGGGAGTCTGGAGTCTGACCTACCACGTGAGCTGAGCTCACATGAACCCAGAGTTCATCACAGTTAATGCTTCGCCTACAAGACTAGAACAAGCCAAGGGAACAGTCAGATAGTCATTGGAGACATTTGCATCATGAGCAAATGGAAAACTACCAAGGCAAGGACATCTTGTGTCCTTGACCTGTGTTTTTAGTTGTACAGCAGTCTATTACCATTAATAATTCTTACGTGTATTGTGGAGCTCCAGTTTGGATTGGGACTGTGTTATCCTTGCTGCAATACAAAGACCGAAGAGACATTTTTTCTGCTTGGGATGCACGTGCCATGACCCATGGACACTGGCAGCAGCCTGGTCTCTGGCTTATTCTCTTCATAAATCTACACCAGAGCCAGAGGTGCTGGATTTCTGACTGCAGAGCACCACCCCAGTGTACAATGGTGAACTCTGGTGGGACCAGGTTCAGCCTTAGGACAGCCTTGTAGCATAGAGTCATTATAAACATAAAAATGTGGCAAAATAAAAAATATTAAGAAAAAACTTCATAGATGTCACTCAGTACTTTACTAAAATTGGTACTTACAGTATAAGAAAAATGGAGAGTAACTTTTCCAAATTAATTATTAAAGTTACAAAACCTTTATCTTTGTACAGGTTTTGGATTGTTAATTTTGGGAGCACACCTTTTAGATGCAGTTATAAGGCACATCTGTTTTTATAGCAAATAAATGATTACTGTGTGCCAATCTAACCCCACTGGTGTTTGCATGGTATTATGTTCAGCAAGACGTGCAGTTCTGTGTACTCGGCATCCCTCTTGCACATATCAGATGTTGTCAACACTTTGGCATGGAATTCACTCAGTCCCACTTTCTAGATCCACGCTCATGGCCCTGAGGTGCCACATTGCTCTTGTGGGCAGAGTGAGCAGACAGTTGCATCATCCTGCTTGTGCACCTGTTTTGGATGTATTTACTTTTCCTCTACCTCTTCTGTGGATGCTATAGTGACACACAGACAGAAAAGGGAGTTTGAATGGTTTAACAGGAATGTGAAGAGTATTTTGCAACATGGGAGTATAAAAGCACAAGTTTTAATGGTTATGACCAGAATTATTAAAATGCATAACAATAGAGAAGCAGACAAGCTTAATTGTTTTTTTTTTATAACTGGCAATTTACTAAGAAGCAGATTGTTGTTAATGAATCTACTCAGATGGGTAAAATGGGCAGGGGTTGGCTCTACAGTTCTCTAAGGCTGAAATCTAATCACTTTGGTTAATTTGTTATTTATCCAGAACATTTTGTTTATTACCTTATTGTCCTTCACAAGTAACTCTGTACATAAATTTCTCTGCTCCCACTCTTCTGATTATACAATTGTAGTACCTGAAGGTATCAATTTAAATAATTCAGCAGACGCCGCTGTCTGTAACCACAATTTCAAGCAGAGTCATAGGTACTTCTTCTAAAAAGGCTGTCAGAACAACTTTTCTATACTGGCTTCTCTCTTAAATGATAGTCATTGTGTGCCACCCAGAGTTGGGATAGCACAGCCGGGGCACAGAGTGGGTTTGGAGAGCAGGAGTCACCACAGCCCTTGTGTGTCAAGCATCCCCTCCCATGTTTCCCTAGAGATGGGTGACTTTATATACAGCTAAAAAATAAATATGTCTTCCCATGACAAAACACAGGGAGGAAAACAACATCTTCATGCTTCACCTATATATGTTTTACCTATGACTCACTTCTAAACAGATCATTTCTCATCCTGCAAGGGAGAGAGGGATAAAGAATGTCAACCCAGTCCCAGCTTATCTTGCTGGCAACACAAAAAGGCTTACCTTAAAATGTTCAATGCTACATTCTCCCTTTTCTGTGGTGACTTCTCCTGGGACTGACATTCCATCTCCCCCTCTGCATGCGATAACACTCTGCATTTCCATGTGCCCAACAGTATTTTTAGCACATATTGCAATTCCCTAGATGGGAAGTAAAACCACAATGTTGTATCTCAGTCCAATGGCATCACTTCAGACTGCTGCCATGAGCTGGTACTTAAGTAATACATCCTTAATTATATCGGATACATACTGGGATCGCATTCTTTGCCCTGGAAGGTTGCTGTGGTATGTCATGTGTCAAATCACACCACAAGCAAAAAATATTCACTGTACCTTTTGTGGGCAGTTCTTGCAAATTATAACCTACATGCACATTCCCCTTCTGGGCTGTACCAGCCGGGCACCAGAAGTGAATTTGGGCTCTGAATCCCAGGGGCGCCGTGTTTGAGTCTCCGCCAGGGGTTGATTTAGTCACCCTTTCCTGTACAGCATCTAGATCAGTGTGGTGAGTTCCAGCCTTGGAGCTGGTGCCAGACCTTCAGGCACTGCACTGAGCCACTGCTGAGCCCAGGCCCTGCTGCTGGCCCTCACCATCTTTTCATGAATGATTTACCAACCTTTCTTGGGTTTTCCCTGGTTTGAGCACAACCAGCTCTCCACGTAACCATACAAAATGCTCCTGCAAACACCAGGGCAGGGGAGTGGTGGGATGACAGCAAGTAGCTATAGGGTGGAGAAGGGTGGACAGCTTCTTTCAACACCAGAACTGGTTTATGCTACCTGAAAGCATTCATGAAACTAGAGCCACTGCTGACTATCAACAGCATGAGTAACCTACCAAAAAAATCCAGCTTCCATTTGTCTCACTTGGAGACAGGTACAGAAGAAACTCTCGGGAGCTAGAAAGCTCTGGTATCAGCCATGATGTTTCCTGAGGGCAAACGTTACAATGCAGCGTGGGGTTCATGGAGGCTGAGGAGACAGAAAAAGCTTTTGGCCAAGGTGTGCTACTCTGGCCCCTTCCCTCCGATGGCTTGGCTCTGGGAGAGGCGTGGAGCTGCTGCCGCCGCACACCACCTGCGGCACACGCAGCCAGCGCAGGTGACACACTCAGAGCTCTGGAGTGAAGCCAGTGTCCCAGAGAGCCAGGCCGACCTCTGAGTGAGAGTGCTGGCACCATGGCCGTGCTGTGCTCCTTCCTAACCTGTGCCTAGGCTTCCTGAAACCTCTTTCAAAGGAGGGTACAGTGCTAAAGAAACATCAGTTTATGCCCACAAAGCAGCAGCAGATGATGTATGATGAGAAGATCCTCGCATTCACCCAGCTCCAAGAGGTGATCTAGGCAGACACTGACACAAATACGGGTTCTCCTGCCTGCATCTTTCTGGGCTGTCTCATTTTTACGCACATTAGGAAAAAATGCAATCTCTAAATTTTCATGTATCTTTTCAAAAGCAAAGGATTGATAAAGAAGAATCCCTCGTGGGAATTTAACATTTTGTAATTATTAAAAAAGATTCAGATTTTTACTGCACTGAGGGTTGTTTTTTTTAAACAAACATTATTTAGTTCAGCCTCCAGGTTTGTAGAGTTAAGAAAACGGATCCCTGAGCTTTCTGTAAATAAGCTTGTAGAGAAATAATTCACAGACCACACAATGACCAGAAAACATGTTTGCTATTTCGCAAGGACAGCTGTAGCAGGAGGGGAAGAGCCTGCTGACCAGGTTCCCATCAAATGATGACGTGAGATATGTGACCTTCCTAACAGTATACTGGAGCATCTATTTGAAGAGCAAGCTCCTGCTGGCATGATTTCAAAACCTGACCATAAATTAGTTCTCATCCACAGCTGTCTGAAACCCAAAGAAATTAACTCAGGTTCTTCACATTGCTTCATTCTGACGGGAAAGACTAAAATGTTTTCATGTCATAAGTACTGTAGGTGTGTGTTGTTAAATCTTTGCTACTAAATAGAGCTTGATATGGCATCATTATCTATTATTTTGATACAGCTGAACACTACATGGAGTAGATTTTAGAGGAGAAATTACTGATGAAAACCTCTAAAAAGAGGTATAGCCAACAAGTGTTGAAATTCTACCATTCCTCAGAGAAAAAAAAAAGGTTGAGTATTGAATGTGTATTATGTATGAACATATGCTTCAAGCTTATAATTTTGTGACTGGTCTTTATTCATATTTGGGTCTAGTTGGATTCAGTGGAAGGAAAGGATCTAAACTTTTCTAAATATTTGTCTGTAACCATTGTGGTAAATTCTCTTTGTTTTATAAACAGACAGAGCATGCCTCCCCAAGAGGGGTAGAATAAAGTAGTCGTGCACATGAACTTGTATTGGCACAAGTGCTTCTACCAAGAGTAAATTGCTCACTGGAAAAAAAATATAGCTATGAATTTGAAGATACTGTTAAATGAGTAAGTTCAGTTGAAACCTGACCACAATCTTTGCATCCTATAAGTATTCTTAAAACTTAGAAAATTAACAAAAACCTACATATCATAATATGAGAGACTATTTGTATTTAAACATGCTTGCAAATAATTATGTGTATTTTGCCTCCATTTGTTACAAATGGAAACTTGTGCTGGAGACACATCTCTGACTAGGCAGGACCTCCCTAGGTTTGTTACCTCTCCCATCTGTCTTTCAGGGTACTTAGAAAAGAAAGAGAACAGGGTGTATGTCATGTTTACATCAATCTGCCCTCTCCTGGAGCTGTTGGCAGAACACTCTGCAAGAAAGGTCCTGTGTTTTATAATCTCCTGCTTTTATTTTCTAGTCTACCAGAACTCAGGTTTATTAACTTCAGCATACGGCAGAGGGCATTTCTTTGCCTGTGCAAAATGAAGCCAATGGGTTCACCTGTAGACATACATTTGGGTTGGTTTATTCTATGAGGGGCAGGTTTTTACCATTCAGTGTTGCAGATCACTGCACATAAGTAATCTATAGTATTATAAGTTTTCTGAATTGTGATGCCTTAGACTTTAATATACATACTTGATAAATATCATGGTGGATGTAGAGCTGTCCTCTGCAGCAGTCACTGCAGAGGAGGAGGAGATTGCAATAATCCCTGGGAGGAGGTTGTCTAAATGGGAGCGTTAGGGAACTTCCACAGTGCTGAGGATTTTGTCTTCCCTTTCACTGTGCTGTCAAGCAATCTTTCATCATTTTGGGTAGCATGTTCACTTCAGGTGTCTTCTCAATTTTTTTTCTTTATGGTGACTCCACGAGGATAGTTCTGTTTCACCAAAAATGACTGTTACTTATGCCTGTTACCAGGGCTTACTATCCTTGGATTATTACTCCAGTGTGATTATTTGTCTTCTTATTCCTCACTGTTCAGGACTGTAATGCTGGAGAATGGAGGAAGGAGGGAGGTGATACAATAAGCTTCTGTATAGATGAAAAATCCAGAACACTAAAGCATCTGCAACCACTGCATAAGAAAGCCATTTGACACCTTTAAAAGCTTTAACATACTCTATTTTTAGAATAATACTAGCATCTGCGCTGCCAGCTTACATGCCAAGTTTCAGCTTGATGCAAATTTGAAAAGTCCTGAATAAAAACTGCTAAAACTCAGGAGCGTATAACACTACCTTATCCTAACTGACATGCAAAATAGACAGTAGTTAAGCTGCAGTATTTATATAGTACACTACTTCATAACCTGGAAAGATAGAAAGCAATCTCCTTCTTTAGAAGTGCTTTACCAAGTATACGATTGGGTCACCTGAAAGGTTATTATAAATAGAACTACTTGGCTGAATACAAATGACATTATAACTTGGCACGACTGTCTTGGGAAGGAGCCTGTACTCCTGCAACGCTCTCCAGCAAAACAGACACTTCTGTACTCAGTAACAGTAAATTCTGCAATATCAGCTGAAAATGTGGAAGACTGTGCTATAAGCACAGCCGGTTCCCTTGTTCCCCTGCTGCCAGCTCAGCCCCTTGGAGGGAGCATGGCCATCCTCGCCCGGCTTCCCCTCCACACCCTGCCAGAGCGGGCACCCCTGCTCGCCCCCATCCAGGCTCTGCGGCACAGGGATGATCTACACCCATCTGCTTATTGCCTCTTTGCTGGACAAAGGGTTCACAGGAAGCTCTGCAAGAGCTTTCCTCTGCCCCTTTTCTTTTTCCAGAGAGGTCAGGTGGAGCACTGTGGGGTGGAAGACCAGGACGAGCCTGTTTCGTCACTCAGATTGAAAAGGAAAGTGATGTCCTGCTCACACTATCAGCACTGGCCAACAAAGCCAGGGGACGAAGCCAGTCTCAAGAAAAACGCTTCCAGATTTATTTTCGGTAGACAGAGTTTAAAGAATTGTAATAATTTACGCAGGGACCTGCTTGTTTTAATCTCTCTTATTTATATATGAAAAGTGTTTTGTAACTACAGAATTCTCTACTGCCTTACTATGTGTCTCAGGGACTCCAGTGAAGTGTGACCCTATTAGCGATTACGTAGAGGTGAAGATCTTTGTGAAAAATGTTGGAAAAATTATTTTTTAAGGCGAATAAGTGCAGGAAAAGTACAAAGGGGAAGCATTTCTTAAAAGAGAATTATTCAGGAAGAAGTCAGATATATCAATCCTGTTACCTAGACCAATACTTTGCTTTTATAAAGTTTCTACCACTAGAGTCAAACACTGTGGTGGTTTTTTTGTTTGGTTGGTTTTTATACAAGGATTCCGTGTGGGACAAGAGCAGAAAATCTGATTATTAATCACTTAGTCAACATTTCCTCTGAAGATGACAGAAGCAAAACATCATTACTTGTTAATTTATTAAGTAAATACAGTCGCCGTTACATTAGTTGTGTTTGCATCACTCCTTTTGTTCCACACACGCAGAAGGGAGGTTTTTGTGCTTTATGTTGGACAAGGAGGTTTTACTAGAATAGACACTGTTTAGGAAGGAACAAGTTTTGAGTGAGTATGAGTATTTCTGTAGAAGAAGCTAGCCAGTATCCATAAAACACATCTAGATCTTACTTATTTGTGCATTTTTTTAAAAGGCCCTTGGGGAGTATGCTAGCACAACACGCACTGGGGTGCCCTGTCTGCAGCCACGTGCCTGCTGTTCAGGGTGTTCAAATGGCATCCATGCTGCAGAGCACAGGGATGCCCTTGGCATCCATCCGATCCATAAGCGCTCCTGTGCTCCTGGAAAATCATGAGTTGTGTGTCCCACTGCCTTTTGCTGGCACACAGGGAGCCTCTGGTGTCAGAGTCCACGCTGCCTGAGGGTATGTCCTGAAGGCTGCTGTCTTCCTCCAAAGCTGCTGTGAAACCTCAGGTGTATTCCTCAGAGGTACGGTGAACATTTCAGTGTATATACGTGATGGGCCTATGCTGACACTACAGCACAGTTCGGGTCTTGTTGGCAGTTTTTCTCTCCCTTTTGTGGTTTTGGTCTCTGGCTGCCACAGCACAGCACGGTGTTCCTTATGTCTACTCCTTCTCACAGCTACTCAAGGCAAGCTGTTGAAAGGCAACCAGTGCATCTATAGCAGTGTCCAAGGGGAAATTTGCAACTGATAGCAACGTGGGAAAGTTAAGAAAATCTTGTGAAAGTGGCAGAGTCGGGTTTGGAACTGACGGTGTTTATAGGAGGCACGGGAGAAAGCCCTGGGACATGTTTCCCAAGAAGGGAAAGTAAAGCAGCCCTGGAAGAGGGAAGGCTGAGCCTGGGAAGCCAGGTACCTGCCTGTTTGACACAGCACCCAACAGCCACCGCTCAGCCAGGTGCTGAGCTGGGGACACATCGATGCCTGTGCTACAGATCTGCAGGTGGATCCACGACCAGCTCCAGCTGCACATGAGGAACTGGATTCAGGGAGAGTTGTCCTTGGGGCTAGCTTGATGGCAGAAACAGCCCCACTAAGTACTGTGGGAGAGGCTCCCCCTCTACTTTGGGTTCCCATAGGCTTGTAGCAACAGATTAAAAGCAGAGCTGGTTTATCTTACAGATCAGCCCAAAAAGCGTGGCAGGAAAGGAGCAGATTCATTGGCAAGAACAGCCCCAGTCAGTGGGTGGGGGCAGTAACTGCCCCAGCCCTCTGACTTTAGTTACCGTCGTACATCACCAGGGGCCTTTCCTCCTTGGGAGATTCAAGACCTCTGTAAATCGTTCAGGCATCTCTTCTATTTATACAAGTTAGCCATAAATAGGAAACATGATGAGATTTAGCAAGGTATTGGAAGGAGCAGGCACTGTATGCGTCCCTTTTAGACATTACAAAGGGAATACCACATACCGCGTTAAAGATGTGAAATTCTCAGCAGTCTTCAAGCATCCAGCTCCTAATCCTGCCCAAACTAACACACGAGATTAATTTTGTCTATGCCATTTGCCCTACCAGTTTCCAGGGTACTCATGCAAATTATTGCATACATGATCTGATCCCACATTTATTACCTTTAAAGCTCAAAATCTAGGAGTTTCTGCGGTGCCAGACATGTCTGTCAGCTAGTAAGTGATTTCCAGCCGCTGGGAAGCGGGAGTGCAGCCGTGTGCGATGCAGTTCCAGCCGAGGCCGGCTCCTTCCCAGCGGGACTCCGCTGGAGGGAGCTGCAGCCCCGGTTACCGCCGCCGTCACCGGCACCGCTCCTTTCGGCCAGGTCCTGCTAAGCAAAGAGGACGAGCGCATGGAAATTATTTAAATTTTATCTCTCGCTGTCACTTCAGTTCAAGAGTGCCCCCTTCTTAAAGAAATCCGGCTAGTTTGTTAACCCGTAAGTAAGCAAAGATTTGCGAAGCCCTGCTAAACAGAAATCTTGATTCTAACAGTATTTTACAGTTTTACAGGTCCTATGACGACAAAGGTACAGAAGCAACTTTCTGAATTAAACATTATATACTGCCTCCTCATTTGAACCTTCTTTAGTGTGGCATACTTGTTCCTTATTTCCAGTTTGAATACAAATGGGATAAAATCCTGTATCTAATATCTGCCTCTCTCTCATTTAAAAATAATTTGCAGATCAGACATGACAAAGATAGAGGGTTATCTTCTAGCCTTGACTTTTGTCCCTTGCTATACCCTGGGATAGATCATGCCACTGTTATATCTTGTAAGAGTTTAGGTGAAGTTAACTGAAGCTTAAAGATTGAATAGCCAACACCAACTTTCTGGAGAGAAGAAAGAGAAACCTTAGTAAAAGTTGCAAGGTCACTAAGTTAATTCTCTTCGCTTTGTGAATTTTTCTCTTGCCGTGTCTCTCTTCTAGTGTTTGCATACACTGCGTTATCACAGATAACCTCTGGACATCACTAAAATAGCCATAGTGTTGCTAAAATAGAGGCTAAGGATTTCTTTCAAGCCAAAGTTCCTGTTCCATGGCAAGGGATAATATAATATTCAGCTTATTCAGGCAGACAAAAAAGAGTTAATCACTAACCTAAAAAGTCAGCTGTTGCCTAGGCACCAGTGTCCATGAGCCTTTTACAGTTAGCTGGTACAGATGTCGTATTGCACCAGTCAGTGATGACAAGGAACCCAAAATGCAAATGTAAAGATGCAGGTAAGACAGAACTGCTGATTACCTCCTCCTTCTCTGTACTAAGAATGCCCGAGCAGGATGCATCCCGTCTGATGACATACCTTCAATCAAAAGTTTACCATTTGCCAAAGAGAAAGATATAATTGACTATCTGTCAAGGCAAAACAACAGCTGAATAACTTGCATGTAAATGCCTCGTGAATTAGCTGAGGAGTTCTTTGCACCACTTTTCTAAATGTTTATAAACTCTTTAAAAAATGGGGCTTTCCAAGTACTGGAGGACAGCCAAAGGGTAAGTGAGAGCTATATATTAGTTCATCTAATGTTAGTCATGGGGGAAATAACGTGGACTTAGCTCAGGAGAGTTTGAGTGCACCTTGCACATGGGCTCCTGGAAAAGAGGGGGCTTTTCGCTCTCACAGATGAAGGCATATGATCCAGGGACTGAAAGACAGAGTAAGACAAGCTCAAGTTTGACATAATTTCCCATTCCCAGTAACAATAATAAACATAATTGGACTAGCTTGTCAGCAATGGCAGATGGATTCCCAATCATTTGGATTCTTTAGGACAAAATTCCCCAAGTTTATACTTTAGTCCAACTTCAAGGGAAATGGATGGCTGCCGATAGGGGAGGTCGGACGAGACTGAGATCACCTCTTACAAGCTCTGAGGCTGTGCAGTCTCAGAACAGTCATGAGTTGTAGGCAGACGTGAACTTCCATCTTCCCTAACGGGTGATGTGGGCAGGTGGCACAGGAAGGTAGAGCAGCTCGGAAGTTAGCTGGCCAGGGAGTCCAGAATTCATGCAGCCTCTGATTTTGATGAGTCACGTGGCAAGCGTGGTGAGCTTTCCAACTGAGTCGGCATAGTAACAGGTGGATTTTGGTGGCACCTTGCCTGAGTTCTGCTAAAAGGTCACTGAAAAAGATGCTTCTTTGTAAAACATTTCCATTTCAATGAATCAGGTCTTTCTACTGAAACTGAAATGTTTTGCCGAAAACCTGTTGTGCTGGAAAACTCCCAACCATTTCTCTCTCTCCTACTCCCATAGAGAGGAAATGGGTCGTCTCCAGCTTTTGCCTCCCCTTTTGATGTTTCAGCCATCCTGTGCTTCCCCTTGTGCCCACTCAAGGTCCATCTCACAAAGCACACATCCGTTAAATGGTCCAAATATTTTGTACCGGGAAGTGTATGAGATCTTTAAACAGTATGAAGAGGAAGAAACAGTAATACTTAACAAAAGAGAGGGACACAGTATATCTGTGTGATGAGAGTGTATCACCAACGGAACGGGAAATTCAGCCTGCCTTTTCTAAAGGACACAGGCCACTTCAATTCCTGAAATGCCAGTTTGCACCAGGAATCTTTGATACTCTTTGATTGCAAACACTAGTAAAGCATTTGAGGGCCAGAGAAAAACCCATAATGAGCCAAAACCACCCCTAACGTTACTGAGTTAAACCAGGGCTGATTTCAGCTATAGCTGCATTTTGACTTCTGACTGCAGAGGAACATGTGAGGTATACTCAATTATTTGTCATGAAAATACTAGCCAGGGAATTTAGCCCTTTTTATTTTTTTCATTTGTGCATCACTCCCAAATGCCAGTCTCTGCGAGTGTATCTATTACTTGTAGGCATTTACTAATCATTTGTGAACAAATGTTAGCATTTGGTTTGTTTCCATCTGTCACTCGTAGTGGCGGTCTGTGCCTGGCCACGTCATTGCACAGAGATGTGCTGTTGACTTTTTCCCCTTCCTGACAACACAGAAACTCTTTGGATAGAAGAAATGTATTTGTGAACAATTTTAAAATAAGTTGTCAAAAAGGTCGTTTTCTGGTTGAAAGGATCAACACCCTGCTAAGGCAGGATTGTTCTCCTATAAGTACAAGAAAATATGCTCAGGGTCATGTACTGCCTGTGTCCCCCCTGTAGTCATTCAGGGGTGTTACTGCAGTGTGCGTATGCTTAGCTGAGCCAGCAGCGTGGCATGCCAGCGTGGGGTCCAGCATGGGCTGCAAACTCATCCAGGAACCAGGGTGGATGTGTAGGCCCAAGCAGCATGCACTTGGCATAAGCAACAGTTTTTGATTGAACTTTACCTTTCCTCCACTTACCAGAAAATACTGTGAAGTAGCTGGCACCGTGTGATTTAAGATTTTTAAGCAGCTCAGAAGAGATTAAAAAAATCAAGGAAAGGGTCCTTGGAAGGATAAAGGACGGAACATAATAACAGTTGAGGATGGAAAACCAACCACCAAGGTAAGCAAAAGCATTATCAGCCTCAGAGAAATAACTGGAAACATTATGAAAGGTGATGCAAACAAAAAGCCTGCAAACACTTTCAAAATAAAGGCATTGAGTGTGCATGGCCCTTTGTGAAGGCTCTGAGGCCATATGGCCAACAAATTCATGAAGTCTTGTAAAATGGCAGTTACGCACCTCTGTTTAGGTTTGCAAAATTTTGTATGTTGTATATCCCACAAATCTTGTCTGTTAGAAGACAGACTGTCTTTACCCTGTTTTCTGACTGCTCCATCGCTCTCTACCCTGGTTTATCACTTTGGCAACAAATGATTGCAGGGTTTGCATGCATTGCCTCATTACATGCAGCACTGCTGCACCCAGCTAGCATCCATCCATGCTAGGAAATTGAAAGCCAGTTTAGACATGCCTTTCCCAGCTGTGGTTACATTTTTGACTGCGTTATGGATCTATTAATTATATCAAAATACTTTTAGTTACAAACACTAGGCACCAGATGTATGCTACCTTTGTTAGAAGTAGGAAAATACGTTTGCATCTCTTTCAGTATGTGGTCCTTTTACTCTCCTATAAAAATAGGAAGCATTTTTTTTAACAGTACTTTTGTGCCTATTTTCATAATTGTCATGGGTCAAAATATTCACCTGAATTAGTTTAGTTCAACAGAACACTTCAGCTTCAAACAGCACGGGACAGTATGGACAGTAAAAATTGATGTCTTTGATGTTGCATTAGCTTTTTGTGAAATAATCCTGGTAGAAGGCTATTTCAGTGTTTTTGAAGCTATCGAAACCAGGCCTTTATAGCTCAATGGAATTGAAAAAAAAAAAAAAGCATTATGAATTTGTTTGTATACTTGCCTTCCTACATTGCTATTTCCCTTTGCTTCATCTCCCTCTGCAGGCACAAAGGAGCAGATCCTTCCCTCTTTCAAACTGGCACAGCTCCATAAAACAGCTGTGCCAATTACTTCCAGTTGGGGACTGCCACTGGGTGTATAGCTGCTTGTACTGAAGTTGTTGCAATTACTATTATTATGTTATTTCTTGGCATGTAAAGGAAAAAGATGAGTGAGTGTTTGGGGGGCTTTGTTTAAGTGCAGCAGGCCACTTACTCATGCAAAGCACTGAGAGTAACTGGGAAGTAAGCACAGTGAGGAATGAACTTTTTGGAAAACCAGCTCTCATATTTATCTTGGTAAGGAGACAAAGCGATTTCTTAATGAAACCTAATAAACTCCGGGTCTGCCAGTTCCTTCAAGAAGGGAAAGCATTTTTCAATGTGCTAGATTAACTCTGCAGTGCCTATTATGCCCTTGCTTTTTTGCAGCTTATAGAGATCTTTACTGCAGCTCCAACCTGCAGGAGCTACTTGTGTAATGGCAATGCTGAGAAAAACTGGCACGCGGCTTACCTGCACCTGAAAAACAATTTTGAAGATTTGTTTTAAGTGGTCTGTAACACACTAGTCACACTCCTTTGATCCTGAAGCTGGGAGGGGAACCCTTCTCCAGACACAAAATTAAGAGTGGTCTGAAAGCAACTTGTTTCGTCTGGCAGTTAATGGTCTGAAGGGCTTGAATTTTATGTAGTTTAGCGTACACAGGCATGGTACCCCTCCCAGGTGGAAGGACTCCCACACATTTGCATAACAAGCGAAGTGATAGGTCAGTACCCACGGACAAATGCTGTATTACATCTAGTCTACATGTTGTATTGCAACCAGTTCAACCTAGCACGTCTTCTGAAAATGATTTTTTTTTTTTTTTAATATTACTACAGCAAAGTTCCAGCAAGCCCAGGCTACTGCACAGAGGCTCTGACAGCAGGTATTACCTCAGGCTTCCTGAGACCTGTCCAAATGACAGGCCAGGGCCTGCTATTGCACAGGCCCTGGCACCGCTCTGGCTTTGCCCATGAAACAGAGACAGGGCTAGGCTTTTACACTTCATTTCTGTATTTTCCTCGTTAGAGTGTGACTTGAAGCCGGGGTGAAGGCACCGTGAGGTGACGGGGCGGTGCGAGAGGTGCCACTGAGAGCGCAGTCCCTGCCAGCGGTGCCACCACAACACCGGCCCGGTGTGAAGGAGGAGCGGGACTGCCGTGCCGGTACCCACCCCGAGGTCCCTTCATCACAGTTTTATATTTACTACTCGTGTATTTACTCGCTGCCGTGCCCCGGCCCGGCCTGCCCCCCGCGGCCCGGCAGCAGGCCGTTGCGCGCTCGGGGTGGGGCACGACTTCGCTGGGAAGCGGGAGATGCCGGCCGGCGGACGCACCGCTTCACGGGGGCGCGGGAGGTGGTGCTGCAGGGCTCCCCACCGCCCCCGGGGCCAGGCGCTGCCCCCCGCCCCGGCGAGCGAAGGCGCCG
>VYZV01027888.1:6142-19582 GCA_013401275.1 Pandion haliaetus | reverse complement strand
TCCCGCTTGCTTGAGCCGCGGAAGGGCCCCGCCCCCGCCCGCCGGGCGCTGTTTTCTGCAAGCGTCCGCCGGCGTTACTGTTGTGGTGTGTGGAAGGGCCGGTCGTCATGGACACGGGGGGGTGGGGGGAAGAAGAGAGAGCCTGTGCCTCAAAGCCACGCCGCAGCGCAGGTCACGTGGCCTTCCCCTCCCCCGCTTCCTGGTGCAGGCACCGCGCCTCTGTCACGTGACGGGCACTCCTCGTCCGGGCTTGCGTCAGCCGCGGCCTGGAGGCCCCGCCGGCCTCCCGCGGGACCGGGCCGCTCCGCTCGGGCCTCCCTGTGCCCACGAACCGGGCCCCCNACCCGGCCCCCGTGCGCTGAGCTCCCCCGGGCGGGACTGAGGTCTGGCCGGGGAGCGTTTCGGCTGCTGAGGGCGGCTGGCGGTGTAAAATGGCGGCGCGATAAACCCCGGGCCGTGAGGCGGCGGCCGCGGTTTGGTTCCGCCTTCGTCACCCCGAAAGGAAGGGAGACGGTTGTTGGGCGTTCTCACAAGCAAAATGAGGTGGGGAGAGGGCTGGCCTCAGGCGGGCGGGTGGAGCGGGGGAAGGTTCTAGCACTTGACCTTGCAGGCCCGGCCTGGGGGTGTTTGCTGGTGGGCGGGGGCGGCGTTTCCATGAACGGGGTTGTCCTGCAGGTGGAGAGCGGGGGATGCAGGTTTGCTTGGGAAGTGTAACGTAATGGCTTTTGGGCATGATAGGGGAGTGTCAGAACCTTTGCTAGAAGTAAGATTTTACAAGGTTTTGTCTAGTGAAACTTCCAATATTATTAGCTGATAGCATACAGGGTTTTGGAGACACTGGATGGTGAAAGTGTGTTATCTTCCTTACTGAGCAGCGGTATTCCGTGCTCCTTAGGAATTCCAGAATTTCCATGTTGCATCAAGTCACACAAAACTAGAAATAATGGTGCCTCTTATCCTTAAACTCCTGGAGCGTGACAGAAGCAGCTGAGATCCCAGTTATGACTAAGAACAATGACTGGCAGCAAGTAAACGTCAGTGACAATGTTAGCTCTAACAGTCTGTGGACGTAATTTGTAGTATTTAATCCAAATGCACATACTACTTTTACAAACACAAAGGAGCTTTTGTGCATACAAGCGAATGGATATCAGTACTATCGAAATTAATACTAGAACATGGATTTCAGTTTGATACGTACCCAGCTCTGCAAAGCTGCATTGATTTGCTTCACATATGTTGCCTCAAACTAAGAAGAAAGCACAGGAAAATCAATTATGTTTAACTTAGAGGGGTGGAACACAAAAATGAAGAAGCTTTTTTTTTCAGAGGAAATCAAAAGGAGTTACTTGTAGACTAAACATGTGCAGGCGAGACCAGGATGAGGTTTTTGTTTAGTCTTTTCAATTCTTTAAAGCCTTAACGAGGTTAAACAGCACAGTAACGGGAACCCCAAAGTTATATACAAACAAAAAAATCAAAATAAGCTGTGTTAAACTAAATGTAATAGGCAAGAACAAGAAAAGATCAGACAATTTGCTATTTTCACAGCCTTTGCAAAAACCTTTTTCAGACCATCAGAAGCAGGAAGCCTATTGGGTCAGTAGGTAGAGAGCATTAAAAGGAGTATTTGGGGAGAAAAATCTTTTTTAACAAGCTATATTAAATCAGTAACCCCATACTGAAAAAAAAGGGGAGGATCCTCTATTAGAAATTTGCAGGGATAGTAGTAACGAACTGAGTCAAAGTGAAGTGCTACTAAAAGAACAAATTAATACTAAGAAAAAGTGATCGATCGGGGTGGTATTCCAGATTGCTGAGGGGGGAACACCTAACTTAAGTGTTACTTTTGAGGATGAGATCATGGAAGCGTCTAGTACTATTTTTTGAAAACCTTGCTCCATTCTTAGCAACAATCAAAAACAAGAAAAGGAAAAAAAAATCATTAGGAAATAATACACAACAGATCAAAAACATCTTTATGCCTTCATTATGTAAATCTGTATGGGGCCCAGATCTTGAATACCGTGTGCATTTCTTGCCAATAAAGAGAAAATGGCAAGGATATTTGAAGTGTGGAATTGCTTTTAAAGGTGAAAGAATTAGATAAGACTGCAACTTCGGTTTACAAAGGAGGTGACTTAGAAGATATTAATGTCCACAAAGGGTATAGATAAATAGAAAATTATTACTCACCATTTCTAGTAACTCATTTTTTTTCGTGCCCCTTGTTCTTACCAGGCGATGCGTTGAAAATGAAAGGAAATTTTTTCTGGTGGTGTACAATTAAACTGTGAAACACATTGTTATGGTATCTCGGAAGCTAAGAGCATAAATAGAAGAAAAATGGGAAGAAATGGCCATCAAATGCAGTTCAGTTATTTTTGTCTCAGAAAAGCCTTAAAGCACAGATTGTTAGAAGGTGGGAGGATATAAACGCGGAGTGTTGTTACGGCACTTCTCCTTCCTTATGTTGTTTTCATTTGCGTTTGCCACTGCTTGAAACAGGTGGTCTGCAATATAGCTGCTTATATTTATGCTTCAAGCTCCACCTTTTCTTTTGTGTGCCTAAAGCCTCAGGTAGCAAGACATTCTAGTTATTCCTCAGGCTAGCAAAGCAGGGCAGGTGAACACCACAGTACCCACTTCAGGTATTTGATGTTTATTATACGGGTGCTTTCTAAACAGCCCTGTCCTTCAGTGCAGTGTTGCACTTCTGGTGACCTTTGAATTGCTTTAGTAGCCCCATTGTGGAATTTGAAAAGATAAAAATAGTTACTTTTTCCAATCCCATGTATTTAATATTTATAAAAGGCAATGGGTTAGACTCTAAAAGCACTGGTCAAAGTAGCATTTAGTAATCTATTATGATTGCGTCCAACCTGTTGTCACCGTGAGGATCTAACTCATCTAACTCCTTTAGCCCCTTGAAAATCCCAGGTGGGCGTGTGGCTGTATCTACCATTCCTTCAAGTATCAGTTATTAGTCAAAACGTGGCAACTCCACTTGAGCCTGGGTTTTCTCTGTTGGAGCACTTGCAGGAAGCTTTCCACAAACCAGTTCGTGCCACTGTTAAGTATCTGTGAGGCTTTTTGCTCGGGGAACTTCACTGTGAGCAGCTAGCTGGGTTCCCTCTGCTGCAGCCCAGCCCCAGCAAGGACCAAACTGGAGCACGTTGCCTCACCACCGCTCCCGCGCGCCAGCTAGGAGCCGAGCGGCTCTCTAGACAAACCGGGAGGCCGAAAGGCATCAGGCTGCACTCAGCAAAGGCTAGGAGGGGAGAAATCCCCGTTCTCGTCAGGCCAAGGCCGATTCGCAGCCCCCGGGCGCGCAGAGGGAGAGGCCTCAGCCAAGCGACGAGGCGGCGCCATTAGGCCGCGGACCGGCGCCTGCCCGCCGCGCTGCGCAGGCGCGGCCGCTCGCGCCCTTCCTTGCGTGGGGGTAGGGGAAGCACGGGCCCCTCCGGGAGGGGCGCTGCGGGCAGTGATGGCGGCGGAGGCCACGCCTCAAGGAGGAGGGGAACTTCCGGCCGCGAGCGCAGAAGCCGGTCAGTCGGCCGAGCCGCAGTCCCNTTACATAACAGAAGGGGCGGGTTCTGCGCCTGCGTCACTAGCCGGTTCCCAGCAGCCCCCGCGGCCCCTTATATAACCGGCATCCGGGCGCTGAGGCGCTCTACATTCAGTGGCCCCCGTCAACGGCGTTGGATCCTGTCCTACCTTTCGCCACCCACTTTAAGTTACCGGGATCGTCTCGCCCACCATCACCATGCCCGGGTATTCCAGCGACAGGGATAGAGGGTGAGTCCGGCGACCCGGCCGGCGCTAGCCGCCGCCAGCGTCCGGACTCTTAGATCGACTGTGGGGATCCAGTGGTTGTTTTTTTTAGCCGTTTAAAATGGCGGCGAGTCGCGGGCGTTGGGCCCTGGAGCCCTTCTCCTCAGCTTTTGCCGCCTCGAGGTCTCCGGAGCTTCGCGAGGGGAGGCCGGGGGAGGGGAACTGGCTTTAGGAGCTCTTGGCGCCGACGAGGGCGGCCGCTGTGCGTGGGTGGCTGTACGGGCTGGGACGGAGCTGGGTGCATCCCCCGCTTGCGTGTGACCGCTTAGGAGGGGCGTGGGTGGGTTTTTGGGGGGGAAAAAGGGACTCGCCCCCCGCTCCGGGGAGGTACCCCCGAGTATGGATGGTCCACGCAGAGCTCGATTCTTCCCCCTACACCCCCCCCACTCCCCCCCCGGTGGGGGTGGGCTGGGGAGCGGCGGGCCGGCTGGAGGGTTGTGGGTCAGTGGGTTGGCCGGGCGCTTCGTCGATGCCGAAGCCTTGGGGAGCTCTCGGTAGGGCGGTTCCCTTTTCTCCCTTCCCCCTCACAAGGGACGGCGGCTCTAGCTGTTGCTGGCAGAAGCCGGCCGGCTCCCGCTTTGTGTTGTGTAAGCGGATGTTAATGGCCGGCCCCGCCATGCGGTGACTGAGGGGAAATCAAAATGCCGGCTGCTGCTGCTGCCTTTGTTCCTCCTCCTCCTCCTCCCCCCGCCCAGCTCAGACTCTAAAATGGCAGCGGCTGGAAAATGTGGCGTAGACAGAAATGAGAGACAAAGGAAACAGCGCTGACAGGAAGCAGCGGCCGCTCTGAGAGCGCTGTGTTGTGCTGGGAAGGATCGCTCCCAGCGCCTGCCCGGGCAAAATCGGCGAGCAATCGGGGCGGGGGAGAGAGCCCCAGGCTCGGATCCAGTTTAGCGGTCCTCAGCGCACGGTTTAGCGTTGCTTCGAGCTGTGCCTCGGGGCTGCCGGGAGAGGCTTCGAGATGAACCTTTTCTGAATGGAGGAAACGAACCTAAAATGCTAATGTAAAATGCACAGCCTCATAAAAAATCGTTAGTGAGAGAAGTCTACCTTTTGGGATACAAGAAAGCAGTTCATGGGAAAGTTATCCCAAGGTTTCATAACTGCCCCTGCCCACTTTCTGCAGTCTTACACACAATGGGAGTGTCACTTGGGTGGGAAACCATTTTGAGCATGGGGTAATACAAAGGTATTAATGTCCTTACTTTGCCTGTGTTGTAACTTGTTAATAGGCCTAACAGTTTCATTTTAAGAAAATTGTGAAGATATGTGTTACCTTAGCTTCTGAATATGAATTGTAGCTAGGCAGATTGTGGCATCTGCAACTTAAGTATGTTTTTGTTTTTTGAAGTTTCAGTATCCTGTAGGTGGGGTTTATAAATCTGAATTGTAAAGCTACAGATACAGTGCAAAGATAGTGGTTAAGCTGTACAAGAGGACCAAAATGTTCCTTTGGATTCTATGTTATGAATTTTTTTTTCAGGTTTGGAGCCCCCCGTTTTGGAGGAAGTAGAGGTGGACCTCTTTCTGGAAAGAAATTTGGAAACCCTGGGGAAAAACTTACAAAAAAGAAATGGAATTTAGATGAGCTGCCCAAATTTGAGAAGAACTTCTATCAAGAACATCCTGATGTAGTTAGGCGTACTGTGGTATGTACTCTAACTCATGCAAAAGTAAACAAATAAGTACAAACATGCTGAGGGTCATGGGGCCCAACAGGCATGGATGGGGTAACTTAAAAGGTAACTTTGCTATCAAACCTTACTTCTAATAATGGGCGCTTTTGTCTTGCAGCAAGAAGTTGAACAGTACAGATCAAGCAAAGAAGTCACAGTTCGGGGCCATAACTGTCCAAAACCGATTATAAACTTCTATGAAGCTAACTTTCCTGGTAAGTGAAGACTAGCTTACTGGTTGCTCTTCCAGACTTGATGAAGACAAAGTCTAAGTTAATGAGTTTCAATTTTCTCTTCAAGCAAATGTTATGGAAGTAATTCAGAGGCAGAACTTCACTGAACCAACTGCTATTCAAGCACAAGGATGGCCTGTTGCATTGAGTGGATTGGATATGGTTGGAGTGGCACAGACTGGATCAGGGAAAACACTGTCTGTAAGTTCTGGTTGTAGCCTGGAATACTGCTGGATTTCAGCAGTGAAAGTATGGCCTGGCTTAATGCAGGCTGAACACTTCTGGGAAGAGATTGTAATGAAACTTTTTTCTTTCTTCCAAACAGTACTTGTTGCCTGCTATTGTGCATATAAATCATCAGCCATTCCTGGAGCGAGGAGATGGACCTATTGTGAGTATTCCTAAATGAAAGGGGATCTTAATTTCTAAAGAATGTGACTTCTATATTTTTTTTTACAGTCCAGTTGTCCATGCTTATAAGAGTGTATAGCTGTATTGTGTTTCTCTGACTAAAGTGGTTCCACATTTTGCTAGTCTCCCAAGGACATCCTATAAGCTCTGGTTGGATTGTCCTTCAAATTGTACAGAACAGAGCTACATNCTACATGTCCCATTTTGGAAATTGCTGTCCCCTGGAAGCTAGTGACTTTCAGATCCTGTACCACAGGTCAGTGTTTGGTGGTAACTGAGATGCTAGGTAATTTGGTTTGCTGGTTTGGGCTACTTAAATCCACTTTAGTCATTCTGGCACTGAAGGAATATATGACAACCTTCCCACTTAAAACTAGTGTTAGACTAGAAGCTTCAAATAGGTATTGAACTAAAAGCTGTGCATCTTCTTTCCAGTGTCTTGTGCTGGCACCAACTCGTGAACTGGCTCAACAAGTGCAGCAGGTAGCTGCTGAATATAGCAGAGCATGCCGTTTGAAGTCTACCTGTATTTATGGAGGTGCTCCAAAGGGACCACAGATTCGTGACTTAGAAAGAGGTATGGATAAGCCTTGATGCATCTCTCTATGAGGCAATGTGAAAACTACTTCAGCTGAGTTTACTGCTTGGTTTGTAGGTGTGGAAATCTGCATTGCAACACCTGGAAGACTTATAGACTTCCTAGAAGCTGGAAAGACCAATCTCAGGAGGTGTACTTACCTTGTCCTTGATGAAGCTGACAGGATGCTTGACATGGGATTTGAACCTCAGATCAGAAAAATTGTGGATCAGATAAGAGTGAGTATAAATGGTTCATGCATTTATCACTATTGCAGAAACAAATGCCACTATGCTCATTAAAGCAAGGGCAGTGCAATTAACTTTCTCAGACTGGCCTGGCTAGATTGGTTTTTTTTTGTTTTGGTTTTTTTTTTGATATTTGACTTGACTATCTATTGATCTTGTACTGACCTAGTCTCCTTCTCCAGCCTGACAGGCAAACTCTGATGTGGAGTGCCACATGGCCAAAGGAAGTAAGGCAGCTGGCTGAAGACTTCTTGAAAGAATATGTACACATCAACATTGGTGCATTAGAACTAAGTGCAAATCACAACATTCTTCAGATTGTGGATGTGTGTCATGATGTAGAGAAAGATGACAAGTAAGTAGTCAGTGGGGGCGAAGCATTCAATTTGTTTTTTAATGGTTAGTTTTAGTTTATGAAATTCATTTCACAATTGTCTTGATGTATTTTAGACACCAGTCTGAGGCCGCTAAAAAAAAAAATTTAACAAAAATCGGGCTGTTAAAACTGAACTTGTGCAGTAGAAATCAATCCCAGCTCTAACCATCATCTCTTCATAATAGGCTTATTCGTTTGATGGAAGAAATAATGAGTGAGAAGGAAAATAAAACAATTGTTTTTGTGGAAACCAAAAGACGGTGTGATGATCTTACCAGGAAAATGAGGAGAGATGGGTGAGTCTTAACAGCTTGAACTTCAGTGAGCTACCCCAATAGTATGAGCAGGCTCTCGATTCTTCATGAGTGACCACTTAACTATGGTGTCAAAACTGTCAAATACAGTGACACCAGGTGTCAGTTAATGCTGAAACTAACGCTAGAAGCTCTTCAGAATTTACCAGTAGCCCTGTCTTTGACTAACAAAACTACTCGAGGAATGGTCTGAGGTCAATCAAGTTCTGTATTTTCAGGTGGCCAGCAATGGGTATTCATGGTGATAAAAGTCAGCAGGAGCGGGACTGGGTTCTAAATGGTGAGTATTTGGGCACTTTCTGCAAGCATATGGTCTATGTTACTTAATGAAGAAACTGATGAGTTGCTTGTGTTACAGAATTCAAACATGGAAAAGCACCAATCCTGATTGCTACAGATGTTGCATCCAGAGGTCTAGGTTAGTACAACTCGTAATGCCAGTTGCCCAAAGCTATTTAAAGAAAGTCTATTGCTTTCTTTAACCTCTGCATTTTTCTAAGTTTTCTTCACATAAAGGTGCAGTCTTTGTGGCAAGGCCTAGGCATGACAATCGGAGGACTCGAGGGGGATGGAGGACTAGTGGAAATGATCGGCTGGCTGCTTCCAGTCAAATAGAGAGGTGAAAGCTGAGAGCATTGTGTGCCAGTAATCTTCAAAAGGCAAAGATCATCCTTTAAACTACTACCCCATAAACTGTTCTCTCATGAAATAAGCAGTTTCATTCACAGTTCACTTTGCCCTGGTATTTCTCTTCTCTCCATGCTTTGCATGATTTGCCATGGTGCAGTACTGTTAGTTTTGTGCATACTGTCTGCTGTGATCTGTGGGTCTTTGAATTTCAGTGAGTTTGCTGAAATGTCGAAGAAAATAATTACAAACTTCAATGTTCAAAGAAATTTTTTTTCAACCATGAAATGGAGAGAGCAGCTTTAAAATGTACTAAGCCTTGTACAAATTGGTGAGTACTGGCACATGAAATCTGAGAAAAAGTCCACCTCTCACTTTAGCAAGTGGGGCAGGAAAGCAATGGCTTTTCAAATGCCTTTGAAAGTCGAAGTTCCTCCACCTATACATAGTCGTCATGTCGAGACCTGCCAGAGAGAGACACATTCTCAAGTGAACCCTGGCTTCTTGGAAGCGCTTGCCTAGACGAGACACAGTGCATAAAAACAACTTGGTGACTTTGGGGGGACAGGTATGTTTTTCTTGCAGCTGCGGTTCAAAGGTCTTGGCAAGACGAGCAGTGTGGCCCCTTTTTTTTTGAGCTTCTAATGAGTGTGTATGTGAAGGACCTTGTATGTTTTTACTCTAAGGTCCTCAAATGAGCACATGAAGAGGCTGCTGTGAGCTTTAGTGGCCCTACTGCAAGAAGCATTCAGATGTCACTTGATGATTTGTAAAGGGGACTCTTGAGTTGGGAATGACAAGCAAATGCATACTCCTTTATGGTAAGGTTTTGGATCACAGGGTGGGTGATGAGACGGGAACAGACGGAGTGTGCATAACTTTCTCTTCCACAATACTCATGCAGAAATGGATAATTCTAACACTGTTCTTTGCAGCCATTATTTCCTTTAAAGTACTATTGTCTAATGTTTGTCTTCGATTTGGCTGTTGTGGTGTGCAAAACTTTGTACCTTGCTTTTTGCCACACTGCAACACTTTACAGATGTGGAAGATGTGAAATTTGTCATCAATTATGACTACCCTAACTCCTCAGAGGACTATATCCACCGAATTGGACGAACTGCCCGCAGTACCAAAACAGGCACAGCATACACATTCTTTACTCCTAACAATATTAAGCAAGTAAATGACCTCATCTCTGTGCTTCGGGAGGCTAATCAAGCCATCAACCCCAAATTGCTTCAGTTGATTGAAGACAGAGGTTCAGGTAAGTACTGTTCTTGACCACAGTACATAGCTTTCCTCTTGGAACAAAATGGAAACTCAAATTCCACCCCCAACCTCGCTCCAAAATGGATGTGGAAGGTGGCTTAGCTACCAGTTACGGTGACCTGAAAAGGTATTTATTAACACCAATGACAAAAAACAACACCCCCTCCTCCACTCATGCTGTGCTGCACCTATGGCTAGTGCTGGCTAAAGATGCACTTCTGTTTGCTCTGAAATAAAACTTCAGGGCTCAGTTTTGTGACCTCCTCATATGGCTAGGAAAGATGGGTGTAAGTGTCCTACTGGCAAGATAAAAGTGACTTTTTGCCTTGATGCCACCACTGGAGAGCTTTTATAGTAGCTTTGCCTTGCTGGGGCAGAGAAGGATTTTCCTCTTACTAGCTGAACTCATTTGGTGGTATGTAAAACACAGCCTTTATGATACATATAACTATGTCTTGTCTTTTTTAATAGGTCGTTCCCGAGGTGATCGACGTGACAGATATTCTGCGGGCAAAAGGGGTGGATTTAGTAGTTTTAGAGAGAGGGAGAACTTTGAGAGAAACTATGGTGCACTAGGAAAGAGAGACTTTGGAGCAAAAACTCAAAATGGGGCTTACAGTGCCCAAAGTTTCAGTAATGGAACTCCTTTTGGAAACGGCTTTGCAGCTGCAGGCATGCAAGCTGGCTTCAGGGCTGGTAACCCTGCAGGAGCTTACCAGAATGGCTATGATCAGCAGTATGGAAGTAATATTGCAAATATGCACAATGGCATGAACCAACAGCAGTATGCATATCCTGCCACTGGTGCTGCTCCTATGATAGGTTACCCAATGCCGACAAGTTATTCTCAATAACTTAGTGTATTTAAATGTCTCAGTTTTTCATAATTGCTCTTTATATTGTGTGTTATCAAAACAGGATAGTTATTTAAGAAATGGGAAATGCAGAAATGACTGCAGTGCAGCAGTAATTATGGTGCACTTTTTCGCTATTTAAGTTGAATATTTCTCTACATTCCTGAAACAATTTTTAGTTTTTTGTACTAGAAAATGCAGACAGTGTTTTCAAAGTAAATGTACAGTGATTTGAAATACAGTAACAGAAGGCAGTGCATGGCCTTCCAATAAAGATATTTGAAGACCGAATTTTCTTTCAGATGGCAATTTTCTCAACATCTGCACAACTTTACATTAATGGAATGTCAAATGTTTTTATATTAAATTCTAGAAAGGTTTCTCAACTGTGTCTGACTAAACATTTAAGCTTATACAAAAACCAGCCTTGCCTTGATTGGGCTAGATTGCTTAGCATGGCAGGCTCTGCTTTGATGGGGAAGAAAACTAAAGCTGGCTTCTAAGTAACTGTTGGAAACAGTACTCTTCCTTGTCTCACTAGTGTAGGGCCAGTTTTTGGAAAAGATCTGCTGGAGTAATGGTGTAGCTGGAAGTCTTGCTAACCAAAACTCTGCAGTGGTGTTGCTAGTGAGCTGCTACAAGTGTAGGAAGCTTTTGCAGCACGGAAACTGTTGCCTTCACAGGAGCATATGTGCAGACTAGGCTTGAGTGTAATGTATCTACAGCTGTCAGGCCTTGTGAGTTAGCATGCAGGCTTACTATGAGCTTCAGAGAAATGGGAAGATCTTAGTATTAAAACTTCAAATTATACTTAAACTGGTATTGAGCGGTGATTTCTTTATGGAAGTGGGGGGAGGGAAGTGGGCTGTTGATCCATGAATGTACTTAATGGATTTTTTTACAAGACCTGTAGTACATGCAAATGACTCTGTAATCTCAAAGTCCTGCCTGTGCTGAGCGAAGCAACTCCTTGATGAGGAGCTGGAGGAGTAGCTGGAATAATACTTGATCCTGGGGTTAAAGGACTTAATGCTTTCAAGTACAGTATATTAAAATTCCCATTAATACTGAATTTCCAGTTCCTTTCTCTCACTTGTTTATCAGAAACAATGATTAGTTTCAAGTTTAACTGCTTTAACTATAGCTTAACGCCTTCAAGGCTGAATCTGCAAGAATCAAGGCAAGATTCTATCTAGGTTATTTTGAACCCAAGTCGGACTATTTCTTTTACACTTTAGCTCTTTTTGCTAGTCCGTGCTTAGCTCTTGGTGATTGTTTTCCTCTGAGGCTCAGCTTATGTTCTTAACTGCAGCCTAATCTTCTTATGTATTTCTGCCTTTACTGTGGAGTTCTGTCACTTGGCAGTACTTGTGATCATCTGCTGTTGCTATGAGAACTTCAGCTGGAGTCCTGAAATACTACTGCGCTTGACTTTAAAACGGCAGTTGGCAATGCGGAAAGAGTCTCTAATAGGCTTTGCAACATTCCCCTTGCCCAGTGCCACCACTGTTGGAAGTCAAGGAAGTAGATGATTATTTATCTCTGAAATATGACATGTTAATTGCTAAGTTTCCAGGTCAGTTGCCTGAAACAAAATGCATGGAAAACCTGTTTTTCTTGTAAAAACTTTATACTAAAAAAGGTACATGTAGAAAACTTCTAGCTTTTGTGAATTAAAATTAACAGACTGTGGTCTTTAACAGTAATGCAAAGAACAAAGAGCCTCTTTCTCCCTTTAGATGGGAGATAGCGCCAACCACATTGGTTGAAGTGAAACCCAGATAGGTAGTTGCAAGTCACACTGGTTGGAGGCGTGCTTTGGAAACTTGAGGAAATTGTGGGAAAAGATGCACCGTGTCACTCTAAAGTACGGATTTTTCAAGGTTGTAGGTTCTTGGTGGACTTAAGCGTAATTATGTGACCAGCTACCTTAGTTACTTCAGCTTCTCAAGTTCTGTCTTCCTTCTAGATGTGTGATGGGGGTTATGGGAGTGCTATTTCTGAGGGGTGTTTTAAAAATTTTTTTTCAAGCAGTAAGGTACAACTCTGAAAAACAGGACCAGGGCTGAGGTTTTTTGCCTAATAGTGTTCCTCAATGACTATCATCTAGGGGAAGTGCTCCCTGAGGGGGGAGGGTCTTGCTCACTGTAAGGTGGGCACACTTCTTAACATTTTCAAATAAAATGATGAAAAAAGAGCTCTACCACATAGCTTTGGGCGTGTTATCAGGAGATGCTCAGGTAGAAGTGAGCTCATGACAAATCTGCCTGAGAAATAAAGTTGTACCTAGCAGTACTTTTTCACCTAGGAGTAGCAACTCCTCCATCTGGCCCGGTGGCCTACTAAGGCCGTGTCTTTTGAATTCTCAGTCGGTCCTTCTGGCCTCTGGGCCGGATTCGTGCAGTGAAGAACCAAGCCTGAGATGATTCCAACTCCTTGGGACTTCACATACATTCATTTTTCGTGCCAGCCAGCTCGCAGCACGGTTCCTCCTCTCTTAGGCTCCACCTTCTGGCGCTGGTACAAAATCGCGATGAAGCACGTATGGAAATTTCCACTGCTCTGCTGTCGTGCTCATCTGCCAGCTGCGAACTTGAGCAGGGCTGGGGAGCAGAGGTGCCTCCCCCCGCCCCGTCAGCAGAAGGTACCGCAGTAACGCGTTAGCTCGAACTCTTGCTTTCCGGTTGGAAAGCCCTTACGTTGCTCCAGACCACACAAAGCGACGTGGAGCGGCTCTGATGAGATCTGTACGGGCTTTTCCCCCAGCAATCTTCCTGGGCAGCCGTAATGTGCTGCTATGACAGCGAAGGGTAGGGCCCTTCTTCCCCCCACAGGCGCGCCCTCGTCCGAGGGATCTCCGGGCCGCCGTGACACGGCTACCTCCTGACACGGGCAGCCGCGGGAAGGCCGGCGTCCAGGCTGCCGTGGCTGGGCCGAAGGGCACGGAACACCGGCGGCACCGGGTCCCGCCGTGGGCCGCAGGCGAGCGGCCGCTCCCGAAGAGAAAGAAACGGGGCG
>VYZV01027880.1:10099-21696 GCA_013401275.1 Pandion haliaetus | reverse complement strand
GGCATGGCGCTGAGCGGCGACGGTGCCCGCAGGTGCTGGACGAGGGGCAGCAGGCGCGGGCGGCCCGCAGTGACTACAACTTCGACCACCCCGACGCCTTCGACTTCGAGCTGCTCGTCAGCGTCCTCCGCAAGCTCAAGAAGGGCAAGAGCGTGAAAGTGCCGGTCTACGACTTCACCACGCACAGCCGCCGCCGCGAGTGGGTGGGTGCCGCAGGGGAGCCGGGTCAGAGCGGGAGGGCAGGCAGGCCGGGCGCCATGGGGAGAGCCTCTGGGAAGCGGGGGACGCCNCGGCATGGCGCTGAGCGGCGACGGTGCCCGCAGGTGCTGGACGAGGGGCAGCAGGCGCTGGCGGCCCGCAGTGACTACAACTTCGACCACCCCGACGCCTTCGACTTCGAGCTGCTCGTCAGCGTCCTCCGCAAGCTCAAGAAGGGCAAGAGCGTGAAAGTGCCGGTCTACGACTTCACCACNAGGGAGCGTCTGGGGGCCATTGGGTGCAGGAGGGTCATTCTGGGGGGACTGGGGGTGTAGAGACAGGGAGGGAGCATGGAGACACAGGTGAGTGTGGAAACAGGGGCCAGCGCAGAGTTTGGGGAGAGGCTGCAGTGCGGAGCGTGGAGGAGCGCAGGGAGGACGGGGGCTCGGAGGGAAGGCGTTGGGCAGAGGTTTGGGGTTTTGGAGCAAAGGTCTGGGTTCTGGGTCAGTGCAGGCCTGGGGTACGGAGTGCAAGGGTGAGAAAAAGGGCCCTTGAAGGTTGGGTGATGCAGGACAGGAGTCCCGCCCATGGGTGGCAAGAGCCCAGCATGGGTCAAGGGTTAAGGTGCTGTCTGTGCCGAGTGTGGGTGTTGCTGCAGCGTGTGCAAGGGGGGCAGGATGAGTACGGCTCTTATGTGCCCACAGAAAACGGTGTACGGGGCCAACGTCATCGTGTTTGAAGGGATACTGGCTTTTGCGAACAAGGAGTTGCTGAAGGTATCGCTGCCTGATGCGGCTGGTGGCCCATCTCGGTGCGTGGCGTGGGAGATGTGTGGTGGTGTGCTGCGGGTGGGATGGGCGCTGTCCTGGCCCAGCCCTCGGTGCTGCTGGGGCCAGGTGATGGCTGGGGGCTGCGGAGGGGTCACCCACCGCTTGTTCACAGAGCACCTCTGTGTCAGAGGCTTCAGGGGAGGCAGCACTGTGTGCCGTCGCTGCAGGGGGGTCAGACCTGGCTGGGCTGTGGGCAAAGGGAACGAGGCAGGTCTGATGGGGGACTGCATAGGGGGTGCTCACCCCTCCCAGTTTTCCAGCTCCTGGACATGAAAGTGTTTGTGGACACGGACTCTGATATCCGGCTGGTGCGGCGGCTGCAGCGCGACATCATGGAACGTGGGCGCGACATCGTAGGTGTCATCAAGCAATACAACAAGTTTGTGAAGCCGGCCTTCGAGCAGTACATTGAGCCCACCGTGCAGGTCGCCGACATTGTGGTGCCCAGGGGTGAGATTGCGCCGTGTTTGCCAGATCCGACCCGAGCTTCGGGAGCGGGTGTCCTGGGATGGGCTTGGGTCAGCATGTGTCTGACCCAGCTTCTGTGCTCTCCCATCAGGTGGGGAAAACTTTGTGGCCCTGGACCTCATTGTGCAGCACGTGCACAGCCAGCTGGAGAAGGTGAGGTGTGGGCTGATTGCTTCTAGCGCGGGCAAGGAGGAGGGAGGGCTCTGCACGCAGATAGGAGGTTGAGGCTGCTCACAGCCCTGTGCTCCTGGAGCACCCAGAGGCTCTCAGTGTTGCCTCTCTCTTTACAAAAGGTCTTAGTGTAGCTCTTGGGGCAGACTGAGCTGCGACACGGGGGCTGGGGAAACAGAGATGGGGCTGGGCGCGCCCCAACAGGGGTGCCCGGCATTTGCGGTCTGGCCTGGCGTCGTTTGCCTGCTGTCCCATTCAGCTCTTTGTGAGTGCCCGTGTCACCCCTTGGTCCCAGTCAGCTCTTTGTGATCTCAGCTGTCCCCACCTCGCTGGCCCCTGCCTGCGCCTCCGCAGCCCGCCCTTGCCTCCTGGCTGTGCCCAGCAGAGCTTTTCCTGCTCTGGGTTCTTCCAGCCCCAGGAGAAGGGGTGGGAGCTGGAGTGGGGCTGTCCTTGGGTGGCTGTGCCTGGCAGGTGCAGTGACTGGATGTCCTTTCTTTCCCCTTTTGTCATGCTGGATGACTCTGCTCTCCCACCCAGCGTGAGATCACTGTCAGGTACGTGGGGACCCTGCCAGCCACAGAGGGGCCAGTTCCTGGGCTGGGGGTGGAGGGCTGCAACCACTCACTCTTCTCCCAGCCCTGCCTCTTCTCTGTCCCTGCTGGCCAAAGCTTTGCTGAGATGCCTGAGCACAGCTGCTCTTCCTCAACTGCTGAGGTGGCTGTCCTGCATGCAGCTTCTTGGGGCTTGTCTCACTGTGGCTGTGGGCTCCTGTTACGACCTGTCCCACAGGAGCTATGCTTGGCTTGTGTCACTGGCTCCCTGCGCTGCTCCTGTCCCTTTCTGGAGCATGGTTCCTGCCCTGAGTGTGGGATTGCCCCAGGATGTTCCCTTCTATGGGAGAAGTGTCCTCGACAGTCCCTGTTCTCTGGGACTTCATGCTGTCAGCCTCAATGGGACAGTTTTTGTACCTCAGTGCAACCCAGGCAGCCCTGTCCCAGGGTACGTAGCAAGGTCTTGCCCGTGCAGAGCTCCTGCTCCCCCAGTGCTGGCAGAAGCTCGTGTGTGCAGAGGCTGCTGACAGCTGGATTTGTGGTCGGGGGAGGTTTGCCCCAGTTTTATGGGGTGGAACTGCTTTGGAATCCTGTACCTGGTACCAGACTTGGGGCTTTCCTGGAGATCAGGGTGGGAAGGCCAAGCACGTTCTGGTGTCTAGCCTGTGCGTCGGGTGCTCTGTGAGGAGCCTTCCTTTGGCTGGTGGCCGTGTCCCACTCTGAGGGGGTCCAGCGTGGTGGCTCTGTGTGCTGTGCAGCCCTGATCACTGCTTCCTTGTTGCAGGGCAGCTCTGGCTTCTGCCCACCAAGGGCAGCCCCTGCCGAAGACGCTGAGCGTCCTGGAGAACACGCCGCAGGTGCGAGGCATGCACACCATCATCAGGTAGGTCCCTGCCTCCTTTAAGATTTCCTTCTCACAGAAGGGCTGTTCTGTAGGATCACACTACAAAACCTGGTGTGAGTTTTCCCCCCTCTGCCTTTAGGGCTTCAGACGTAGGTGTTTTCTTGCAGCAGAACTGCTGAACAGAGCTGGCTCTGGCCTACAGATGCTTTTTTGGCGACAAGACCTTGGCACATCTGCTTTCCAGTGACTTTTGAGCCATGGGCAGGCTCTTCTTACAACAAGACGAGACTGGTTAGCTCTTTTCTAGCTGGAGCACAGGTGTAGTAGCTGGTGGCATGGGGTAGGTGCCCTTGCTGCCCCTCTCCTGAGGCACTTGGTTTTAGAGCCAGCTTACAGAAGGGATCCAGGCTGCTTCCATGACTGCCCCTCACTTGAGCTTTTCATGCCCCACTGATGCTTCTTCCAAGTGACTGTAGCGTTAATGTAGGGTCAAGAGCCGAATCCTGTGGGACCGCTAAGACGTTCCTTGTTACTGCAGTTGCAGAAGCTTGCAGCCTCTGCGTGTGTTTCTGTCGCTGGGTTATAAAAAAGAATGGGGATGCTGACCTCAACAGGGCTCTTCTCCTGTTCCTGCTCACGCTCTGGCTGGCCACCAGCACCCACGTGTTTGTTTGGAGAATGTAACCTCACTACCACACGCAGGCTGTGCATCTCCTTGTAGGAAGCAAGGTGTTCCTTCTCCAGGCTCCTCCCGTGACTCCTCCCTGTCGAAGCGCAGGCTCCAAAGGTAGTTCACAGCAGTAAAAAGCCAGGCGATGTGCTTCACCAGGTGATGTAGCACCGCATGAGCACCGGCCAGAGTCCTGTGCCAGTGTCTAAAGCCCACATACCTCACCCCTAGGCTGTGGACTTCTAGTAGTTCTGAGTTCAGGTCCAGCTAAGGGAACTTTGGAGCAGGTATCGCCTCGTCCCTCCGGTGTCTTCTTGCTCCAGTGCTCTGGCAGTTGCTTCTTCATGGCCTGAGCCAATTTCTCTAGCGCATCTGCCGTCTATGTGCTCAATGGTAGACGAAGGTCAAAGTGAGATCCTGGGGGAACAGCACCTCCAGAGGCTGAATGTTGTTTGCTTGCAAAGGGGCAGTTTTCCCTTATCCTGGGGTTATGCAGGGAAAGAAGAATGCAAGTCTTTGTGCAGCAGCCCGCCTGTCTCTGGCCTTCCTGTTTGCAGGCTCTGGCACAGACCTTTTACCTACGGCTCCTCCTCTTCCCTCGGGAGACCCAAAAGCATAACGCTGGTCTGTGCTGTTCTCAGACAATTGTGAGCCTGGGCTGATCCGTTCGCAGTGCCGAGGGCCAGGTTTGACCAGCCCTTGTCCGGAAGGGACAGCACTGTGGGCAGGCGCTGAATCCTCTCTCATCTGTAGCTGCTGTTCTGTTTTCCTCCTTGAAGTCTGCGTCCTTTTGCCTTGCTGGGAATGGCCTGTTGTGCCTCCGCCTTTATGCCACAAACATCTAATAACCTTAATCTGCTTAGACTTAGGAGTTTGTTCAGCTGCCCGAGGGAGGGAGGGGATCAAACCCATGCAGGCTGTGGTTGGAGTCCAGCGGTGCCGCTGATCTCAAGTTTCTGTAGCAGTGCTGTTCTTCTGGGGCCGGCCAGTGTGAGCTGCAGGGCTGCGGGAAGGCGGACTTTGCCTCTTCCAGATGGTAAATGAAAAATACCACATTTATGAGGGGCGTTGACTTGGCCTGTCGGCCACCCCCTCAAATCCTGCTGCAGCCCAAGAAAGCAAGGAAAGCTGAGGCAGTGCTGTTACTAAGATCTCTCAGCTGAGGAACTCTTCTGGTAAAAAGTTCCTGTATTCGGTGACAGCAAGGCAGCTTGTATTTCTGGTGCTTGCAGGTGATACTTGGCCACGCTCATTTGCTTCTGTTGTGACTTCAGCATGGTGTAGAACTGTTAATTGTCCTCATGCATGACCCTCTGGGCTTCCCTCTGCTCCAGAGGCACTGCTCCCTGCTTGCTGACGTTCTCCTGGGCTCCCTGGAGGGGTGTGGACTGGCGGGGGATCGAATGCATGCCTTCTGCCAAGCTTCCCACGCCTCTCTGCGTGAAGTTACTGTGTCTTGGCAAATTTGATCCCTCATCTTCATTTTGGCTGCCGCAGTGCCGTCAACCCCGTTCCATAGTGGCAGCCCTCATGGAGCGCTGGTGCTCCCACCAGTACTGCCTTTCAGAGTGCCTTGGCACACCAAACCTGGTGTCTGTGGATGCACCAGAGAGCTGTGAACCAGAATTTCCTTCCAGCCTCCCTTTTTCTATCCTGCCTTTCCCAGTGCAGCTCCCTTGGAGACAGCCTGTTGATCTCAGCTTGCCAGGCTGCTGCCGGCCAACGTCGTTTCCCTGTTTGTTGTTCAACACTGGAGGCTCTTCTGTGCTTCAGCCTGCTGTCTGAGGGCCCTCCTGGAAGATTATGTTGTGGCAGCAGATGAGCATCTCACTGAGTATAGTCATGGCAAATTCAGGCTTGGCATCTCAGGGAGAAGTGGTTTCCAGAGCGATTTTCTGTTATTATGGAGAGGCAGAAACTGAAAAATAGTCCTACGCTAGAATAGCTGAATGATTTTATGATCAGGCTGAGGATGGACAGTGTAATAAGGTTATGAGTCATATCTTCCAACTTAGAAGACGCTTTGGTATCAGGTCCAGGTAGCCAGGGTCAATAGGAGCATTTGGTGCCACCCGTCAGGACTCTGCAGCACCTGAACAGTCCTTTCTGCCCCCCAACAGCCCTGAAGCATCTCAGACTCTCTCTGCCACAGGAGAATGGCATTTCCTTTCCAGCGCTTGCATCTTGGTACCCACATGCTCACAGAAAGGCTCCGGGACATCCCCTGCAGCACAGCCTGTGGGTGGCGTGGGTCACCTGCCTCTCAGCAAGTTTGCTCTGGCCTGAGCCTTTGGACTTTGTGCTCTGGCAGGACACACTGTCCTGCGCTGGGGCTGCCCTTGAGAAGCGTGTGGCTGTTGGTGCTTCAGGGAGGGGCAGAACGAGGTGCTCCCTGTGTGCCGGGAAGTTGCCAGTGCCAGAGAAGGTGGTTCAGACGTGAAACCTGCCCGTGCTCAGGTTTCCTGGGGGCCTGAATGCGATGGCTGCCTTTCAGCCTCGGACACTCCTGTTCGTGAGCTAAGCCGCCACCATGTTCAGGCTCCCAGCCAGATGCTTGCTGGTCCCTGTCAGGCCCCGCGGTGCCTTCTGGCTGTCTCCTGCTGAGAGTGCCAGGGAAGGTTGAGGTCCTCGGGAGCCGCTGGCTACAGCGCTGCTGTGCCCCGCTGTGAGTTCTCAGCTTGCGGGGGTGTGCACGCTGCCCGTGGCTCGGCTTCCCCCCAGCGCTGAGGGGGTGGGCAGCACCTGGAGCAGCGCAGGCTCTGAGGCTTCGCCTGGGCAATGGCAGGAGGGTCCGAGCCCGTGCTGTGACGCAGTGGCGTGAGCGGGCCTGGTGTGTGGACGGTGGTGTCCCCTTTGGGAATGCTCTCGGCACGGAGGCACCGCTGGAGCGATCCCACTCCCTGATCGCCGCGGGGAGGGTCCTCTGCTGCTGCCAGAGGATGTCAGGGCTGCCCTCCCTCGCAGCACCCCTTCTCCCTTGTGTCGCTGGCAGTTTCTTGTCCCCTGGGTGAAGAGAAGTTTCTTGGTTGTCTTTGCCCCTGCATGAAAAGGGAGGCACGCTGGGGCCTTCACAGTGCAGGGACCGAGGATACTCCTCCGTCCCCAGGGCACCTTTCAGAGGCTGCGGAGGAGCATGCCTCTGCGGCAGTACCAATGGACCTGTCCCACCCAGGTCAGGGGCTGGCTGGGGCAGCCAACTGCCCCTGTCTGGGGCAGAGAGGCCCCAGGGACGGCAGGGCCAGTGTGGGGCTTGTCAGGGGCAGCTGGCTGGGAGAGACCGCCTGTGGAGGCAGGGCTGCTGCTGGGCTTGTGCGCCTGCAGCTTGGGTGGTGCCGGGGGCTTCCGAAGCTGCCGTGGGTGAGCGTGTGGGTGAAACCCACCCATGGGGGAGCGTGTGTGCTGACGGCCCACGCTGAAGAGCTGTAGGCAAGATGCCTGTTGTCTTCGAGACCAGAACTGATTGTCCGACTTCTCTGGGAGCGCCCCGCTGTCCCCAGGCTTGTTGGAAATGTCCGCGTTAGTTGGGTTTTCTGGTCACTGCGGAGCTCTTGGGTGCGAGCTACCCAGGTCTGGCTGCAAAAATATCTCAGAACAGTAGCGACTGTTTATCCTTCTCCTGAGCGCTGTTGGCTGGGCTGTCTGTCATCGTGGTGAGATGTGAGAAGTGGCAGATGATGTCTTAAAATACAGCATAAAAATATTCAGTATCCTTCTGCCTCTTCTGGACCGTTGCCAGTTCCACCTCTTCCATCTGGAAACCGGCAAATGTCTGTAGGGTTCCTTTGTTCCTTACGTTCTCCAGAAAATACCAGGGGTATACGCAGGCTGCACTGCTTTAGGCACAGTTTCAGTTGCATCTTATTAACCACAGTCCTTTGGTGTCAGTCTGCCTCTTGGCTGTCGTTCAGCCAGGGAGCCAGAAGCTTGTTCTTGATGGTTCTCCAGTAAAATGGCACTTATGTTACAACCTGCTCCTTATTCTTTTGCCAAAGCAGCCACAGACTGCGAGAGGTATAGATGGACATCGGTGGATTCTTCATGGCCATGTTTTAAAAGACAAGCAAATCTCAGATTCTCCTCGTTTTCCTGCTGAGTGACCCCTTGCTGTAGGTACTTTGCCTTCAGGCACTTGACACTGACAGGCTAGTGGAGGAGCTGTTCTGCTCACCTGAAAATAACCTCTGAGTAACGTGGGAGTGGGACAGTCCTGCCTGTCATGAATGAAGTGCTGTACATGCTTGTGTTACTGTGCTTTGAGAACCATGTGTTGCAGGAAATGCAAGGTTCTGTGCAGCCGTTTTTTTTTGTGTGATGAACGGGTTGGACTGCAGCATGTATGTGTGCTGATGGTCAGAACGCTCCCAGTAAGAAAAGCCAGCCTCTTTCCCCCTCTGCCCCTGGCACTGGGATTAGCGTGTGTGCACATACGGTTGGCTCTATTCCTCCTGAGGGAAAAGGGGAGGTTTCCTGTGAATTACAGTCCCATGTGGTTTTATTCTGGTTTTTATTTATTTTATTTCTTGCTGCCCTCAGCACTTCGGTGCTGTGATGAGATAACGCCAGGTATTTCAAAGTCTTTCTGGTTCCTGGCAGTAGTTTATCTCTAACTTGGTACATAAACGGAAAGGCGTTGAGAACATGTCAGACGTTTTCCCTTTGCCAGTGTCAGGTAACCCAGCTGCTTTTGGCTGTGGTGCGGTCTGGTCTCTTCCACGTTGAGATGCTCCCGGAGCCGGCTGTCCTGCCGTGCTGTGGTCTGTCCTGGGTGTGCTCGCATTCCGCCTTGTGCTCCCCTGACAGGGCCCATGCAAAACACTTGCCACTTGCTCCTGAGTTTCTGTTGCCCCGAGAACCGATGGTGCTGCCTGACGTTCTGCTGCTCCCACCCCCCGTTTTTCTCCTGGCTCTTTCCATGTAGTCAGCAGTTATGTCCTAAATCTCCAGCCCTGAAAATCCTCCAGCAGAGATTCAGCAGCAATTAGAGGTTCTGCTCGGAGCGAGTAGTGCTGCATCTCCACGCTTGTTTCTCAGGCACCTGCCTCATCTCTGTTCAGGGTCAGGATGTACGTCTACCCCAGGCTGCTGCTCACTTAACCCTCCATTTTGCCATTGGCTTTATTCACTTTGCTAGTCTAGCTAGCCCACCATGCAGAGTCAGCTCTGAACTGTCCCCAGCGTCCCGAAGAGGACTGATCAGCATTGCGTGGCATCCTTTCACTTTGTCTGATCTGCATCATCTGCTGCAGGCTTTATGTCCCCCTTCCAGGGGAACTGAACATGTTTCTTGACCACATGGTCCCCTCTAGACAACACCCTAGGTCTTCAGCAAGCCCTGAAACATCAGTGATTGCTAACCGTGTCTCCTCCCCAAGAGCGTCCAGGTTCCCACGGATGGCTCTCCATTCATGCTGGCCTTCCTCTGGAGCCCTGTTTGCGTCTGTGGGGTGGAATGGGGACTCTGCTCTCATCTCACGCCGGTGTCCTCCCTCAACAGGAACAAGGACACGACCAGGGACGAATTCATCTTCTACTCCAAGCGCCTGATGAGGCTGTTGATTGAGCATGCCCTCTCCTTCCTGCCACTAAAGGTAAGCGACCGCTCCTCAGGTGCGGCCGCAGCCACGTCTCCCCATCCTGAGCCCCCAGGCCATGTGGGGACCCGGCTTGGTCCGCACTCCCTCCTCCCCTTTCTGCAGTCGGTCACTGTGGAGACACCCCAGGGGACAACGTACGAAGGAAAGCGGTTCCACAGGCAGAGGGTGAGACGTTCCGGCCCCTTTCTCCCCACGAGCACGTGGCTGTCCCGTCTCGGGTCGGCACGGACTGGGAAAACCTGGTGGCTCCCGGGGTCTGTCCCTGTGCCGACGAGCTGCTCGGCAGGGCTTGTTCCCCACTCCCGCAGTGCCGGAGCCTCAGGAGCTCACCGGAGCAGCTGCTTCCCCTGCGCAATGCCGGCAAACGTGTTCTCATCCCTTGCCCAGATCACAGGCGTGTCCATCCTGCGAGCAGGGGAGACCATGGAGCAGGCCCTTACTGCTGTGTGCAAGGACATCCGCCTGGGCAAGATCCTGATCCAGACCAACCACGACACGGGGGAGCCTGAGGTGAGCAGCGCCCACTGCCCCAGCACGGAGCCCCCCGGCACCGCGGGATGGGTGACCGCCTCTCCTTCCCTCCTCAGCTCCACTACCTGCGCCTTCCCAAGGAGATCAGCGAGGACTACGTCATCCTCATGGACAGCACCGTGTCCACGGGAGCCGCGGCCATGATGGCAGTGCGCGTCCTGCTGGTGAGGGGCCCGGGGGTGGCAGGGTGCGGGGCGGGGGTGTGCGGCCCTTCTGGCGACAGCCGGGCTCTCACGGCTCTGTGTGCTGCAGGATCACGACGTGCAGGAGGACAGGATCTTCCTGCTGTCGTTGCTGATGGCGGAGATGGGGGTGCACTCCGTGGCCTACGCCTTTCCCCGCGTTCGCATCATCACCACTGCCGTGGACAAGAGGATCAATGAGGAGTTCCACATCATCCCGGGCATCGGTGAGGGCAGACAAGGGTGTGCTGTGCCTCACGGGCCGGGCCCCCAGCCCCTCACCCCAGCAGCCTGGTGGGATGCCTCACGGCTGTGCTGAGGCAGCCCAGGGTGGGGGGGGAATTGCGACGGGACCGGTGCTGCCATCACCTCACTCTGTCCCCTCATCCTTCAGGTAACTTTGGGGACAGATACTTTGGCACTGACGGCCCCTCTACCTGGTGTGAGAGCGACGGCATGGACTGCTGAGCTGGCTGGCCACGGGGCCATCAGCCAGGCTGGCTACAGGGCCGGCCCCCCCGCCCCCAAGAGGGGCTCTGAGTTGCCAGCCTGTGCCCACTCCCCTGCAGCACGGTGCTTCCAGCCCCCGGCTCTCCTGCCCCACAGGACGAGCTCCTCGCTGCCAGCCTTTCCCTCCACCCCGCAGGAGCAGCCCCTTGTGGGCCCGATCCTCCCCTCCGAGGAGGGAGGGAGGGAGGGATGGCACCTCCTCTGCCCGTGGGGAGAGGGGAGTGCTCCTCACCGCCGGAGACCTGCCTCTGCACCCCAGGCCGGCCATCCCTGCGGGAGGGAGAGGTGGTCTCCCTGCAGCCTGTGCCTGATGGGCTGGTCACCCTATTCCCTGGGGAGGAGGGGGACGGGGTCTGGTCCCCTCAAGGCTTCCTGCGGGCCCTGGCTGGGTGCTGGGCAAGCTCCCTTGCTGGAATCTGTATTTATTTGTATTTATTTTGAGCAGCTGCCCACCTGGCTGTCCTCTGGGGCAGGCCAGCTACTTGAAAAACATCAGGGATTGGGGATGTCCTCAAGGAACCACCTTGTCCCCACCGATCTGATGCTCCATTGCCTCCCTGTCCCCAGCTGGGCCCTGCGCAGGCTCCGGGCTGGCTGGCAGCGCCGGGAGGGCAGGGGCTGCCTTTGGTCCCCGCACCAGCGGGAGGGTTTGATATTCAAACGTTCTCCCAGTGGCGTCCCAGCCCCCGGGACCGTCCCGGAGCCTGGTGTCTCAGGGGCGGTGAGGGGGGCTGGCAGGGTGGTGGTCTGACCAGCCCCAGCCACCACCACCCGTGTTGCTCAGGTTCTTTGAAGGGGCAGCAGCGGCCTCAGCTCGAGCAGGAACGGCGCCGGAGCAGGGCCTGGGCTCGGGGGCCTGGCCCGTCCCCCCCCCATCTTTGCTGGCTGAAGAGGCCCCGCTGTGCCCCCAGCCCCGGGGTGCTGCCCCCTCCCTGCTGCCCTGGCTGCCTTCGTTTTTGTACCCCAATAAAGGAGCAGTGCGACCCCCCCCGGGCTGCCACCTCCTGCCTGAGGCCTCGCGCTGGGGCGCTTCCCCGCCGCGGGGGTG
>VYZV01027878.1:28036-47269 GCA_013401275.1 Pandion haliaetus | reverse complement strand
GAAATGTTAGTAGGAAAATAACAAAATTTGATTACGGAATGGCTGCGGATTATAAAAAGTTATAGCACTTTGGAAATCAAGTAGATGAACTCATGCCATCATGCACAATGAATGGACCAGGGCCATGACAAAAAATTTATTTTCACAAAAAAGAAAGAAGCTCTGTGAGCATTGGCTTAGATGTATGGATAATCTTTAACCTCCCAGACCTTGAAAGCACATTTTGCAATCTAGTTTCCCTTCTGCTTTGTATGTGTAAGAGGTTTTGAGAGGTTATTCAGTGCTGGTCATTGTCTTATTCTTTGAAATTAAACCTTATGCTTTCAATATTGCATGCCATTACTGGATAGGAAAGATCTAAGGCCTTATGTAGCTGATGGTTGAAGACTAAAATTTTTCCAGGCATGGAAAAAATTAATCCTGTGAGCTACCCTATAACATCCCAGTGATTCTGCTCATAGACCTCAATTGCTACAAATGAGAAGGAAGGATTTTTCACTTGCAGTTTGGTGGAATGATATATGTGCCTGCAGGGTTGAAAAATTGCTGGCTTGTTCTTGGGGGACATTAATAATGAGGAAGAAGGTATCTAAAACATTAGGTGTTTATTAGTCTCAGAACTATAAGATCCAGCTATATTTACTCCTTCTGGTGACCACTACTAATTATGCTATTACTTAATTCTAGCAGCACCGGAGTGACTGCTCCCATCTGACATTTTCTGATATGCAGGTAGGTGAACTGTTTATTAAAATAAGTTTATTAATCATAAGCTATTTAGACCAGCTTCAATTTTGCTTTCAGTTGATCATGTCTAATCCCTACTAAACTTAATAAAAGATAGACTTTGTAACAGAAAAAAAAAATTTAAAAAATTGCAACTTCAATAAAGAAATATCAGTACAATTAGGATAACATCTGAATCTTCTGTGATATTTGAAGTGTTTAAAAGTTAAAAGTGCTAAAACAGTATGAGGAAGAAGATAGTGCAGAAAAAGGGGCTGTGAACTTCTTTAATTTATTATTAGATCTTAAGTGGGGATGACTGAGATGGAGACAGAAAGCTTCAACCAAAACCCATATATTTTGAGGTTAGAGAGATCAAATGAAATGAAATCCAGTGATACTTCAAATCAAGGTTCTATGGGTTACAAGCTCTTGGAAAAGCATTTTTTCTTAATAACTGACAATGTGGGAGGTCCTAGAGAAGTAAAAGCCCCACCCCACCTTTTTTTCTTAGACTAGCTATTCAATTCTGTAAGCTAGACACACTTTAGCTTGTATGAGAAATGCTCACTTTTATCTTGCACCAACTGATTTTTTCATAATAGTTTGTTCATATCTTAATATTCTGGAATATATTGAGAGATATGCAAGATCTGAAGGAACAGTTTTTTTCCCCTGGGCAGTTATACACTGAAACTTGCAAGATCCTTCCTCAAATTCCATCATTTTTTTGCATATATATTCAAATATTCTCATCTCAAAGCTACATATAAACTTAACAGAAATACTGTTGCTATGTGGATCCAAACAAAGGATTTAAGGAAGTTTTGTATTTAGCACTTAGTAATTATGAAATGATTGTGTATTTGGTGCTGCTATTATGCTGCTGTTGATTACTACACATTATTATTTAAATTCAGTTTTTCTTAGAAGCTATAGCTTTGAAGATCCTATTAACTTTGGAGAAAACATCTCCTTTCAGCACCTAAAGGAAATTATCTCCACAATTTAAGGTTCTCAGCTCTCATACAGATTGCTTACTTCGTGTATTTTTAAATAAATTTGTCAAAAGGTTTGAGCAAACAATTTAATATGCAGTGTCTTATTTCAGTAGGAAGAAAGGCTGATCATGAGTACTTGATTTTGAATTCACTTTATCTGAGATTTTCCAGGTTTTAAATTTGTCTGATACTTAAATATATTTAACCTGATCAAAACATCTACCTGAAAAGGTAGTGTTGAGTATGCATGGTAGCTTTGTATGGTGTGAAGTACCCCTTGGTCCATCTCCCTCCATTGGCTGAGAGGAAGGAAATAGTGGCCATAATCCCAGATTAAGAATTTTGATCAGATATTTTAAATTATTAAATGAATTAATGGAAAAAAAACAACCTTGAGAGACATGCGTGGCTATAAGGGAGAGTAATTTAAGAATTCTTTCTTGTTAGGACATAGGAGTTTGTGAATGCTTATACACAAAGTGCCAAAGCCATGTTCCTCACAAAGATCACTCCTACGATAAATGGACCTGTACATGTGTGGAAATCCAGATACCTAGTTAACTCTAACAGGTATGAGACCTTTTGTATCATCTGAATTAACTTCCTTGTCTTCATAGAAGGTCTTTTTGGAGTCATCTCTTTTATTGCAGTGAGGATTCTTTTAACCTAATTTTAGCCATATAAAGAAGGTTTATCTAAATATCTAGTCACCCTCTATAGTTGGAGGAAAGACAGGGAGACATTTCTAGGATACAATTCATCAAGCCTGAGATGATTTGTCCGCTTGTGTTACCTATCTCTAGAAAACCTATTACATGGTTTATGTGACAAAGCTAGACTGATTCTCTAAGATTTATAAAGCCAAATAAATTCCCCTTAAGTTAACATGACCACTTATCAAGATATGTTAAAAGTGGTATTTTTTTAAAGAATGGAGATAAAATGATTGTGGTATGGAGCTACTTGTGATATGAAGAAACTGAGTTAAAAAGTCCATTGCATTTTCACATAAAACCACATTTTCTTAGAACTTCCTTCTGAAAACCCATTTATCTGTCTCCTGTTATTTCCTCTTATTTGTTACACTTCAGATTCTCCAGGGCAAGATTGCCATTTGTCTTCTGTTTCTAAAGTAGCTACCACAACTCACTCATGATTTAAAACTTCCCATGGTGTCGTCATCAAAATAGCAATACCTCATGAAATCATTCTCTGAAAATTTTTCTGGTATTGGTTTCCCTTTCCTTTGTTTCTTGCAATGAAAGCTAAATCTATGCTTTTACACATGATAATTTATTCACATCTAACGCATTTTCAGTCTGTTACATAGCCTGTACACCTTTTTTTCTGATGAGAATGACAAAGGCTGTGAATAGAAAGTTGTAAAGGAACTAGTATGATAGAAGGGAAACATTTCTGAAGTCTAGGTGGGGAGGAAGTATTAGTGATAAACTGCCAGTTTCACGCTTTCTCTGGCAACCTACATTACCTTTTCCCCCTAATACTACAACGCCATTGAGTAGGTCTCTGACACAATGACTGCATTATCCACTGATGGAATAAGCAGCTATTATTGGCCCATGTTGCTGCATTTGACAAGGGGCAGCTATAATTTTACTTTGTGTGTGCATTTCACCCGCAGCCTTTCTGAAAGCACTCATCTGTATGCAGCGAGGCTGAGAGCCAGGCAAGCACACATTCTGCCCCCGTCCACGGCATGTCACAATGGCAGCACCTAGGAAATGCATTAATATTTATGGGAAGGGAACAAAGAAATCAAAGCATCTCTGTCTGCTTCTCTCTTGATTTATTCCACTTTTTATAAATTTAATTTCGGAACAACTTTTGGAGGGATAAACCCTGTGCCAGTTACAGTGAGACAGGAATGCACATGTATGATATTCATTTGTAATTGAGAAACTTCATGCTGATTTTTCTTCAGTGAGTTTGTGATGGCCTCCCCCTTTTCATAATTTAATATTTTTTAATCTCTCTTCTAATGAAAAGGCATTTAACAAGCACTCTCTCCTCATTAAGCACCTCTGCCTGTTTCTTGTTTAGGGGGTGTAAGGATGCCCTCTTTTTCCTAAAGTCCAGAGATCAGCTGGGCAGAACCAGAACATTAGAGTCCATATGTATATGCAGTGCCACCTTCACACATGAAATTATCCCAGAGGTTCACAGTAACTCTTATTTCCCCTTCCCACACCCAGAATGGTACAGAATGAACAAGAGGTGCCTGTATTTCTTAGTGCTCTGGATACTTCCTCCAACACCCTATTCACTGCTATGTTCTCTGCAGGAGAGGCTGGAGGTTAAATGCCTCCTGGGGGCAGATGGAATTAATACAATTCCCAGTATGGGATGTTTGAGGCATCATCTAACAACTAAACTCTGCAGTGCTGTAGCTTTTCCCATCTGAGCACTTTCAAGTACTTTTTTTTTTTTTTCTTTTGTAAACTAATCTGTCACACAGTTAAGGCTTTGACCTCCCTGTGCTCTCTGGGATCTAAGTGGCTAATGAATCACAAAAACTCTTGAAGGTGGGCAAATAGTCTCTTGTAGACCATTATACTGCTGTAAGAGGCAAAGTGATGCTTCCTGCAAGGAATGACTTACCCACCCCATAATGGAGCGAGGTTTTAGAAATTGGGTTCGAGTCCTTTTGCCACGTCTCTGTGTCACTGAGTCCCCTTCTGCCCTGTGTCTAGTCAATGGTAAATTCTGCAAAATAGGTACTGTCTCTTGCCATGTTACAGCTGCAGTGTATGGAAGTAAAAGACTTTCAATAAATGGTGAATATGATGAATAATAACTTGTTAGAAATTGAGACAGGTGTGGTCTAACTATAAGTAAAGAAGGGCAGGCAGGTATTGAACCATCTCTTCCCATAAATGTGGTCATTTCCTCACACTTAGCCTCATAAAGAGGCATGATGCTCACACTGCATCTTGTGATGGTGTCTCTTACATCTCTTTGTAGCTTCTTGTGGGAAGACTCTCGGCACAGCAGGGTGTGCTGCATGTACACTCCTGGTTGCCATATAGAATGGAAAATTTCATACAGCTTGGAGTATCGGAAAAGAAGCTGGATGAGTAGCTAAGAGCTGTGGTAGGGGAGCAGGAACTGGGGCCAAGGAAAGGAGTACAACCTGTCACCAAGACCCTGCTTCTGAGCCTAGAGATAAAAAAAATATTTCAATAGTCTCCTGGTCAAGTACCTTTCAAAGCTGAGCCAGGGGAGGTTTAGACTGGACATTAGGAAGCATTTCTTTACCAAGAGTGTGGTCAAAGACTGGAACAGGCTTTCTAGAGGGGTGGTCAATGCCCCAAACCTGTCAGTGTTTAACAGGCATTTGGACAATGCCCTTAACAACATGCCTTAACTTGGTTAGCCCCAAATTGGTCAGGCAGTTGGACTAGATTATCATTGTAGGTCCCTTCCAACTGAAAATATTTTATTCTGCTCTTCAATCTTTACTTGAGTTAAAGAATTCAGTTATTCCCAAGGACTCGTAAAAGGCTTAGGTGTTTCTGTTTTCTGTAGGAAAAGCCTCAACTTTCAGCCCAGACTCTTCTAGGTACTCTCCTGAGCTGCAAATCTCTTCCAAGTCAAACTGCCTGTGCAGGATTTGTGTGGTTCATAAATGAAGAGTTCAGTCCTTGACTGTCTATTGTAAAGACTGCTGTGACAACAAATGACTCAGCAACATTATGGTCCTAGAGGTGTTATCCTTGCCTCCCGCGAGCTGCTTGTCGTCATCTGAGAAATTTCACTTCTAATGTGTGCATGTCCATTAATCCTTCAGCTCCATTCACTAGCTCTTTGGGTTTCAGCCTGACTTCCATTTGTGCTATATAGTTTACTGTTTCAGCTGTACAAATTCTTCTTGAAAGCTTATCAGCCTAGTTACAAAATCTACTGCACTTCATCTTCATGAGAAAGGGACAGAATAAATACAAACACAATTCACTCCTTGTGCATATAACACACCTGAATGATTAATAGTTCCCAGTGATGCACTGGAATTTTTTTTTATATTTTGTTTCTGTGTTTTCTAACGGATTCTAATTCCTTGGAAAATAAAAGGAAAGGCAAACCAGCTGTTCTTTTTAAGGAGAGGCCACCTTCCACACTGAGAGATACTGGCAAGGATCACGAAGTCTTGATCCCTTCAGACACTCACAACCAAAATACCTGGTTTATCACTGAACAGGCATCTGACCCTAATGCCTGTTCATGTGTCCTGTTTATGTCTTGAGGCGAATGTAAAACCTGTTGGCCAACAGCTCTAAATGGCTGGATTTTGCCTGTCCCCACAGCTTTGCTGAAAGCAGAGGAAGAATGAGCTGACTCAGGGGTTCTTTCTGTGAAAAACCTCAAAGATTTGGAGCAAAAATCTGCATGTAGACATGCTTTTTAACTATGGATAGCACCCAGTGACATGAACCCTGCTCCTAATTTACTACCATCACATGAATAAGTAATTCAATAATGATGTTGTCAGCAGCAATTTGAGCTTAAATGGGCCCTGGGATATAAACTGGGTTCATCTCCTTTTTGGTGACGTGAGCTCAATACTCTCTAACTTTGTCAGCTTTACTCCCTAAAGATCAGTCTTCCACCAGGCCAGTCTGTGTCTGTTATTTTCGAAGGATAAGAAAATAAGTCAATGATACAACTTCCATGATTATTTAATTATTTGTTACTTACATATCAAGATAATGTTCTTTTTTCCTAAACGAATATTACAAATACAGTAAACAGTCACTATGGCTCTGCACACTTTTTTGGTAGCCCTGGGCAATAGTAATTTAACTTGTTTACCATGTGAAATTGCTTTGCTTTCTCTACTTTTTCCCTGGTTTAATGCAATAAACATCCCAAAATTTAATATTGGTGCAAGCTTATTTTAATTTTCAAAGTCAGGCACTGGAAGAAAGGACTTAAAAAAATTAAAAGCCAGTTAATTGCATTGCTGACTTTCTTGTGATAAACACTAAATGTTCATGAAAGTTACATTTACTCTAGCTATGTAGTAAACCAGCAATATCATATTTGCCGGATTAGTCATTCATTTTCTTCCATGGAGAGCACTGTTTGAATTTAGCCTGACCAAAATCAGCAAAATAAGAATGATTAGATAATGATAACTAATAAAAATATTGTAAAATAAGTTAGATGACCCCAGTTAAATATTGAATAAGCTGGAATCCACATCAGAAAGCCATTGCATGTTTGATAATTTAGATAGCATGTGCTCCAAAGAGAGACTTAAGATTAATTGAGCATGTAAAGTGAACAAGCTTCTCAGTAAACTGTCCTCTAGTTAAAGGTTGACATGCTCTGGTGAAGCCAAAGACAACATCTACCCCATTGAAGTGTATCTTATACTAGAAAGAAATTTAGAAATATATTAATAACAATTATTAATAAATATTAATAGTATAATCCGGTATTAATATCTGCTAGTTGAGGAGAAAAAACTGATAGCTGTTCACCTGCAAGTGTTGATTTTATTTCTATATGTCCTTACCACTCCAGAGTCAATGAAGGTTCTGAGTGCCAACTTTGGTTCCTATAACAATGGAGTTAAGAAGATAAATCCCCTGGTATCATCTATCTAAATAAAATACCAAAGGAATAATAATACAAGTCTATTTTTTTTTTCTTCTTAACTTAGGATTAGGAAATCACTGTGATTATTTAAGAAACAGATTGTCTAGTGTTCAGAAAGAATGGTCAAGTGGCAAGTAAAAAAAATTGTAGTAACAGAAAAGCATCTATTTCTTAGCAGAGCTTGAAGATCTTCACTTCTCTTTCTTTTTATACCATTCAGGCTAGAGATTCATTTGGTCTCAAACACTGTTACATTATTTTTCTTTAATGTTGTTGCAATCAAGTGTCAGCTGATTTGCCTTGAGTTATTACTGGGTTTTTGCAAGTATAAGAAAAAATAATAACAATAATTCTAAAAACAGCAACAGTAGCAATTTGAATTTAGTTTATTCCCAGATTTTCTGTCCCAGCCTGTTGACATGTGAATATTCTATTGACCATACAGCATTCCATTTCATGAGGGTTGTTTGCTATTCAGAGAGACCTCAAGAGGCTGGAGAACTGGACCCATGTCAACATCATGAAGTTCAGCAAAGGGAAATACTAAGTCCTGCATTTGGGGAGGAATAACTGAAGGCACCAGCACAAGCTGGGGGCCAACCAGCTGGAAAGCAGCTTGGCAGAGAAGACCCTGGGGGTCCTGGTGGACAACAAGGTGACCGTGAGCTAGCAACATGCCCTCGTGGCAAAAGAAAGCAAATAGCTTCTTGGGGCTGCATTAGGCACAGCGTTGGCACCAGGTCGAGGCAGGTGATCCTTCCTCTCTGCCCAGCAATGGTGAGGTATGCCCAGGGCGGTGTGTTGAGGACGTGTTCCCCAGTTCTGGAGAAATGGACACATTGGACCAAGTCCAGTGAAATGCCACAAAGAAGATGAAGGGACTGGAATATCTGGTGTTTGAGGAGAGGCTGTGAGAGGTGGGACTCTCCAGCCTGGAGAAGAGAAAGCTATGAAGGATCTTATCCATGTGCATATATATCTGGTGAGGCATGTGGGGGGCTGAAGAAGATGGAGTCAGACTCTTCTCAGTGGTGCCCAATGACAGGACAAGCAGCAAAGGGGATAAACTGAATTGCAGGAAATCGTATTTAAATGTTAGAAAATAGTTGTTTTGGTTTGGTTTTTTTTTTACCGTGAGGGTGGTAAAACACTGGCACAGGTTGCCCAGGGAGGCTGTGGAGTCTCCATCCTTGAAGCTGTTCAAAACCTGACCAGATACGGCCTTGAGCAACCTGATTTACGTCACCATGCTTGAGCAGCAGTTTGGACTAGGCAGTCTCCGATGATCTTTCTAGCCTCAGCCATTGTGGGAATTCACACTTACATTTCCAGATGCTCTGTCCTGTTGATTTTTCTGAAGGAAAATTGTAGGTGAAAAAACATGAACTTGAAAAGGATACATTTAAGTAATATTTGTCCTCATTTCTACTTAGGGCATAGATTTTGAGGGGACTTGGGGGAGAGCAGGTAGTCAGCCAAGAATTCCTAGAGTCCTCACAGTGACAATCTTGCCACCTTGATCTGCTGCCCCTTTTTGAGTAAAAGGAGGAAAAAAAAATCCAGGAAAACACAGCTCAACATTAGGGAAAGTTCTGTGGATGGGTGTGGTTTTGCTGGTTTTGTTTTTTTTTAAGTACTTTATATTGACGTTTTTAAGACAAAAGAATACAGAAAGGTAGAGCCATGGAGAAGTTCCTGTAGGCCAAAAAGGGAAGGATTTAATTGCCTAAGTATGGGTGTATGCTGCTATTTTAAGCGGGTGAAATATTTTACTCATCTCTTGCTGCCACTCCAGAGGAGCCTAGGTCTCCTGTGATTCTGTGTTAAATCTATTATATCCATGCAAAAGTCTTGAATGTTATCAGGCATTGCAAATGGTATGAAGCATGTATTTAGGACACCTGATGGGGATTCAGTTGTCTACCACTTGCTGCCATTTTGAATTTTGCGTTGTTATATCAGCAGTGGACATATTTATCAGATTTTTTTAATACAGCCACAAAAAGACATATATTTAACCAAACTTTAAATAGGTTTACCAGGCCACATAGATCTGCTAACAGCTTGCTTTTTGTATGCACATTCATAAACTATTTTGCATATTTCTTCATGAAAATTGTCTCTATAATGAAGCATTATGCCTTAAAAATCCTCAGCTCTCCTCTGTTCCTAACAATGCTGATTGCTTATATCCTTGATAAGTGAAATAATATCAAATAGACAATCTGTGTAACAGGACATGACAGCATCCTCAAAAAAGCGGAAAGAAAAACAAATAAAGACCAAGTGCCCTCCCACCTTTTAGACCCAATTCCCAATACTGAGTTTTAGCTTTGTTATTTCTTTTAATCTGTTTGGAGAAACCACTCCTGGGCAGGGTGTCCTTATTGCAGGGGTCATTAATTTGAAGAGAGGCAAACGAAAAGTAGGGAATTTGTATGTCAGTCACAAAATGGATCAAATAAAACTGTCCTAGGGCAAGGTGCTGTTGTCAAGATTGTCCTGAAGAAAGGAAAATCATTACAGAGGATTATCTATAACAGTGGTTTTCAACCTTTCTTTCAGCTTGTGTACCCCAAGGCAGAAATACAGTGTGACTGATTATGATAACCACACACGCACACAAAGACCCACTCTTCTACAGATACATTTCTGCACATGTTCTATAATGTTTTGTGATATTGTTCCTAAAAACAGGCCCAACATGCAATTCTCAGCGTAAAAATAATAATAATAATGAAAATGTATATTCTCTTCAATCTCCCAGGCAGTGTGACTCAACAAATACTGAAAAATGCATCCTCTGTTTGGAGAATGACGTGACAGCTCATTTGTTCTGTAGCTCTTTTTCGGTTACTGCTCACTGGAGCTTCTCAAAGGTCACCATTTTAAGGTGATTTTTCTGGGGAAACATTGATCCTTTCACTTATCCCTACATGTGATGTGACTAATGAAAAGATATCCTTTAATTTTATTAACTTGGAGCCCCCTTGGAGCTTGCCTGGTTAGTGGGACACTACCTACACCTGTACTACCCAATAATGGATCCCTTTCTCAAGGCTCCGCAGCTTTGCAAGACCTTGTACCTGTGCAGTTAACTCTGCTTTCCCCCCAGATCCATGTGGCCTGATACTTGCTGCCTATTGGAAACATCATTTTGTCATGATACACCTATTTCTGAATATCTAGGAGACTGGGATAATTTCTCACAGGCTAAAACCATGCAGGAAGCATGGTAGCAATTAACTGCTGTAACTTAAACACAATTGAATACAGAACAGTATTCAGGACTATGTTGTGGTCCTGTTTAGATTTCTAGTGTAGGCATAGCTCCTGGTACACAGTAGCACGTTCGGCTGATGGACAAAATTATTTCTAGGGTCTTGCTCTTCATGGCAGGGATATTAAGAGTTCTTGCAGCTGTTATTTAATACTCGGAGCAATGAAACCCTTGCACAGAGTGGGGCTCCGAGCTTCTTCCAAAATACAAATTTCAGGAAGAAGCATATTTCATAGTAGAGGACTCAGCACTTGATTTCGCATTTCAGTGCAACCAGTTTCAACTCAAAAGCTAAAAGACATTGAAGGATATGTTACAATCTTCCTGAAAACATACACTAATCTCTGTCCCAGTGTTAGGCATGAAAGAGATGAAATCATGTGCAGGGCAGGAAAAAAGAGGCCTTGTCCATACTCTGCACCAGGTTTGGTGTGGGACTGCAGAAAAGCATTTCTCCTTTCTTATTTTTCAATTATCAGAATGGACATAATAATACCTTCCTCACAATCATGGCATAAAGATATTATCTATAGAGACCTTTTATCTCCTTGGCTAGTTGTGAGGTGATAGTGAATAGGGGTTTTTTGACACATTATTATGACATTTGTTAAGAAATGCGAAGAAAAGTGATAGACATCAACTTCCAGGCTTACTAAAACAGAAAAAAAGAAAATTATTCTGCAAAAAGCACCTATGAATTCAAAGATTGTTTTATGATCAGAGGGCTGCAGCATGTCTCTGTTGAAGAAAGGCTGAGAGAGTTGTGGTTGTTCACTCTGGAGAAGAGAAGGCTTCAGAGAGACCTGACTGCAGCCTTTCAGTACTTAAAGAGGGCTTATAAGAAAAATGGAGAGAGAGATTTTAGCTAGGCTTATAGTGACAAGAATAGGAGCAATGGTTTAAAACTGCAAGAGGGGATATTTAGATTGTGTGTAAGGAAGAAGATGAGGATGGTGAGACAGTGGAACACGTTGCCCATAGAAATCATGGTTGTCTCATCACTGGAAGGGTTCAAGGTCAGCCTGGATGGGGCACTGAGCAACCTGATCTAGTGAAAGGTGTCCCTGCCCATGGCAGTGAGGTTGGACTAANAACTGTTAGTAGATCACAGAAACATTAATAACTGGTTGTGTTATGCTGTGGATTAGGGAGGTCATTATTTAGGACAGTGCTTAAAATACCTCTGTAGTCTTCCTGTTGCATGAATCCTCCTTGGAGCGGTGCTATCTTGGAGCTGAAAAAAGCAGAATGAAATTAAGTTGCCATCACAGTCTGTTTCAGAGAGAACTCAGTTCATTGGGATTACAGATACTACACAGTTCTGCATTTCCCTAGGAAAGAAGACAGCTGTGCATGGTCATAGAGGTACAGCAGATGCTGAATGCCAATTGTTAAACCCTAGTGGTTACTTTAATTGCCCCTTTCCACCAATTTGAGATGTTGCAATGGTAGGAAAGCAACAGAGGTTGCTGTCACTCAAGTTCTGCGAACCAGAAACTTCCCCAGGCTCATGACAAGCTTGTAAGCAAAAATGTAAAGGGAAATAAGAGGAGGGGGAAGTTTTGACTCAGTTGTAGATTCAAGGTTTTGTCTGAAAGTTCCGTAAGGCAGCTGTGAGTGTTTTACGAGAGGCAGGATCCTCAGCAGCAAAGTTACAGCATGCTGGACTCTGACATTTTGTAAGACCGTAAAACGTGTCAGTAGCTTTAACAAGCAGGAATGCTTTGACCTCCTGAGGTTCCTGTCCAATTTAGCCATAGCAACTGTTTGATTCACACAATTAATGGTTACATTCATTCAAGGGAGGGAGGGAAAAGGGTGACAGGAAACCTCACCTTAAAACCAAGACAGCATTTCTTTTTTTTCTGCTCTGGCTCCATTATCAGAGAGCACCCCCCAACCCCGGAAAATTCTTCACTGTGCTAGATATTTTCATAGCTCTTATTTTCCCTTGGCGCTTATATTTGCAGGCCTCTTGCTCTGTAAATGTGCATTAATGGGAAAATTCCAAGTGCATCTGATCCTTTGACTAAAAAATCATAAGGTTCTTCTGCAGACATTTTATTTTACATTTGCTAGCTCTTTACACAGACTCCTTGTTAGCCTGGTTGGTTTGTTATTTCTTCTGTTTTCAGGATAATTCTGCTGATGTCTGTAATTTAGGGGTCATGGCTTTTCTCCAGTCCAAAATGTCACTTTGAGACCTTGCACATCCAAAAGCAAGAGTGGGGGACTTAATTCATGCTTGGAGGTTGAGTTTTGCTAGATATTAGTAGAAAGGTGCCAGTTTAAGAGAGCACTACAGAGTACAGTCATTTCCTTTTCTCACATTGCTATAAAACAGATGAGACACTCTAAAACAAAAGAATACTCATTTCTTGTCTTCTTTTACATGTAAATTTCCACGTGAGGAGAGAAGGAAAGGAAAGCACTCTCTGACAAACTTGAAGGATAGAGGTTTTGAGAAAGAGCCTGTTGGTCCAACCTGTGAGGCAGCATGGAGCTTTATACATGTTCAGCTACATGACAAGAAAATTCAGATCTCACTCAGAGATCAAGCACAGATTTACCAGCAAGGTCTTCTCCCCTGCCACTACATGATACCATACATTTGTTCCAGATTTGTGCCATTTACAAGAACAATTATTCATCATGTATTGCAACTCCAATGTACTCCTAGTGTGTTCTTCTTCCTGGGATTGTCTAGATACAAGCAGAGAAATTCAGCTGAATTCTACTTCCCCTGGGATGTGGCAGATACTAAAAGATGATAAGGGATCAAGAGGAGACTGGACAAGTTTGCAAGAAGAAAATCCATCAACTCCATGTAGTAAATGCATGGAAAACACCCCTGTCTCAAAAAGGTTTTTTATCCTCAGTTAGTAAGTGTCTGGGAGAGAGATTAGAGGTGGAATCATACATGCTTGCTCTGACATTGTACTTTTTCCTTGGCATCCAGTTTTGACTGCTGTTGGAGACATTAGAAGGACCTTTATGACTCATTATAGCTGGTCTTACATTTTTATGTTCTTAGAGGTCCTTCAATATGCTCCTTCAAAATGTCTCTTTCCTTCCCCTAAATATGGACTGGTGATATGTGGAGGGTGAAGATAACCCAGAGATTGCTTCAGGTGTCATGACAGGGTAGAAGACTTGCATGGGGATAACTAACAATAGGAATAAGTAAAATCAAAGATATGAGACAAGCCTGGGAAAGGTGTATAAGACTTGAGAACAGAGATGTAAATGAGGGCACATTAAACCCTGTAGCTGAGCACAAAGTCTAGCAAGAAAGAGAATCAGTTAAATGTCAAATGTCAGACTTGTGCTTCCAGACTTGCTTAAATTATTGTTTCCAAAAACATTCACAGATATATAGCTTTTCTCTTGAAGGGTCCTCATAACTCAGTGAGATAGATTGGAAGATCATAAAGGCTTAGAGGATGGGACTGTATCTCCATGTTTGTTCATACAGAAGTTAGCAATAGGGATCCATTTTTTTATGTGAACAGTTCCTAGGATACACATTATTACATCTTTTTGACATGATCTAATGTCATCCTTGTGCGCATTTTTCTCTCAGAAAATCTGCACATTAACACCTTGCATATCCCACACTTTAAGACAAAGCAGAAACAAAACCATCTTTCAATAAATGCCAATGTTTCTTTTACTTGAATATGGATGCTAAAACTGTTCATTGCTCATCTATGGGTCTCTATCTCTACACAGAAGAATGTCACTTTTGGGGCCAGATAATGTTTCTTCAAATATACATAGGTGGTAACTAGAGCTGAGGTTGGCTCCAGCATTCACTCAGTCATTGCAAGAAAACAAATTTCTGTGCCTCAGAATAAAATGCCTTACCTGGCAGTGTTCATACCAATTCTATTCTCTCAGAATAAATATGGGCGAAAATAATTCTTCCATTTTTCCTTCCAGCTCTTCACTGATCATGAAATCTTTCTACTGAGACAGAGTAATGTTTGTTAATTTTCTGTAATCCTGTATAAATATTATATGAATAAAACTGCAGGATGAATAAGATGCTGACAGCTGAAATCCCTATATTTTGTCAATTTCTGTCCAATCACAAAGAAATTTATGTCATTCTTTTCAGAGCTGGTGAATTATTTTGAAAGATAATATACAGATAATTACAATGATACCTGAAAATAAGGATTCTTTTTTTTTTTTAAATATGCTGTGCTTTTTCAGTGTATGAATTTATATTTATTCTCTACTAGTTCATGCTGTTCCATAAAAGCAAGCTCCAGAAATATGATTGCATTAATAATTTATAATATATTTTATATTTGTAGCAGTTCCTGTACAAGGTATATAAAAAGCAAATGCTGGGAGTTAGGATATAATCTTTTTAACACCCTTGCAAGAGAAAGAAGTATCACAACGCTTATCTTACAGATGGGGAAATTAGGTCATGAAGGATACAAGGACTCTGTTCTGGGGACATAAATTGCTCTGTGTCACACACATTCCACAAGCTCTCTGAATGAGGTATTTGAAGCTCCAAGATTTCTGTATTGACTAACATAAGGATTTGGCTGGAATTTAGATGGTCTGGACATATCCCAGACTACTTCCTCAAAATCATGAATAATACAAGTGTGGCATGGTTTTTGTAGCGTAAGCTTACTTTTATACTTCTCCCAGGTTTTTACTAGGTCCATAGAAACCCCTTTTTTGACACTTCTCCCTTTCTTTTTCCTGATACTTTTCCTACAACATTCATTGTGTTCTGCCTGTCTTGTGTCCCTTTTCACAGACAGCAGAAGTACATGCAGATCCTAGGCATGAATTTGTCCTTCCAGGTTTACAAAGGAAAAAAAAAAGAATGTAATTAGCTTTGTAATGTTCTTCCTTTCGTCTGGGATTCACCGCACCTAACTTTAGCCATATAAAAATTAGTCATTTAATTAAGGTAGTCACCTAAATTTCCTCTCTAATGAAAGGAGAGAACAAGGTCTCTTCAGAGAATGATTCACCACACGCATTTTAAATATCTGTTTTACGATGGGATGAATTCCTCTCTGATGGTACCTTGCTCTCTCACATGACTGTGGAGACAGTTTAAATAATGGGCTATGACTAGAAACACATAGTTGTAACTGGCTGGAGTTAGACAAGATAAATGTTAGTCACATTTTTTTTAGGATTTTTTCTTCATTATGCTAAATGCTGTATGAGCATATTAAAATCAAACTAACATTTAACCCTTGGTACAAGAGTACAAAGAGTACTAATTATTTGGGCAGGAAGATCGGCAATGCTGTGCACATGTGTGTCATTCAAGAGTAGACCTGTTTTGTATTTTGAATTTCAAAGGCCCAGGCAAATGTCATAATATTTTCAACTCATGTTTAAAAGAAAGAAACTTTGTTCTTTTCCACCTCTTCATGGACAGGAAAGGAAGTAATTGTCAGAAGGAAAAAAAATGCTATGAATTTTTTTGTCATCTTTACTTACTTTGTTCTTTAAAATCCACCTTTCTCTCAATCTCTTAGTGACTTTCTGAAAACCACAGGTTTAACTTGCACTTCCACAAAACTGCATAACATTATTAATAAAGTAGAAGTCTCTGTTTTGATTACCAGGAACATACAGACGTTCTGACATTTTGAGTCAGCTATTCAGGTCTGTCACCCAGGTTTATACATATCCACAAACTGCAGCATTTCAGAAAAATAGGTTAGAGACCATGAGAACAATAAGGGGAAAAAGAGATAACACTTTTCCTGTGAAGCTTTAATTAATGTTAAGCCAATGTTGGCCTGTAGGAAATGTCAAGTTCCACTGGATAAATCAGGGCTGCTTCTTAGTTTTGCAACACATCATGTTCTGTGTTCAATAAGATGCCAAGTTGCTTATTTTGCCTGTCATTTATGTGCAGTATTTTTCATGTGGTCTTAGAATAAGGTGCCAAAGTTGTCTGGTTCCCTGACTTTATTCTACGATTAATAATGCATTAGCCTAGCAAAATATTTGCTCCTGCTATTACTCTTCAGGTTATGAAATTAAATATATATAACTGAAAAATACAGTAAGTATATAGGAAATAAATCTTTCTCTGATCTTCCCTTCCCCGTTTTCATTAAGGTAGTTCTTTTCGTTATAAGACCAGCTCTTGAATTTCAAAACACATATACAAAAAGACTTCATTAAACTTGCTCAAGTCTGATTTGCCTGCCTCTGTGAGCTTAAAAGCCCATCACTGCATAACCCTAAGACCTATTCACCACTGCGATAACACAGATTTATACCAGAACAGCTCCACTGAGTTCAACATTACTTTGTTGCATGCATCAAGAGCTTCATATTATTAATAATATTTTTATTGTACCTTAAACATTTTAGGTTATAACTTGTACATGAAAGTATATAGAGGTCCTAATTTTTTTTCAGGAGACAGAGGCTGGGGAAAGTAACTCTGATCCTCGTTTCAGACCCGACACCCTTCCACGCCAAGCACTGCATTACTGGGCTTGCTCACATACTGTCTTCACTAATGGATCTCCAGAGGCACAGAGTAAGTAACACTTGCCATTTCTGCTCTTGGTGTTCTTGTAACACCTTACAAGCCTTTATTTTTTTTTCCTCCTCATTTCTCAGTTCTGTTTTTCCCCCAATCTTTTCTTCCTGTATCTTTGTGAAAGTTCCCTGGGATCATCCGCCAGTGATGGAGCAGCTGTCAAGGAGCTGGGTGGCATCGGCTGTAGGTGCTGAGCAAGAAGTGCTCAGGCAGTGTTGAAACAGGGTTTTCTATCTGACTTTTTCACCTTCATACACATCCCTATGGTGTGTTACAGGATGAGCTTATTTGTCCAGTCCCCTCAAGCACTCCCCCACCTGTCATCTACCAGAAGCAAATACCTATCAGTTTGGGACTTTAAGGTTTTACATGTTCCAGCTGTTTGGAAAGTTGTGCAAGTAACTGGTCCGTTGGTTCATCATCTAGCCACAAAATGCTAGGTATAATAATAACAAAGAGTGGTTTGCAATAGATCCCAAATGATAGGGTTTTTTTTTTAATTAAGAAGTTTTGTTCTGTTAAATATATGTAGTTAATTTCTAATTTATATTTTAAAAACCTTACTGTTTGGCAGTTTTCTAAGCAAGAAAATGTGTTTTGAAATGAAGAATTGAAACACTTAAGAAAAAAACCTGAAATATTACTTTTCTATTTTATTACTTTTCCTGTTCAAAATATTTGAAAAATTAGACCCATGATTTTGGCCTTCTTCAAACTGTCAGAAAACAAGTAATAATAATTTATAAAAAGGCTATTTCTATTTATATACACCTGAAATCTCTATTCTGTGGTAACCAAATCCTGTAGTCTTGTAAAGTTTAGAATATTATTATTTTAGATAGAATTGCCTAAATTTCTTGTACTTTTGACACCTTTCTGTGTCAAATATGTTTGCTTTCCTCACTTTCTTCCTAGACATTTATTCATAGCTAGTGTTGAAGACAGAGCTAGATGACTTGCTGCTCTGGTGATGTAAGCTTGTCCTCATGTTCTGCTGTTATCTAGTATTAATGAGAGTGGATGACAAGGAGGATCGGGGTTGGGTGTACAGATACTTCTGTAATGGTCAGAAGACAATCAGGGAGATAATTAGATTGTAACAGCAATACATAATTAATGCAATATAACAGGACAGATCTCAATCTGTTGCACCAGTGGTAAATCCAAAGTAACCCTATTAATGTCAGGGACAGTTGTTTGCATATGTTGTACATTGATTTAACTGAGGTTTGATTCAGGTTCATTAAGTGACACATTTTTTACTCGTATCATTTGTATGGGCAGACTGTGGATGATTAGCCTCAGCTTGAATGCCACTATATATTAACTGTTTTAAGACATGTGAATTAAACTCTGACCAGATGCCAGAGATCCCCTAATTAGAAGTGCAAGCCATCCTCATGCTAAATTCAAGGTTCCTTAAAGAAGACAGACTCCGCTGAATGTTTATCACCAGCTGTGGGCAAATTAGGGTCTTAAACCAGTCCCTAATCAAAACAGAGAATAATATTTTATGTAACTGCATGCAGGTTTTCTCATTTGTTTGTTTTGATTTTTGTGTGAGCAGCACAAAAAGTGTAATGGAAACAGTCAAAACTTAGCTCTGAAGTAGTGTATTACTATTATTTATAATAGACCAGTATCCCATAATGTATGCTGAGAGAAATTATGATGGAAAAAGAGGGGCACCTCACCTCAGATGAGTCCCTCTCTCATGATGGCTGTCTTTCACATGACAACAGGGATAGCCCAGACACCTGGCTTAGCTTAAACAACCAGCTATTAGACAAGCATATTAGGTAAAATGATTTCCAGCTATCGGATGAAACCTAAATAGTCAATCTAGCCATGTATAGCCACATGCATCCCTTTAAGGTGGTCATTTCTTTCAAGCAATTCAGACTTACAGGGTTAGATGCAGCTGTCCTGAGTTTAGTCTCTCTAGGTTGTGTCTGTAAGGGTGAAGTCAACAATTTGCTTGCTGGAGTAAGGAAACAGAAAGGTCAGTAATTTATCTTAGGCTTCAAAACAGGGTGAATGCATGCAAGCTACCACTG
>VYZV01027878.1:12472-28014 GCA_013401275.1 Pandion haliaetus | reverse complement strand
GAATGCATGCAAGCTACCCCTGGGAAATAGACCCTCACTCGTATTGCTGCCAAAGCATGTCTCAACTCAAGTTTTTTGTTAGAGTACTAGTTAAGCTTTGTTATTATAGAAATACCTACAGTATTCCTTTAAGTATTGTACAGCATAAAATGATGGAATTAGTATTCTAGTGGCTAGCCCAGAAGTATTCTGAGCTGATGTAAACCAAATGACAATTTCTTGATACACGGGGTGATTCAAAGCCCAATTAAGTTAAGAGAGAAACTTCATTGATTTCTTTTGCTCTGAAACAGGCCCTTGAATCATGTTGCACATCAGTAACACCCAGTGGCTCATCTCAATATCAGATTCAAAGAGAATGAGAAATGCTGCCCTGCCTCACAGAGGGATTGCAGAGATGAATTTGTGCATGTCTGCTAGATATTTGGATGCTACAGTGATGAGTATTATGGAAAAGTCCATAAAGAGTTGACAAGTTATGGAGGGTTTGCATGGTGTGAGATAAATAAGCCCCAGGCCTGCACGTTGCATGAGGGAGAATAAAATGTGATGTAAAGGTATGATGTGTGTCCTAGCCCACCAATGTTTGAAATGTATCAATGCTCATGGGGAAAACTAACTCAAGACTAGAATATTAAGGACTATCTGATAATGCAATCCCAGAAAAAGAAAAATTAGAAGTGGATGGGAAATTATTTCCTACTGTTTATTTTTCCAGTTCAAGGCACAAATCTTAAGTCTGGAATTTTATTTTTAATTGAAAAGTGATGGTTCCTCAGGCACTGAGATTCTGGCAGCTTTTACCTTGTTTCAGTGTGCTGCCTCTTCTCTATTTTACCTTGAAACAAAAGAGGCTTTGGAAGCTGTGCTAGTATGTAGGGTTTCACTGGCTTCATGGTGTACTTCTACTGTAGACTTTTTGTGTCCTTGCATGTGTAATTAAAATCTTTCCATACTTCCATTAGCTATACTATTAGTGTTTTGTCGATTCTGTCTTTTATGGAAGCTCTGTGGTATTATTTGGGTCATTTGCTTAGGACATAGAGATGACAAAATATATTTGTTCTGTCCTTTTTTCCCACTCTCTACTCCTGCTTTCAGATTTCTTTATATCTCTACTTTTTGTACTTGTATTCATCTTTTGTTGTTTTTCTTTTATGTTTTTCCCTTTTCTCTTTTTCCCACTCTTTTCCTTTTCCCACTTTTTCTGTTTTAGATGCAAATCAAAATTCTTTCTCTTGAATCCTTGTCTATCCCTAAAGTAAAAATTACTAATTTTTAGCAAGCAGGTGACATTTTGTTCCTATTTTCTTAACTCATCTTCCAGATTTCTAAATGCTAGTGCTTCCAGCACCTTAACAGCTGTTTGACAACGGTGTCTACTTTTAGTCACACCTTAAGCTTTATGATAAACACAGAGAAAGCTTGGTTTCAGTAGAGAAAATTCACTTTTGCATCTCGTGTTAAATCTGAAGGTCAAACATGACATGCAGAAACCATAAAATTAAGCTTTCTTATTATTATTTAAGCGTGGCAACCTTCTTCACTGTTTTATCTACAAAGTCACATACTAAGCATTTTAATTTCCTTTAGAAACATGACATCAGTTTAAATATCATAGCGAGAATATTTTTTTTCCCTTTGAGAAATGCATATAAATTTAAATGTCTATACTAAAGTTCTGAGTTTGGTGTCAATAGTGTAAAGATGAACCATTCCCTTGGCCTGAAACACTGGCCTCTAGCACCTGTGGGAGAAGCTACTTCAAGAGTAAGGTGGGCTTACTGAGATCAGATGGAGAGTTTTCTATTTTTCATTTCTAAGACTAAATATTTAATGGACTAAATATTTATTGAAGACATTTTGAGGTCCCCATTTTACCCTGGCTTAGCAGTCTTGCATAAAACCTGTAAGGCATCTGTAAGATCAGGACTCCAAAAGTTTGACTCCTGAGCAGGATCATGAATAAAATAATCTTGTCTTATTTCTCTTTTGCTGTGAACCTAAAATCTTGTATTTCCTTGAAGCGTAGCTTTCAAAAAAAAAAAAACCAAAAACCCAAAACAAAACACCCAGCCTGAAATAGAAGACATCAAGAGTTAATGGTTGTCCTAAACTAAAAATGAAAGACTGTAGATTGTCTGCCTTACCTTCATTTACTAGGCTGTGAGAAGATTTGGAGGAAAAAAAAAAATTTCTCTGGTCTTTGGCAAAATTTGGAGGAGTTTGGACTTCAAGCCAAGCATTGCACCTTTGTACTGTCTCTCCCACGTTGCTTGCCTGCACATCACTGACTTGAATTGCTTCCAAATAGGCTGATAAATTTACAGCAGCTATTACAGGTCATGTAATATAGGTTAAACCTGTGTTTACAGCCCAATAATTTTCTTGTCTCTTGAAATGAGCTATGAAGTATTCTGTAATGCAGATTGCCTCCTTTTTTTTATTTGCCAGTAAAAGCAGTGAGGGGAAGCTACAAAAACTGTGTTTTCTGGTGACTGAGGACAGCCTTGCTGCTGTACTGCATTGAGCCTGAAGAGTCAGATCCACTATGTGGTTGCAACCTCAGAGGAATTACAGGTGCCAGAAGTAGCAAAGGAAGTATACAACTGGTTTCAATGGTTCAGGAAAAGGCAACTGATTTCAAGGTTTAGCCAATTTGGGCATTGTCATTGCCTAAAACAGGGAAAAAGCACAAGTAAACCGTCTTTCTTCTCTCCTGATCTTGGGGATAACCAGAATTAAAGTACCGTCAATACATCAGACATGTTGCTATACTAGATGAGATTAACTGGATGACCATTGAAATCTCATGGTTGGTGATCCAGACAAAGGAGTAAATCATAGAAATCATATTTGGCTATATTCCATCTTCTTTTTTGTGCCACTATAAATGCAAGAGGTGGAAAGCATGAAAGGATAAATTCATTAAGAAATTTTAAAGCTGAAATGCACAAACCTGAACACAGTTTGTACACATTGTAACACACAGAGATGGGGGAGGTAAGCTGTTTTGTCTGGATGCAGGTCCTAGTTCAGGTTTGATTTGTTGCCTTTGATTTCCTGTGAATTTGCTCTGACATGCAAGAGATCACTTGGAATAAGGGCTTTACTGTCTTTGTGTCAATAGCACCCAGGAATCCCAGCTGTGGGCCAGGACCCCATTATGAGAACTGCTGTACAAACATAACCACAAACAGATTTATGTCATCTTATATTCAAATCAAGCAAGATAATTGATTGGTGAGTTGTAGCTGAGCCAAAAATTAGGGATGGGGTTTGGGGTTCTTTTTTTCAGTTCATGCTCATAAGTGCATGAATGGCATCAGATTTTCAACTTCAATCTAAACAAATACAGATACTGAAGATTTTATTTCCTTTTTGTATATTTATTTCATATATTTTCTTTGTTTACAGTTTGTACAGAATCTAAACCTGGAAGAATTATAAAGTGAAAGTTTATCACCATTGTTCTTTAGACCCCAGCAGTGTTTATAAAAAGAGGTAATTAAATCATCATTTGCAAGTGTTTATGAGCTAGGATGTATTTTCTTTGTAAATTTTGCAACTACACTTGGTATCATTTGGAGATGTTACAGTTTGCAAATAATTTTTTGTTGGATTTTTTTTCTTCATTACAGAAGCAAGCTAAAATGAGGCATTTTCATTACTACTTCAATAACGTACAATCAGTATAGCTTTCGTTTATCTTGATTGTTGATAGCTACTGATGAAATAATATGAGACAAAGTTTGTCAGGTGGAGACCAGCACAGACGCAAGTCACCACAGCTAAGCAGCATGTCCATGTAAATTTAAGTTTCAGACAGAAAAGGCAGAGTGGGGAGGAGGGGAATCAACACCTATTAAAATTGGACAGGGACAGAAAGAGCAGCCTTTGCTGACTGACAGACAAGGTTATGTGGTTGAACAATAATTTGAAGTCTTGAATTATTCATGTCCAATTCAAGGTAAAAGGGTCTAACCTCGTGATATCATCTTGTTGAGGTATTTCACTAAGGCAAAATGTGTTGCTCTTATCCCTGAATTTTTTATTTTACTAGCTTCATGTCTTATACACAAAAATAGAGAAGAGAATAGGAAAAACTGCTAATTTTTAGGGAAAAAAATATACATGTATGCGTTAAGGTCCCAGAATAATTTGTCATTTAAAATGAAAAAACAAACAGTTTGCACGAAGTCTTCAATGCAGTCTGACAGCTCAATTTCAGACTTCTCTTCTTCCATACCTTACTCACCAGAGCTGTCCTTCTGCGCAACTCTTAAATCAAAAAGGGTAGAGGTGGGTATACCACTGGGATTTCAGCCTCTATTTGAAAATCAAAATTTTTTTAATAGGAATTATGTTTGTTTGCTGGCAAGAAATACAAACACAATACCATCATGTGTCCTACCATCTGCTACAGCTTCCTGAGTTGGCCTTCCACAGTGTTCATTGATTGTGATGAAGAGTTTATGGACTGTTCAAAATCATCGCACAGCTAATTACTATAGAAAGGATCAACAAAAGAGCCCACACATAACGGCACATACAGATAACAATACAGTTTGGAGAGCATGGCCCTGGTCAAGATTCACTTTTTTCCTGTTAGCATCAAACAATTTATTGATGAATTAATTTAGCTTGGGACAACATTAATCAATTCCTAATTCCAGTTAAACAGACCTGAAAGTGTATTTAATTGTAGGTGCCGCCATGGAATGGGAGTCTGAGGCAAAACCAGAAGGTTTCTTACTAAATCTCCTTCCTCCTAAACTGAAGCTCATTTAAACTGCATTTTCTGCTAGAAAATTCATTACTAATTCTATCCATCCTATAGTTCACAGTAATCTGCTTTACTAATGTCACAGGAAGAGTTGATAACTCTGAAGCACAGATCAACTGTAGGATGTATCACTTTCCATATTTTGGATCCTTTATTTCAAACTTCTGGTCTCAGTGGGACTCCAGGTGTATTTTTGGTCCCTCAAGCAACTGAGCCAAGGACACAATTTGTGATTTACAGCAGTCATCAATCCTCATTTCCCTTCATCTACTTTATTAAGATAAATCTTTCATATGTCCACCTTCAAGATCCCATTTTAATTTAGTCATACAGGCCAATGTCTTCCTGATTTTGCTTTCACAGGCCTGTAGTTGCCAGATTTTTAACCAAGTTACTGCTATCATTCCCACTGCTTGCTATATTCTATCCAGAGGTGCTCCTCCATCTCCCTGCACATCAGGTCTAACTAAGGTAGATCTTTTCAGTTACAGGAGGACTGCGGTTACTTTTCTTAAGTGCTTTACCCACTCAGTGACATGCCCTGTGAGGATTTCAAAGTAAATACCTGAAGTTATTAATCAGCATTTCTCAGTGCTTACTCTCTTCTTCCAAGCGGTACTTACCAGCCCACCACACGACTGTGTGCAGGAACACATAGGAGTCCTGAGCTCTGCTCTAGCTAGGGAAGAGCTATCTGTTTCTTTCCTGTCTTTCTTTAATGGTCTTAACACAGCCAACCTGTGCTTTCAGAGCCAGATCTACAGGACGCTGGGGAGGGGGGGGAAGTAAAAAAGAAAAATTGAAAAAAAAAAAAAAAGTATCAGTCTGATCAGAAATACTGGGTTTTTTTGATGTGATGGGTCTAAAGTTTCTTACAGCTTTCAGACATCCAAGTGATTTGGAATAATATATTATGGTCAGATGAACACCCATTGAGTGTTATTTGCTAGTTTTAGTTATGCAGAAAAAACATAGCTACTTTAGGGAAATATTCCTTTTCTTAACCAAAACCTGACAGCAAAAGCAAGTAGATAATCTAATATCAGCTTAACTTGCAAGAACCTTCTTGGGTGTACATAGTAACTCACAAGAAGTATAAATGCTTATAAATGACTGATCTTTTTCATCAAGGAAACAGAGGAATGCATGCTTCAAACTGAGCTGAAATTGGAACACCATGTGAGAAATCTCAGAGTCACCAACACGCTCTGGACATTATCTCCCAAGAAGATAAACTCTATTCAATATAAAAATAATATCCCTCTGGGAACACAGTATACAGGAGAAATCCAATCTGAATGCAAAATGCCAAAATACAGTAACTACTGTACACAATGGACTGCCCTAAGAAGGAGCATTTATTTTCCAGCCTTCACTTGGGACTAAGCTTAGAAATAACTGACTATTTTCTGCTCTCTTCATCCAAAGGTGGTTTCACCATTTTCACTCTTTCATTATCTCCTTGGGGCATTTTAGCTACTTCTGTGTCATGTAATCCATCACTCACTAAATAATTAATTTACTCAAGTAAGCAGGATCTCTCAGGGGTTAGGGTTTCTGAGTGAGGAGAGATGACTGCTGATGTGCTATTTAAGAAGGAAACAGAGAGGAATTAAAAAACAAGTTACGTTATTTTGTTTGTTTATTTTGTTTCTTTGTTTTTAATTGTTACTCACTTTGCAGTCATCAGAATTCTTTCTTGGTTAACTTTTTCCATTACGCAGATTAGATTTCACTCCTCTAGTATTATTTTAATAAGTAGGGCTGGGAAACTCGTCTATTCTGCATTAATCAATGTGTACGTAAGGCCAGGAGGGGATTGAGAACCAAGTCCAACTCCCTTTATAATCAATTGCAGCACTGTGGGAGCAGGAACAAGTCATTACTAAAGAGATATTTTTTCTCATTGTACTGGCAGCCGTAATCTGTACATTTTTCTCACCAGGCTTGCAGAGAACAACCAGCATTTGATCAAGTCTGGGCATGAATGAATGACATGTGGCTGAAAGTATGGAGAAGGCTGCACCGGTGGTGCTGGTGGGTCTGTAGAGGCACAGAGACTCTTTGATGGAGCCCCTTCAAAAAATTGTTTGTATAAACACATACAAAAACATATATATGTGTATATGTGTAAACACTTATACAAAAAAACCAAATTATGTTACTGCTGTTGTTTATAGCTTAGAGAAATGGTTTGGATTTTTTTTGCCTTTAAATGATAAATCAGCAAATGCAAGTAAGCAGGGTATATATACACACACACACATATAGAATATGTATTTATACATGCATCTGTATACGTATGCATGTATATATGTATATACATACATACAAGCATGTATGTATGTATATGTGTTTTTAAATTGCATGGACACAGTGTTTTCCTCTCCAGCCATAAAACTTATTGTGGGATTAGTCTTTAGTATCTATAGAAAGGACCATATCATCTACCTCTTAATTCATTTGTGAGGCCATCTCAGAGATTTTCACCCGAAACATATGTCACCACCATTCCATGTGTGGACTACTCACGTGTTCTGTGTTTTTCCTTCTGTTCAGTCTTAATTTAGACCTAATCATTATCTAATAATGAATGCCTCATATCTGTTTCCTCTTAATAAAAAAAAAAAAGAGCTAATTTACAATTGAATATCCTTCAGATGAAACGTCAAGTTTCATTTACCTTCATTGTTTGAAATAGCTCAGATTAAGGGGGATATTTCAAAATTTTCTCCAAAATTATCTCAATTCATAAAAGTTTTGATAGATTTCATGTGCAAATTTTCCAGAGGAACCCAGAGAACTAAGGAATATTGCTTTTCATTATGTTTCCAGTGGAATACCTTGTTCATGTGAAGACTTGCAGATGTGTGATTTATAGGTGAGTATTGAGAGCTTTGTTTTAGCTTATAATGTCTTGACTTTCACAAGCAAGGCACATACATACAATTTCTGACATTTAACCTGCAACAGCATAAATACAGTTGGATTTTCAAAAGCAGTTCCAAGACAGTTCAGTTCCCCTGGCAATTTCCTCAGCCCTTTTCAAAACTTTACTGTAATTACATAAGAGTTAAAGTTTAGGGTGAAGCACTGCCTCTGTAGGTTACATTTTTGCAGTTTGAGGCACCTGAGCTGGCAGAGGACTCCGGGGGGAATGATCAAGCATTTGAGGGTCTGCGTGGTTTTCTCCTCGATTCTGTTGGTGAGGGGGAAGAACTTGAGGAGGAGCAGATGGATCCTGAGTATAACCAACTGTTTGTGCAGCTGGCGTTGGCAACAGGGATCGGGTTTTGTGACCATGGGACCTTCTTTGAGGAATGAGGACCATTATGAAGAGACAAATATGTGGGGCAAACCCATCTTTTTCAACAGGCTGACTGAGCTGGTAAGGAGAACTTTAAACTAGACACAACAGAGGAGTGAGATGATGACCCAGAATCAAATGAGCAAGCGGTGGACCAGCTCAGCAAGCAAATGGTACAGGGTGATGCGGACAAGCGATGTCTAAATGACAAAACACGGCTGAAAGAGATCCGCCTCAAGCATATGCACATAAGGAAGTGCCTGCACGATAGCATTATGAGGAAAGGTGCTCATACCTTTCCTGGGAAATCAGCATGACTGGATGTGTCTCTGCAGGACCTGTACATTATTGCATGCTGCTTTGGGAACAAGCAGGAGAAAACAAGAGATTCCTGTGCTGATACAGGACTATGATCCAATTGGGATTACAGAAACATGGTTGGATAGCTCACATGCAGAGTGCTGCCATGAATGGATACAGAACCTCTAGAAAGGACAGGCAAGGACAGCAAGGACAGGGAGTTACCCTTGATGGGAGAGAGCAGTGGGAATGCATGGAGCACTACGTAGGAGCAGATGACAATCCAGTTGAGAGTTTATGGGTCAGGATTAGAGGGCAGTCCAACATAGGTTACGTTGTGGCTGTCTGCCACAGGCTGCCTGATCAGTGTTCCTTGTGAGGCCACTCTAAATTATCTTTGAAAGGTCATGGTGATCAGAGAGGTTCCTGATGACTGGAAAAAAGGAAATATCACTTCAGTCTTCAAGAAGGACAATCCAGGGAACTAGAGGCAGGTGGAGCAAATAATCTTAGAAAACATTTCCAAGCATATGAAGGACAAGGTGATTGGGAGTAGTCAGCATGGATTTACAAAAGGGAAATCATGCCTGACTGGCCTGATAGCCTTCTATGATAAAATGGCTAGCTCAGTGGTCTGGGTGAGAACAATAGCTGTTCTCTGTCCTGACTTTTGCAAGCCTTTGACACTGTCTTCCATAACATCCTCATAAACAAAGCTGTGCAATATGGACTGAAGAAATGGATACTGATGTAGATTGGGAACTGGCTGGTGTGCTGGGATTGGAAGGTTGTGATCAGTGGCACGAACTCCATCTGGAGAGTCAGTCACTAGGGCTTTACTCCAAGGATTGATACTGAGTTGTTAAACTGTTTAACATCTTCATTAATGACCTAGGTGATGGGACAAAGTGCACTCTCAGCAAGTTTGCAGACAATGCAAATCTGGGAGGAGCAGCTGATACACCAGAAGGTTGTGCTGACATTCAGAGGTGCCTTGACAAGCTGGAGAACTGGGCCCACAGGAATCTCCTCAAGTTCAACTGATGGAAGTACCAAGTCTTGCAGCTGGGGAGGAATCTTCTCCCAAGCACTTGTGGTTTTGTGGAAAGCTTAGAGCAGCACAAAGGTCATAGAAATGTTTTCATTTTTGCTCTCTCTCCTGCATCTGTTCAGTGGATCAGTAAGGGACAGCATCATATTTTGCTAGGGGCCAGGTGTCTTTTAGGGCAGAAATTCAACTTCTGGTGAAATATGAAGCAGGAAAATTCTACAGAACTTAAAAAGGGGCAATAACAAAAGGAAACATGGTGGGGAGAAAGGAGGATGATGACACAGTTCTGCTTATTCCTAAAATATATTGGATTACCAGGCCTATGAATAGCTCAGGTGTGATAGAAACATTTGTTGGGGAGAGGCTATGAGAGTGTTAATCCAGTGATTTGATGCAAATGGATACAAAGCCATCTTTACCTCATTATTGAGCTGAATGGTCTGGAAGTCATTTAACTAATTTAGGAGGAAGTTAATAAGTTTGGGGTTTTTTAAAAAAAGTCTTGAAATAATGTAATTTTTAGAATATGAATTTAAAAACATGCTAATACAGCATTATATTTTGTAATTTGGGAGTGGATGTTATATTCAGCTGTGACTGCCCTGTTGTTAAATCTAGTGTGTGATTAGCAAACTATAATAAATATATTTAAAAGGAGATGAAGTTGTTTTCTTTGTTCTGCACAATATTTGAATGTATTTAATTTTAGGAAAAGATTTTCAACTGGTGTAAACTGGCTAATTTCTGTTGATACCTGTGGAGTTACGCCAGCTTACACTGATTGATGAGCTGGCCATTATATTTTTATCAGAGATTTTCAGCTTGCTTGAAAGGAAACATATTTTGGCCATGTCATCAAAATAGTGTTCCTCATAAAAAATAATTAAAATACAGGAGCATTTGCATTCTGAGGCTAATGTCTTCAGCCACATCCTTAAATGTCATTATTTCTTACAGCTTGGGACGGTGTCAGTTATCAGTTTATGAACATTATAACTGTGACTTGAGAATATAAAGTGTCCCAAGTTTTGAGAACAAATCTAGACACTCTTTTTCATCTGTATGCTAACTACAACTTACAACATTTTATTTTGTAAAAAAGAAAATGTCTGCTTAAAGGCAGATTCAAGGGCAGCATGAAAACGAAACTTCTGATATACACTCACATGAGGATAGAAGTTGTCTAACTTAAGCCATCAGAATTCTTTCTAGAGTAGCTATATTTACCAGAACCAATTCTAATGATCATGTATTCGGCTTAGAATGTGGAAATATTCACTCCAAAGACAAGTATTCCCATTTGATATTATTCAGGGTAATAGCTACTCACATGAATAATGATTTCAGGTTTAGGTAGTTCTGAATTTCAAGATCCTCAGGGGCCCAGTGCCATTAAATATGATATATCTTTGGTGTTCTTTGTAGATAATCCCATTCAATATTATGGATCCCAAGAAAATCCCATGTCTAAACTGAAACCCAGTACTCAGCCAAACTGTGTGTACACTTCTGTGTTTGTAGATGTGGTTCATGGTCTTGTTGATGTCAGTAGAGAGGGGTAAGTCTTCCCTGAACTCGAACCTCCATTTCAAATTCAGCCCCCATGCCCATCAGTCTTTAAGGAACAGACACTGAAATATTTTATTTACATAATTTTGGATTTTAATGTTTTAAGTTTTTGCATCAATCCAAGTTTGAAGTCCATGAGAAATAATAATTGCTTTACTTATGTATTCAAACAAGAAATAAACATGTTCAGAGCTTTTACAATGTCTCTAATATGCAACATGGATGTCAATGAGTGTTCTGACATGCACTGAATTTAACCACGTTAAGTACTCTCCTCACAGCTTTAATGTTGTGTTTCAGATGTGACAAGGTCTCCTACGTATTAGAGCTAGGTACTGTGACCCAGGATCCTCCAGTTCTATCACTGAACTAAAACCCTGTTCTGCAACAACCTCATCTGCGCTGGATATCCACATCTGCAGCCATATATTACATGCCATTTAGTTCTCATCTATATAGCAGGCTAACAAGGAGAGGCAGGCATTGATCCACTTATCTCTGAACTGAGGGATTATTATTACTGTTGGGAGAAGCCAGTAAGGAGGCACTAATGAAGCCAGACATTATTATACTCTCTCAATTTTTTCTGCCATCTTTCAGAGTTTGACCTTGCTATTTTTCCTGTATGGGAGAGCACTAGCATGTTCTCTCTTTTCTGGCCATTTTTTCTCTTGAAACACATACAAATGTACCTACTTAATACTCTTCTGTGTCTTTCCTCCTACTTTGGGATATTTTGTTTTATTTAGGCAGGACATTAAAAATCTCCTACCTGAAGGAAGGATAGACAACCAGAAATGTATTGTGATAGCATAAACCACTGTTCCTCAGAAGCTAGACAAAAAAAAAGTACAATAAAAATAAATATGTGGGGAATGTGGACAGAAGGAAGACATAGGGGAATTAAAAGGCCGTGGAAGCAGTTGCAGCTTCTTGCACCACTTGCTCATGGCAGATGGAGGCTATAAACAAGGAGAGCCATTGACAGTGAAATAGAGTTATTGTTTGGGTTGCTTTCATGCTTGAGATTATTACTATTATTATTTTTGTCCTTTCCATGTTCTTTTAATATATGGCCATTAACTAAAGTAGCAAAGGGGGAAAAAGATATTGCTTGTTTCACAATTACATTGGAATGTTGCTTTGATAATTAGTTTGCAGAAGCTGTCATGCTGGTCAATACTCTCTTCTCTGCTGAAGACAGCATTATTGTCTGATTTATGTTTTGACTCATCCCCTTGTCCCCTTACGTTAATTGTCTGCTCTTGATAGCCATTTAACTAAATGTGTTGGGGGAAACAGGGTGAATAACTGTAACATGGAAGACAAGGATTAGAACCACTACCCATAAAGCAAAAAGAGATTTTATGCATTCAAAAAAAAGATGAGCCAACTATTCTCTACAAAGAAAAACTTCTGACCTCTGGAATACCTCTAGTTTCTCACAGTAGATCACACAAGGCTTTATAAATACACATATATACACATACACACACATGTGAAAATATATATATAATATATTGGATATTTTTGTTTGTTTGGTTGGGTTTTTTTAGTATAAAATACCTAGTCCTCCCTTTTTCCCCCTTTTTTCCTAAAAAACATAGGAGTAATTTTTAAGGATAGTATGTTTGGGTTTTGCTGAAAAACTTCAGAGAAATAAAATCACAGAAATGTAGACCTGGAAAAGATCCGGAGATATTCAGACCAATTTGCACTATGGCAACATGGAGTATACTCTGCCACCCCTGAGAAATATTTGATTTAGAAATGATACTCTATGGCTAAAGGCAGTTAAAGTTCAGGCGCTTCATGATCCCAATATACTGCATTTGGTATGTCCTCCAGCCAAATGATACAGTATTGTGAATAAGTCTATCAAATACAATATCTTCCTTAATTTGAGGAGAGAAAAGCTTTATGTCAAATTTTAGTGGTGGAAGAGAAGAAAAGCATGAGATGCCCAAATACCCATGGCACCATGGCCATATTATAAGAGCAAAATGTTTTCTTTTTTTTGTGTATATATTTGTTTCCTTTCTGTAATAAAAATCACTATTTTTCCATAAGAGGAAGTTAAGTTTCTGACTACTTTTTACCACAGTGCAATAAATTCTAGAAAGATTTGCATGTACTTTAATACCTGTAAAGAAGATATAGTCTTGGAAAAAAAAAAACTGGTTTTCTTGTGAATTCAATTCCTTCCTTTTCCTTACAGGAATGGTGGATTCCAGAAAGCTGTTCAAGGCAACATAAATTATGGAGGCTCTTTAGTCTCTCTACATTGATTATAATTTTAAAGCAGATTGTTTATCATTTTTAATCTCTCCTTCTGTTCTATATACCAGGTTGAAATCTGCTTTCAGGACAACTTTAGCTCATAATGGGTAAACACTCAATATGTTTAGCATCTTGACCTCATTGGATATCGGGCAAAAAATATGCACTGCCCTTCAGAAGTGATCTCCGAAAACAAAGATCTCCAAAGTCAGCTGGACACCTCCAGAAAAGTTCCTGGAAAGTCTTCAGTAAGGACATAAATAGCACAGAGCAGACCTCTCTTATCAGCACTTCTTTCCTGTTTCAGTAATTGTAAAGCCAAAAATATGTAAAGACTGAAATTTAAATTAATCAGCTGTTGTTCTTATTTAAGCTGAATCAATATTCAAATTTGTGTATCTGGGTTTGAAAGCACCTGCCCTTTGACTTCTGAGCAGAAATTTATTCAAAGTCATGCAAGTTTTTTGGTAACCCCATCTTTTCTTCTTGGTGCTTTTCAGTTCCACTAGAAGAGATTTACCTTTAACTATGACCTTGTCTATCCTCTTCTGCTATGGGTTGTGATGGAGGCGGGTGGATATCTGTGGGCATTGCATTTCCTGAATGTGTGCTAAGTAAAGTGGTCCTGGTCAAAGCCTGTGACATTTAAGAATCCTCTGTTGTATTTCTGCCCCTTTGTATGTGTGCAGGGAAGGTATTAAGAACTTTACATATCTAAATTAATTGATGTTTTAGCCTGGGAGATAATGTGAAGAAGTGAAGAGGAAAAGGAATTTCACCAGTGAAATGAATATTTTAATGAGAAAAGTTCATTACAGGCTAAACAACATGTTCAGTTCAAATTTTAAATACATCTTTCAAAGCTGTGCTCCAGTTTGAAACACTGAGGTGGATGAAAAGCCTAAATGCTTCAGTCACAGAGTATTTACCTTTTTCCCCCCATAATAACTGATACCAGGCTTCAAACACCAAAATAGAGCTGCATTTTTCTTACCACAGTCTCCCCCCCGAAACTGAGTTCTCTACATATAGCTAACTATTCACCACCATGCAGGTGTGCAAGGCACCTGCCCTTTCCACAGACTAATACACACATTAGTTACCATAAGCAGTATTCGCCACTAACGTGCACACGTACACACACACATTCATATGTATACATGGACATCAAGCAAAGTTACATTCCATACCAGGGTAGGAACTTTGCTCTTCATCAGGTGTGGAAATGTATGTATGCCCTAGAATTTACTTTAAAAGTCTATAGAACAGAATAAGGCCATGGTCTCCAAAATTTTTTAATCATGGACTCCATCAGTAAAAAATTTCTGAGCACACATCCCCAGTAGATATATACTTATTTATTTATAAATTATGGACATGTACTGCTGAAGTTCTAAAATTTTCTTCCTGTACCCCAATGATTTACCTTGCATACCACCTGGGCTACAAGCCAGAGAGCTGGTTTCTTTTCTATAACTTTTCTGAAGCAGGGAAAAGGATCATATGGGTGTTAGATGCAGAATTAGCACATTCAGGGAGGTTTTGTTTAATTTCTGAAACCAGCTTTATTACAGCTAGTGAAAGCTGGGCTCCCTTCTTTATGCCAGCATACTAGAGGGCTACTTAACTGGTAAAACTGGTCTTTTTATTCAAATAACTGGTTCTGGATAAGTAGAAGTGAAGCCAATTTCATGCAGGCTTTTTGAGTCAAACCTATTATCTGGTGAAATGGTATAGAAAATCATTGGGTTTGCTCTAAGCTTTTGATGTGCAACAGCATCTGTTTATTGTGACAGTCTTATTTCAAACTTATTCTGAGTAACCCATAGAGGCCTTGCAGATCTGCTTTCTGTGTTGCACATGGCGACAGTCTGGTAATTAGAGGTGAATTAAGCACAAGAAAAAAGCCCCCCAAATAATATTTTTTAATGAAAAATTCTGAAGCTTTTTAATTTCAATTTACTTCACTTGGCTCAAAATATAAATATCCAAGTACTTGAGAGACTTTCAACTATCTTATAAATGAAAAGCAATATCACAATCTTGTTTTAAAAAACATCATTCTGCGGAAATGTAATAAAATGCAGTTCTTGTAGAAGAGACATTTAGATTAAACATTTCCAGAAATAGCTGCAAAATTTTTTTTGTTTTGCCTTTTTGAGAAAGGTGAGGTAGGCAAGTCATCTTTTTTATTAAAGATGAAAAGACTCAGGGCTTAACTGAAATACAGGTTCATTTAAAAAAACAGA
>VYZV01027878.1:1739-12392 GCA_013401275.1 Pandion haliaetus | reverse complement strand
AAAATATATTGAAAATCCTCTTTGTGGCTTCATTAATCATAGTTCAGATACCTGGCATGGCCTAGAAGTGGATCATAAAGTTCACCACAGACCAAAAGTGATTAAAGGATAAAAAGCTTGTGTTCAGCCTGCATTGACCTGGAGCTACTTGTATTCTGCCACTGACCTCCATCGGGTCATGTGCAACAGTGATGCAATGTTATAGCTTGGCCCAAACAACCTCAGAATGCAGGGATCATCCTGGCCTTCCAGGAAAAAAAAACAAAAAACAAAAAACAAAAAACATGTTATTTTGTCCTGGGTGTCTGTTGGGCACATCAGGAGTGTTTCCTCCATGTGGAAGACTATATGGTTAGCACACCCTGTCGCATCCCTAGAAGGAATGAGAAAGAGGTGACCTTATTATTTATCTGTAGGAACATCCCCTACTGACATCTTTTTCTCCAGGAATCCTTTGTTGGTTCATAACATTGTAAGAGCAAAGCCTGGATGCTGCTTTTGAGACATTAATGACTTCTGCTACTGTGCTGGATCAAGATCTGAGACAGTAGCCATTATCAAATAATTTTAGAAGGTAAATTTACTTTTATTAATATACATAATTTGCTTTAGTTTGCTCACAGGTTACTGTGCTTGTTTTGGCTGCGATAAAGTTAATTTTCTTCATAGTAGCTGGTATGGGGCTATGTTTGGATTTGTGCTGAAAACAGTGCTGTTAATTCAGGGATGTTTTCATTATCGTTGAGCAGTGCTTACACAGAGTCAAGGCCTTTTCTGCTTCTCACCTTACCCCACCAGCAAGGAGGCTGGGGAGCAGAAGGAGTTGGGAGGAGACACATCTGGGACAGCTGACCCCAACTGCGCCAAGGGATATTCCAGACCATACGGCATCATGCTCAGCATATAAAGCTGGGGGAAGAAGAAGGAAGGGGGGACGTTTAGAGTGATGGCATTTGTCTTCCCAAGTATCTGTCACACATGATGGAGCCCTGCTTTCCTGGAGATGGCTGAACACCTGCCTGGTGATGGGAAGTGGTGAATTAATTCCTTCTTTTGCTTTGCTTGTGCATGCACGTCTTTTGCTTTGCCTGTTAAACTGTCTTTATCTCAACCCATGAATTTTCTCACTTTTAGCCTTCTGATTCTCTCCCCCATGCCACTGTGAGGGGAGCGAGCAAGTGGCTGTGTGGGGCTTAGCAGACAGCTGGTGTTAAACCATGACAGATATATAGATAGGTATATAACCAGTGAGAAAACTAAAGTAATATTTTGGGGTTTGTTTTGTAGAAAAACATTTTCTTTCAATTCTTGTGGACATGGCCAGTAAATACTAGCCTAGAAATGATAATCCAGTTTGTGTTTGCTACATGTATTATGCATCCTTTTGAATTGGAAGAAAAGTTCAGAAGATTTTTTTTTTCTTTTCTATATGGAGGATTTTGTGAATAAGAATGAATCTCTGCTTTGCTGATAGATACAAAAGCATGACCTATAAGAATTTTTATCTCTTCTTTCATTTTATTGACAAATTTTGGGGCATGCATCCCGTCTGCTGTGCGACAGGTATTTGCATAAGTCAGAGGGCACAGAATAATGCTTTCCTTTTTGCTGTTCCTACAAACTAAATGTCTGCAAATAAGCCCCCAAGCCCTGCTATGATCCAGAGAGGTGATCAAAGAGTGGAATGATAAATGGCTCAAAAATAAGGCCTCCTTGGCCTTATATCGTCTTGGGGAGTAATAGTATTACTTCTGTTCATTTCTGTCTTTATTTTTGTCAGAAGGAATATACAGCTGGTTTTTATTTGCTAGATTTGAAATAAGAACTTAATTTCAAACTACAAAATTATTGAATTGAGGAATATAGCATTTGTCCCAATTATGCCTTATTTTTCTCTTATATAAGCCTTTATATATTTGAACATAATCTACAAATCATTCCTGAAAATTGCTACATAATTTAGTAGTGAAAAAACTAATAGGTTTCTGTAGAAATATAACAGAATTTCCTAATAAAAACTAACAAAAGCCAGCCCATTTATAATCTATAGATTTAGTAGCAAATTAAACCTTTCTGTATTTAATAGATCATTTTATCCATTTTAGAGTATTCTTCATATACACTTACAAAATTAATATCATTTTTCTTTACTTTATTAAAACTTTATTTTTATTATTAATAAAATATACCTTAAACTATACATGAAACTGAGAGAATGTTTCTGCTTACAGTAAACAGCTAGCCAATGTGAAAAGTATTATAGACATACAGCTAACTCTAACATTTTTAAAATAACAAAAAAAAAAATTACAATAAGATTTTAATACTTTTATTACACTCTGCGGTTTCATAATTCTATATAAGATTCAAGGACCATATTCTCATTTACATTAAAGGTCTTTTGCAGACATCTCATAGTGATATATTAAAGATTTTTGGTTTACCACAAAAGGTATAAAGTGTGCTTAATGCAAATGAAAATCAGATTACAAACATTTCAAGATGTCTTTCAACAGGATCCTACAGATTTCACACACTTGTAAAAACCCTGCAAGAGTTTTCTGTGAAGGAAAGGAAACAGTATATCTATTACTAACATCTCACAAAACAGAGATGATTGTGGTGCTACTACAGACAGTACATTAAAGAATTTGTCAGGATCTTGTGGTTAACCACCCAAAAATAAGGTATGAGAATAATCTCCAGAGTTCGAACACCTATATTCTGATGCCTGTGTGTGAGCTAGGTGCTTAATTTCTGATTATAGTCAGTGGAATGATTAAACTGCCTAAACATAGGCAGCCAGAGCCATTCAAGATGGTCTAGAAGAGTAGTCTCTAACATTTTTTGATTGTGTACCTCTATCGGTAAAAACTTTTGAGCGCACATTGCCAACATACATATATTTATTTATTAATTATAAGCATGTACTACTGTACCTACATATTATGTACATTACAAAACATTTTAAAAAATTGAAACAAAGATGAGATGAAGATGAAGTAACCATTACTTTTAAAATATTTTCATTTACTTATTAACAGTACAAAAAATATTTTCTTCACACATCCCAATGAAATGTCTTGTGCACGTCCTGGGGTGTATGCATTCCACTTTGGAGGCCATTGGTCTAGAGAAGCATGGCTGGACTCCAGCTGCTGATTTACAAGTGCAAGTCACCCCATAGGTCCTCTGTAGTGTCTGCCAGTTTCAGGTATGTCTCTTGGATATTTACATATATCTATTAAAAAACATGGCAAAAGAAATGAGCAAAATTGGCATTACTGAGGAAAAAAAATAATATTTTCATTATTTATGATAAAGGAATATATTGCTTTATTTTTCTGGGTATTTAAAACATTGGTTTAAAATGTTTAAAGTTTTGTACCTTCCCAACCAAAGGAAAAAAAAAAAAGAGGAAGAAAAGATGAGCTGAGGGATCACTGCTTGTGGTCAGCAAAACTGCGTGTGCTTCTGCTCTCCATTACAAGAGGTCCCTGTGTGTTCCACACTATGGGAAGGTCAGCAAAGAGCAGAGGTGGAATAGCTACAGTCAGGCAGTGCCTACGCCAATGTGAATCCACACATCCTCTGACAGTCAGTCCTATACACCTGTATATTGGTCAGGAAGGTAATTTAGCTTTCTATAAAGAGATGGGACAGGAGTTTTAACAATGTTAACAAGGACAAAGCGTTGCACTGCTGTTTTCTTCAAGGTCAGATCATGGGAATTGTATCTCAAACCCACCAGTGTAGATTTTTCTTTTTATAAGAAAACACAGAATGAAGGAATCAACAAGAAAAAATGAAGATAGAAACCCTGCTTCAAAAAAATACCCCCCAAATAAATAAAAAATTAAAAAAATAAAAAAAAACAAACCACAAAAAACAAACCACCATCTAAAAAATAAGAGCAAGTCCCAGAAAGCAGTTTTATCTGGACTACACCAACTGCTGAAGGACAAGGAAGGAATAGCACCTATCTGCCTATCTGTGGCCATTCAGACTATGGGATAGTGAGACTTGCTTCTGCCTCTTAGGGATTTCCAACCCTTTGTGCAGTTTTTTGTCCTGGAAATGGGCTTTAGCCACATGAAATGAGAACTGAATTTCTCCATTTGTCTCAGCTTCAGACCTGCAGTTTCTTAAGGCAGCTGAATCCCTAACAAAACTCAGGGAATATTGCAGTCTTTTCCAAACCAAGCCACTTAATTTTTCTCTCTGCTACAGTGCTGATCAGCTGAAAAAGCAATGATAGGGCACTTTGTCTAAAAGTGCCTATTTACTCTCAATAATTAACCCCTAATTCAGTGGCTGGACAGATAAAGATAATCAAAGTATAAAACACCTGGTGTAACTGGAGCTTAAAAATGTCTTCTACAACCTGTATATTTTGCAGTATATGCATTTTCTTTCATCTCTATGCCACAAATCCTTGGTCAAAAGAGTCATTTGTCTGCATGAAAAGCTGTGGTTAAATCCCTCTTTCTCCCCCTCCCCCCCCAAGCCTTTACAGCATTTATTTATATATAGGCTCTTCATGGAACAACTGTTTATACTTTTCTGATAGAGATATAACTTATATTATAATTTCAGACCTTGAAATATTAGGATTTTCTCCTGTAACTGTATTTAATACCTTTCTGTGAAAAGAAACTTTAGATTAAGAAAACATCTACAGTTTTGGTGTGATTTTAAAAAAGAAAAAGTCCCGTCCCATCCCAAATCAGTGGGAGACAGGGAATAGTGCATGCCAAGTATTGAAAACCTTCCTATTCACAGGAATTAATCCATTGTTTTTATTAAGGAAAATGCTCAGATCCACCTGCAGAGCAATAATGCTAATTTTTGGATCAGCTTCCCTGGTTCTAGTCTACTGTTTCCTGACAAGCGCCTTATGCTGACAACTGTGGGACAAGTGTAGCTGGCAAGAAGTGTCTTGTTTCCATTAGTGAACACCAGCTTCATCCAGATACACAGAGTTTGTTTCAACCAGGGGCTGGACACAGGCAGAGGGTTTTGTGCTATTGGCATCTAGGAAACAAAAATCAGATTGACAGCTGTGACATGTGAGGAGCAAAGGGGGGAGTCTAAACAAACAGTTAGGCGTAAAATGGATGCCATGCTCTCTAAGAAGTGAAATAGGAGTTAAAAGTGTGAATATCTTTGGAGGTCTGTGTCCAACCTGCCAATCCCAGTTTTCTGCTGGTGGACTAATGGCTCATGTCCTTGTCCCTGGACTATTTGTAGAACGAAACAGAAGATCTTATATCTTTCATAATTTCATTGATGGAGGAATTCATAACAAAGGACTGGAGGAGACTTCCTGGATCACAGTTCATAGGAAACTAGGCAAACTGTGTTTATTTCAGAAGAGACAACAGAGTAGCAATGATTCTTCCTTCACCATGAAACTAAAAGTCACAAAATAATCAATAATCATCCAAATCAAGGATAAAAACATTATTATTTTCCACTAATCTATTTAATGTTAGGAGTAATTTGGCTTCTTAAATATCCCATTTCACAATATACAGAAGAGAGGCTCTTTGGAAAACTTGGCGGTAACCTTCATCTCCTTACTAGTACTTCTGGCTGATTTATCAGTTTGAAAATGCGTTGTAATCTGCATAAAAATGGAGTCTGCAAACTGATTTGGATTAATCAGGTCTGACTGTAATTCCTTTTGGTATCCTCATTTGAACAGCACATCAATCATGATGACCTCTTTTGATGATAATGTTACCTTAATATCTAATTTCATATTAATTCCTTTGTAATTTAGTGGGCATTCATTCTAACAGTAATTCCTATGGAATTACATCTGACATCCCCATGAATACCAAAATAACTCAACATGATAAATGTTATTACATCGAATACCAAAGGAGGCAATAATGATTTGCCATTTATAATAAAATGTTGCCTGCAAACCATTAGTGGACATTACTGCCTAGTGTTAAGCATGTTCCTGTATAAATCTGTTCACATCCAACTACATCCTGAATGTCTCCCCTGTGTGCCAACATGAGCATGAAAAGAGTTGCTCAGACACCCATTTTCCGAACTCAGGATACATATGATTTATCATCAGCCACTGAACCCATTCAGTCAGTGATGTCATGTTGAATCTCACAAGCCAAACCTCAGCAGCATGTCAATGAGAAAAGCTGGAAAGAGCACACAGAGGTGGTTTACAGAAGTGGTTGTGCCAAGAAGCTTCCTGATATCGTCATCTCTCATTAGCATTAAATTAGTCCCTCCATGCAATAGTAAGAGGCACTCAGCTCTTTGAGGGCTCTGCCTATCAGATGAGGCACAGATATGAGCTCTTGTTCTTGCTCTGTATGTATATATTTATATATATATATAAAATATATATACACCTTTACTCAGTGCCTATGTAGCTCAGTTGACATATATATAGCTTGCAGAGGCAGAGGGTCTGTGAAAGGTGGTTGCCAGCATGCTCTGGCAGAACAAATGAGGCATAATTTGTTCCCAGCTTTTAGACACACCATCACTCTTGAGGAAATAAGGCTGGCCAAACAAGAATACAGGTATCCCTCACTTGTCTGCATGACAGCCCCAGGCCGTTGGGGGTCACTTCCAGGGTTCATGACCACATCATAAGAATGGGATTATAGAGAAACTGGTGCCTCAGGCTTTTGTAGCTTCATGCCTGCTATTTCTGCAATGGTTTCTTGTGAGACTCACTGCAACCTCCTAAGGCAGCGGTTTGCAGACATATGTATGACAAAACCAGCAGAAATCTCTGTGTATTTTCAGTGGGCAACATTTATGCATCTAGTAATTAGCACAGGCACATTTTGGGAGGTGAATGAATTTCTACTGTTGAATGAGTAGAAATTAAGCCTAAGGTTCAGATGAAATTTGTTTGCCACTTTTTACAGTGCCCCCCATTAGGAGTGCTGTAGCAAGCCTCAAGCCCTTGGGACGTGTTTACTCAGCTGAGTGTTCAATCTAGGGACTCCAGCAGCAGCAGGATTTGCAAGCTTAAATCTCCTCGAGCTCCTGCAATCAGCAGTGTGCAGGCTCAGTATGACCATCAAGTCAGCAATGGCTAAAGAGGTGGAAAGCAAGAAACATTATATTTTATTTCTTCTAACAATCAGTGATCAGACTACTTCAAGATACTCTGGATATTTACTTTACTGACTGAGAGGCTCACATTTGTGCAGCTCCACCTGCACTCCAACTTAATTTTATCTTTTGCTGCAGTTTTTCTGGAAGCTGAAAATGAGTGGGGATAAACTCAACAATAGACAGTCCTGCCCCATTTCATGCCTGCACAAACCCATTCTTGTGCACATTCTGTGTGTATTGTTTACTTTCATTGAAAGTGAACATGCCAGGAAAATAAATAAATAAATAAGAACAACAAACATACCCTGAGTTTTCCCCATTCCTTTGGATAGCTATGGCCTTCACTGGTCCCTCTAAGCAGGATTTACCTTCTCCAACCAGCAATCACTACAGAATGCATCTTAGTGAACAGCTTATTCATAAAGACATTAATGTCATTCTGAGTTATCTAATTCAGCTTTAAAAAATGGCAAAGGGGCAAGGTCCCTGGACTAACCCAAGAAGGAGCATTGCAGAGACAGAAGGAGTTATATCAGCATAGCATTGAAGGTGTTCAAACCTTAAACAGCCTGAGTAGGTGCTTGAGAGCTAAAAGCAGGGGAAAGGGAAAGGTGTGGGCCAGGGAAACTGCGAGAGCCATGGCTTACCAAGCTTATAAAGTTCATCAGCAGATATAAATAAGGGCAGTGTGTACAAACTTGTGCTAAGCTTTTGTTTCATGCTGATGTGGCATACAGTCTTCATGTGAGATCACTAAACTGTCAGGTTTTTTTTTCAAAAGCAAAGGGGTCAGATTCTGCCATGCATGTTAGCCCTTCTTTCAGTCTCACTGACATAAAATAGGCCATTAAAAGAAGGTCTCAGATGCCGGTGAATAATTGTTGTAATGGAACATCATATTCCACTGCAGGCAAGTACTAGGACCAAACACAGACAGAATGGAATATCCTTACGTTTGTTTCATAATACTCTATCATCTAATGACATAGCTGTAAATGACACTCTGAATCTCCTTATCAGATGATGATTCAGCACAATCCCGAGTGCTGCTTAGAGTCAATAGGGAAAGTTTTCCAACCAGTACATGTAGCTTACAATTTTGTTTTCTAAGTGTGTAGCTACATATTTCATCTCATTAAGACACAATTTTTTCCTGGATTATCTGTAGGACTGCTGTGTCCTTTCTGTTTTCTGCTATTCATCCACTTCTTTTCCTTTTTGTCAACTGCAAACTCAATTAGTAATTTTAAATATGTATATATTTTTATTAATAAAGATATTAAATAGCACAGAGCTAATGGTCAGTCCCAGAGGAACTCTTTATGATTTTGGTCAATATAAAGCAGCAACCAACTTGTGTTCAGTAAGAAACTGTGGCACATAAAGAGAATAATGTCAACCAGTTTACAAAATAATGGCTGAAAAAGCCAGAGAGGGCCTGAAATCTGATTGCAAAATCCAGCGTGCCAACACACTTTGGCACTGGATTGGCATTTCTTTTCATACTATATAGCCACTGGTTGGGTTTTTTGGTTGTGTGTACCATTTGACTTGCATATGAACATAAGAAATAGATGTGAACTGTTAACAATGCTTACATTCCCTTCAAGATATCTTTAGTTCTTTCTCACAGTGATGGTCTACACTTCTTGAGTAGAATTAAGCACTGTTAGCTGTAAATTAGCAAGGTAACATAAAATTCAGCTTTAAAGCATGCAGTTGAATGAGTATAGGTCAGTCAGCTATTTACAGGGGGTTTGCCATAGACGTATGTTTTGCTGTCTTTGCTGTTGTGGCTACCCAGTACTAACGGTTTTTATTTTTGACAGTTTAAAACTGCAGTAGACTGCAATTACAAGTTTTCAGGAAAGGCCAAACCCTGGTCTCTTTCATGCACATATGCACTGACATGTACCAAATTAAACCTTTTCTAACTCACTGAAATTCTTCCTTTTTTTCTGGGTATAAAGTAAAAATGAATGCTCTCTTGATAAAATCTGGCAAGTGTAATTAATAAATCAGTACGGAAAGTTACTAATACTAGTGCAGCAATGGGAACTGACTCATAGTTTCCACTGATGACCACATCATTTAATTGTTACTTTTTTAAATTAAAGCAGTAGCTGTCCACAACAGGTTTTTACCTTTCCTGCCAGTAATAGACATAAACTGAGAAACAATATAATAGACTGAACATTAGCAGTCAAGTTTTCATTGTGTGCACATAGGTATCTCTTGAAGTCAAAGGTGTCTTATAATATCGAAGGCAGGACATCATGATGCTGTACCTATGTGTGTCCATTAAAGATCCTGGGAAATGTCATATGATAATATAATAGGTAATGGACTGATAAGAACTCTATGTTTTGCAGCTATCTTATTTGAAAATCAAAGAACCACATGTAAACAATGGCTTTGGGTATTATTGTTATTGAAAAGTCTGACTATTCTGTTCAACAGCTACCACACATCAGGTGTTAAGACACAGAAAAAGTAACTATAGAAGGATCTATCTATACCACAGTATAAGTATTAAATTCTTTTTTAATTTACCCTTGCAACAGAAAGCTCAGTGTGAGATTTGGGTCTGATACACCCCTGAAAATTCATAGTAGTCCCAGATGTTTACTCTGTGTGTCTACATCCAAACAGAATTTCATCTAAATACTTTATAAGGTAGATAGATAGTTATAAAATTTATTCTGAAATGACTGTTAGATCGTAGAGTTTTTTCACTTTCTTGTTTGGGCCTTTGATGTTTTCACTGTAAATACCGGAATGCTGTTCTCTACAGCTTGAGTATTTCTCTGATTTTAAAGAAGCCTTTGGCTAGATAGCAGCTATCAAGATTCATGGAAAACAGAAAACAGACAGCCAAGAGAGGGTGACAAATAAATAATATTAAAAACAAGTGATGTAAAGCTAGATATCTCCTTCACTCATTTTAGGTGAATCATTCATTTTAGGTGGTTTTGCTCTCTGTATTTTGGATTTTTGTTTGTTTGTTTGTTTGCTTTTGTCTAATGCTTGTTAAATTCTGAATCTTTTGCATAAATGTGGCAGCAGCACAGGCTGTACCATCCAGCTGAGATTAATGTGGTATGAGTTGCTTCCCATAAATTAAGCTCTCTTGCTTAATCTGTTATAACAGGCTTGGGATGAAGAAAAAAATTCTGCCTGAAACATTCCTATTTCACAGCCAAGTGACAGACTTCTTGCCTACCCCTAGAAAGTCCCACGCACAAGGAAATTGTAAACAGCCACCACAGTGACCAAGGAGAGCCAGAAAGCAAGCTGACAGCAATGAATATTCCATGAATCAAAGTGCCTAGCTAAATTCATAATGGTACGGAGGTGCTATGGTATCAGTTGTCCTCAAATATTTGAACAATCTGCTGGTATTTATAAAGATGAGTGCAAATTCCCCAAATGTCCAGAAATATAACATGATAGATTATCCCCCTGAAAGCTCATAGTGGAAATGAGATATTAGCATGTATTTCTCTTTTCACATGGGCATTCTACTACTGCAAATTCTTCATAGCT
>VYZV01027875.1:55952-66374 GCA_013401275.1 Pandion haliaetus | reverse complement strand
AGGTTATTCCAGAGTGCTGGAGTCTATTTATCTACCACACAAAACCTTTTCTCTTGCAGCCAGTGGACTATTGCAGGGTTTGTTGTTTCAGTCTTTGGAGATGAATGAGAGGTCTGAGCATTTTTGGCGGAGAATATCCAGGGGAAAAAAAAAAACAACCCCAAAACCCACTCACACAGCAGAGAAATTATGAGATTTTTAGGTTACTTCTGAAACCTCAGAAAAAGAAGTGTTCATTCGGGAATTATTCAATACTTTGGCTCAGGTGTGATACTTTCTAATATGTTTCCTACAGCCTGGCTTTTCCCACCTTATCTTCACTCCCATCCCTGTGTTTATTGTTCAGGCTTCTCATTTCACTCCCAAACACCTCCCAGACTTAGCATTCCCTCTTTCAACTCCTCATCTGATCTGAGCTTCCATTTACCTGGTAGCTGCCAGGCATTACCCCTGACTAGCTGCCAGCTGATTCCAGCATCCCCTGGACCAGTCTTCTCTGAATTTTGTGTATCCTGGCCCAGCTGATACTCTTTTTCCTTTGTTCTTTTTTTCATAACAGCCTACATACATCAACCTACCTCCCTGCTCTACATGGGCCTTGCTTTTCTACTTTCTGTATTTAAATCAGGTTTCTCTGTTTCTTGAGCACAGAAGATCAAATGCTGAAAGAATGGAAAAGAAAGGTTCCTTGCTCTCATGCAGTGCTGACTCAGCTCTGCTAACTCTAAGCTCATCTGGGCCTAAGGTTTTAATGACAGAACATAAATCGAAGCTTTGATTATCATAAGCACAGTAAAAGTCCTATTTTTGACATAAAGGATGCATCTGCTATACAGGTTTCAAGTCTGAAGCCTTTGTGGATGATAGGGTCTTTTGGGGGGAAAAAAAAAAGGCATAACTAATTTGATTCAGCACAGGCAAAACAAAGAATATACTTTCTCTTCAGAGGTTGAAGATCTGGTTTTACTTGTGTTTTTTCAGAAAAACAGCTTTTGTAAGGCATGATGGAATGTCTCCATCCAAAGCTTTGCTGAAGTAATGGCTTACTGCACTGGCTATCTTTGAGTAGCTGTCATCCTTATAACAACTGGGGCTGTCAGGTTCTGTATACTAAGCCTGATGCCTTCCTTTGGCCATAAAATGCTGTCGTGGTTTAAGCCCAGCCAGCAAAAAAGCACCATGTGGCCGCTTGCTCGCTCCTCCCCTCTGGAGGGATGGGGAGGAGAAAATGCAAAAAAAAGCTCGTGGGTCGAGACAAGGACTGGGAGGGATCACTGACCACTTATGGTCATGGGGATAAAACAGACTCAACTTGGGGAAGAAACAAAATCAATTTAATTTACTACCAATCAAATCAAAGCAAGGATAGTGGGAAATAAAATGAAATTTTAAAACACCTTCCCCCCACCCATCCCTCCTTCCCAGCTCAAGTCCTGGTTTTCTCTACCTCCTCCTGCCAGCAGTAGCAGAGGGGAACAGGAGATGGGGGTTGGGTCAGCTTGCCACACCTTGTCTCTGCCACTCCTTCCTCTTCAGGAGGAGAACTCCTCACTCATCCTCTGCTCCACCGTGGGGTCCCTCCCATGGGAGACAGTCCTTCACTAACTTCTCCAGCGTGGGTCCTTTCCACGGGCTGCAGTTCTTCAGTCACACACTGCTCCAGCGTGGGCTTTCCCATGGAGTCACGGCCATCTTGGGGGGCCTCCGCTCTCCCTCTCCCCTCCCTGGGCTGCAGGGGAGAGGAGAGAGGAGAGAGGAGCCTGCCATCTCACCACAGGCTGCAGGGCCATCAGCCTCCTCAGGTGCCCGTCCTCCCCTTCTTCCTTCACTGACCTCAGTATCTGCAGAGGGGTTCCTCTCACTTCCATTCTCCTCCCCCGCTGCTGGTTTCCCCTCTTAAATATGTTATTGCAGAGGTGCTACCACTGTCTCTGACGGGCTTGGCCTTGGCCAGAGGTGGGTCTGACTTGGAGATGGGAAAGCTTCTAGCAGCTTCTCACAGGAGCCACCCCTGTAGCCCCTCCCCCACTACCAAAACCCCACCACACAAACTCAAAAGAAATGCTTAAATAGTTTCTTTCTTTTTTCTTAAGATGGCTTCGAAATGGAACTGAAATCGACATTGAAAGTGATTATCGCTTCAGTTTAATAGAAGGAAGTTTGATCATCAACAACCCCAGTGAAATGAAGGATTCTGGACAGTATCAGTGTTTAACAACCAACATGTTTGGCAGTATTTTAAGCAGAGAGGCTGTCCTTCAGTTTGCATGTGAGTAACAATTTTTTTAACATGGATAAATCAGATCTTTACATTGCTTGGTANCCCACTACCAAAACCCCACCACACAAACTCAAAAGAAATGCTTAAATAGTTTCTTTCTTTTTTCTTAAGATGGCTTCGAAATGGAACTGAAATCGACATTGAAAGTGATTATCGCTTCAGTTTAATAGAAGGAAGTTTGATCATCAACAACCCCAGTGAAATGAAGGATTCTGGACAGTATCAGTGTTTAACCACCAACATGTTTGGCAGTATTTTAAGCAGAGAGGCTGTCCTTCAGTTTGCATGTGAGTAACAATTTTTTTAACATGGATAAATCAGATCTTTACATTGCTTGGTAATTGTCATGGTTTCAGTTTCAGCCCAGCTGGTAACAAAGCATCACGCAGCCACTTGCATACTCCCACCCCCGCCCCTGGCCACGGTGGGATGAGGAGAAAATCCAAAGGCAGGCTCGTGGGTTGAGACAAGGACTGGGAGGGATCACTCCCCACTTATGGTCACGGGCAAAAGACAGGCTGAACTTGGGGAAGAAAAAAAAACAATTTAATTGACTACCAATCTAATCAAAACAAGGATATTAGGAAGGAAAACCAACGTCAGAACACCTACCCCCCACCCCTCCCTCCTTCCCAAATCAACTCCACTCCATTCCCAGTTCTCTCTCCCTCCTCCCCCCGGTGGCACAGGGGAACAGGGTATGCAGGTTGGGGTCAGCTTGCCACACCTTGTCTCTGCCGCTCCTTCCTCCTCAGGGGGAAGATTCCTCACTCGTCCCCTGCTCCACCGTGGGGTCCCTCCTACGGGAGACAGTCCTTCACCAACTTCTCCAACGTGAGTCCTTCCCGCAGGCTGCAGTTCCTCACAAACTTCCCTGGCGCCGGTCCTTTCCGCGGGCTGCTCTCCAGTCACACACTGCTCCTGTGAGGGCTTTCCCATGGAGTCACGGCCATTTTGGGAGGCCTCCGCTCTCCCTCTCCCCTCCCTGGGCTGCAGGGGGACAGCCTGCCATCTCACCACAGGCTGCAGGGCCATCAGTCTCCTCAGGTGCCCCTCCTCCCCCTCTTTCTTCACTGACCTCGGGATCTGCAGAGGGGTTCCTCTCACATTCCAATTCCCCCCACTCCCTGAAGGTTCCCCTTCTTAAATCTGTTCTCCCAGAGGTGCTACCACCATCACTGACTGGGTCAGCCTGGGCCAGAGGTGGGTCCGACTTGGAGCTGGGGGGACTTCCAGCGGTTTGTCACAGAAGCCACCTCTGCAGCCTCCTCCCCGCTACCAAAAAAAAAACCAAACCTGCGCCACACAAACCCATAACAGTAATGCTCTAAATTGTATTCTGAATACATTACAGAAGTTATTCTGTCCATAGATTTTGCTGGGCTAGGACGTCAAAATTAGAAATAAAATGCTTCATGGGAAACAGTGGTTTTCTGTGGACTTTTAACTTTTAAAATAGAACCAACTGTCAGGGAAAATAACACTAGTACGTAATCTCAAATGCTATCCTTTAATGACGTACGCGAATACTCCACAACAATATATTTCACTCATTGCTAGTTTCCTGAAACACATATCTCTTTTCCACACTATATGAGCAGGAGAGGAAAACCCGTGAACTTAGGAATACAGATAAACTGCCTATATATGTGTAGGATAGTCTGCACCTATAACTATGTGTGTGTGAGAATAGTTTTGTATGTATATAAATATACATGTTTTATGTCCATGTTTATGTATACATATCATGCATACATTCATACATTATGAGACAGATTTTTTTTTGGTAGTTGTTAATGGAAAATGAAAATGTCATAGCTTTTGAAATCATTCACTTCAATGTACTTTCCAGAAGCTATCAACAGTTCATGATCCCAAGTAAACGCTATGGTCTATCTATAGCATGCTGTTCTTCAAACATACTATCAGGAAACACACCCAGAATTTCAGATAATCTACCTCCAACCCTGACTTCCTTTCAGCACTTTACAGGAAGGCAACCAACACCATTTTATTGCTTTATCTAGGTAAATCCTACCATGGGAGGGGGTTAAGAGGCAAGGATGCAAAAAGAACTCTTATCTTCTCCGATCCTGCTGAAAATAGGACATTACCATGAAATATGAGGCAAATTTTCATATAACCACAACTGGAAAACAGTGGGGTTAAGGACAAGTTGCCTACCTGCATATCTACTAGCACATCTGGTGGTGTGGAGAACTCAGCAGAGGTAGTGTGGGGTCTGAGATTCTCCCTTAATCCTGCCCTCCCTGGTAAAGTCAGACCTCTCAAATCTGTAGGTTTAGTCTTACGCACTGCAGATCCTGTGAAGATCAGAGCATTATCAACTTACTTCTGAGCAGGGAGCTATACTGACAGTTGTCAAAGTTTCCTCATGCCAGGGCAGTATGTTTAAAACTCTAAACATTGCAACAGTGGTCTTTTCACTGTATTATTGGACCTCAGTCTTAAATGTAGTTCTGAAACTTCTGACACATTTTATCTTTTAGACAAGAAAAGTATCATAAAACAAGTCACTTGGTAGAGGACGTGACAATGGTAAATATAGATAGCTCCAGGGCTCTGAACCTCCCATTTCTGTTCCCATTTCAGCAGCATGGCTAACTGGTGGCCATTTAACCTCCAGATGAAAAAAAAAATACAGAGAAAGTGAGAGCTGGAGTTCAAAGAACAGAAGGCCTATGAGTTGCAGTAGCTACATCTACAGTTCATTCATGACCCCATGTACTTCTAGTTACAATATTATGTCCTCCTATCAAAGTTGTTATACTACAATGGCTTGAACATGATTTCTGTTCATTAAAGTATTTACTTGGGAATTGTAATGAAAGTTTCTCAGGCAAGATTAGTGGAGGAATGCTAGCTGGAAGTGCTGAGGTGTAGAAAACAATGCTGCAGAACTTGTGCGAGAGAAGAGGCTGTTATAAGCACACAGAAATTTTTAAAAAAGGATAGAGTCATAACTAGTTGAAGTTCTTTCAGAAGTTCGTGAGCAAGAGCAATTTCAAGTTCAATGTGTATTTGTAGTTCAACTGCTTTGTAGCATGACACTGTCTCTTCCGCTCTTGATTTAATGCTTCAAATCCCTGATCGTAAATGGCTGATGTGTTCCTGCATAAATGGCTGATGTGTTCCTGTTGAAACAATATTTGCATCATGCAGCAACTCACAGTATAAATTGGAGTCACCATACTGTAAACTCATAGCAACCTATCAGAAGCTTGTATCACAGAAATTTTTTAGTAAGTTAGATCCAAAGTAAATTTAAAATAAAGATTTTCATTGTGATTTCAGCTTTAAAATATCTAAGACACTGTCTTGAATATGACCAGAAAGTTCAGACAAATTTCTTGAAGCTTTCTTTTCTTTCATTCTGATAACTTGGGTGATATAAAGTTTACACTGGTTCCCAAAGTGCTAATACTCTTTATTTCCTTTAGGAAACTGAAATGAGCTTTTCAGATGCTTAAAGGGAAGGTCTTGTCTTTACAGCATGACAGATGGTTTTATGATTTAAAACATAATATTTTTAGACCTCTTCATATCTGGAAAAACTTCCGTAGTGTAATCACAATCATTCTGAAATAATTTAGGAAACTTTTCATATTAAGGTATTTTAACCAAGTAATAGATAGTGTCTCATTTATTAATAACTCTTTTTCTTGCATTTAAATTCATTAATTACCTGAAAACAACCTTGCATGAGGAAGTATACAATTAAATGGACTTTAGATTAGGCTATGTTCATTCAGTAATTAGCATTGAGCTCTAAAGCATTATATAGATAGGTAGAGAGGGACTAGACAAAGATTAGGTTATATTACCGTGAAATAAATATAAGAATTTTTAAAATGTTGTGCTTGTGATGAAATACTGTAAGATAAAATTTCAGTATAGTTGAAGTAAGATATTTTGTTGTATTCATAGAATCATAGAATGGTTTGGGTTGGAAGGGACCTTAAAGATCATCTAGTTCCAACCTCTCCTGCCATGGGTGGGGACACCTTCCACTAGACCAGGTTGCTCAAAGCCCCATCCAGCCTGGGCTTGAACACTTCCAGGGAGGAGGCATCCACAACTTCTTTGAGCAACCTGTTCCACCACCTTCATAGTGAAGTATCACTTGTTAACAGCAGGCTTGCATGTCTCCAGTTATTTCCAGTAAGACAGAAAGTGAAGCACTGAAAAAAGTTTTTGTAATGAAAGGTCCTAACCTTAAAGTAATTAAAGTAATTCATGGCCTGCAATGTTACTGGGCTCTAATGGCTTGAAGGGTAATTTCTAATCTCAAGGATAAACCAAGGCATTTCTGATTATGAGATACAGAGCTACATATAATGCCATTCAGTTTCCCTTTTTTCACTGAAAGCCATGGATTCCAGAAGCTTAGAAACTTACCACTTTCGCAGAAAATTTTAAAAAATTCATTCATGGACTTGTTTGAATGCATGGTTTGTACTGCTGTGGAAAATAGTTACATCTTTGCATTTTGAAGAGCTGTTCTTCTAATTAAAGAAAGAAATGACATAAATCTTAAAAGGAAACAGCACAGACCATTAAACAAGGCCTTTGACACTGTCTTACAGGAAAGAGCATGTGTTGTAATGTGCCTACGCAAAATATAAAACTTGAAAAAGAACACGTTTATTGCATTGGCTCTTAGTTTTCTCTCAATTGCATGACAAAAAGCCCAGTTGCTATGGTTATTATCATGTAGTTCAGCATTGGTGATGCATTACAAATATAAATGTTTATGTACTATATCATCTGCATATGTGTGCAAAATTAAAATAGGACTTTGAAATATTTATACGATGGTTTTAGATTTCAAAGAGAAAGAGATATAAAATGAACATTATTTTATGCATGTTTAGAGATATAATATTTGAAATAGCCTCCTGAATCACTGGTTATTTTTATGGAGCAAAGTGGAAAGACCAGTTATGTGCAGTTAAAGGTCTGCTCGAAATTTTAAACTATCATAGCAAATATTTATGAAGATTTAAACACAGAAAAAGTTGTCCTCTTTTTCTCTTCTTTGCATTTCCTATGATCTCTGATGCCCAAGGTCATGCTGTTTTATGCTATCTTAAGAAAGTAAGAAAAAAAAAGAGAGAAAAAAATCCCATGCTGTGACAGAAATTAAGGAGAAATATATTTTTCAGTAAAAGAAAATATTTGCCAGAAATTTCTTTTGTCTTCAATAGAATTTTATGCTGAAAAAAAAAGCCCAAAGATAACACTGACAAAATGTCAAGCAAATCAGAATTCTTGATCACAAAAATCACATGTTTAAAGTGACATTTCAGAAGTTTGCTCATAGCAGGTTGTTAAAAGATGAAAAGCTATCAGCTTGCTGCAGCTTCAAATGTCATTTATACTTCCCAATCACAAGGAATAGTTCATATACGAAGTGTATTGTTTTCTTAACAAGATTCTAATCAGCTCATTAAAATGTAAAGGCATTAGAGGAATAATTACAGAATTCCTTTAGCCCATCTTAACATCAATGAATTTTGTAATTCTGGGTGTGGCTAGCTCTATGGAAGAGTTATGCAAATCCCCAAAATATCTTTAAAGATTCTGCAGTCAATGGAAATAGAAAAGGGGAAGGAAGTTATTCTAGTTTAAGTTTTTACTACATTAAGAAAAAGTGTGTACATATGAAGGCAAGAGCATCAGCCAAATAAAGCAACCATAAAAATCTTACAGTTGCTGCAAGCAGAAACCCAAGTTTGTTGAACACCTAGTAATTTTAAAGAAGTGCATAACATCAAAAGTGTTTTGAGGATATGAAACTTTTAAACTTAATAACAAAGTGTAAAAGTTTTATGAGGTAACTTACACACCAAGCACACTTAGTGTTAGATGGTTTTGGTTTGGTCTCTTATCTTCTCTCATTTCTGTTGTTAGAAATTTGTGTAACCTAAAAGGAGGATTTAAAAATTAAACTTTAACATTAATTTCTGAATGTTGGCTATTTTCAGCATCTGTACAAGAGCCAAAAAAGAATAAGTGACTTGAACCTGGCGGGAAATTGAAAAAATTAGAGATTACAAATTGACTAAATCTACCTGCCTTACTGTACAACAGCTAAATGTTTTTGTGCTGGGTTCCACAGCCTCCCTTTGGAACAGTGTGCTACAGCTTTGGCTACAACAGTGGATGTATTTTGTGCTTACCTTTGCCACATGTACAATCTCTGTATACCATTAGGTCACAAAACAAAATTGCTTTTCTCTATCTGTGGATTATTCAATCTTTCACAAGCCCACAATCTCTGTGATATTTACAGCCTGGGCTAAAAAAAATTAGAGAAGTCATAGGGGGAAATAACTTCTCACCTGTCATTTATGGAACTCCTCACTGCAATTTTATTAATCTGATTGTCACTGGCTTCTTTGTATAATTTTTCTTTTTTTTTAAATTAAATCTATTTTCTCATTTAATCTACAGAGAAGGGTATTGATTAGACACAATATATATGTCCTTTTTCAGTTGATGACCTACCATGATTGTCCAGTGATGTACAGAAGAAGTCAGCCAGCATGTAGACATATAAATCAATAGTTTTCTGGGGAGACAGCCAGTGCACTGCCTGTTTCATCAAGGCACACTTCTGACAGGCTGTTAGTGATCCATATTTTCTTTCTTGTCATCATGCTCCCCGGGCATCTTACTGGGTTTACTCCAGAATTTCCTCATATTAATTTGTAAAGAGTTGATTTAATTACAACTCTCTACACATGAAAAAAAACTTGATTTCTCATGTTAATCCCAGAATATGCAACATAACAAAATGTTTGATCACATTACGATATCTACTTTTCCTTCTAAACCGTACAAAGCTAAACAGTGTTAAATACTGTAAAAGAAAGATGACAACAAGCTGAAGTGGAAAAAGAAATCAAAATACAACTAGTCATATTTTCATTTTTAAAAACGTCCCTGATCATCCTGTAATACAACTTAAGTTGGGCATTGTTTTGCTCTGAAACCATCACAGCAGTATGAAGAATGTTACTATGTTGGTTAAGAATAGCTACAGCTACAACAGTGATTTACACTGTAAAATTTTTGGATTGTTTTCTGCATAAATCCAAGTTGCTGTTTGGGGGAAATGCATGCTTGAGACACCTGCAAACCAGGTATACATGCCAGGAAAAGTTCATTGTATATAGGACATGTCACATCTTATTCATAAATAATTTATTCATTGAATAATATAGTTCGATGAACCTGAGATGAATATGAGTTTCTGTAACACTCTACAAAGAGTTTCAGCTAAATGAAGACTGAGCAAATTGTGTTATCTTACTGAAGGAAAGGATCTGACTTCTAGTTTGGATGTGGAGACTCTGCTTCCTACCTCTTCCATTATTTCAGAAGGAAAGATTGTGAAATCTTTCTTACAAAATGAGATTTCAAGGCTAAGTTCTTCAGAGACTCTAGGACTCAGATCAAACCCCCAGGCCACAATTGCGCACATAAATATTCAAACTACTTGCACATATCTACTGCACAATTCTGGAAATCTAGCCCTTTCTTTTGTTAAGAGAATCAGAAAGAATTCTAAACTGAAAGATATGTATTTTTTTCATATAAAAATGGTAAAAAAACCCCGCTTTGAGTCAAATTAGAACTTTTTGTTTAATTTCAACTTTGGAAAAGCAAGTTATTTGAATTTTAGCTATAGTGCTACTTTGTTGTTTATCGAAACATATAGCTTATACAACTAAGTTCAGTGGTGCAAGATGCTAAGAATTTTGGCCCTAGTCTAAGGAAGTATTTCATCTTAAAATATTTGCATAATCTTTTTGAAGTTGATAGGATGAAGTACGTGCTTAATTTTAAGCACATGCTTAAACCCTTTGTTAATGTTGTTAGACCTGAGAATTTCCAAAGCGAGAGTTGAAACAGTCTGTATGGATTTGTTACCATAGTGTCATCATGACAGACACATAATAGGTTTAAATAAGCCTTCTTCCATTCATTTCTTGATCCTTTCTTTCTTAAAATTAATAAATAGCCTAGAATAATAAACTTCCTGCTTCAAAAATAGCAGAACTCATTACAATTCCTTTTATACAGAAGTTCTCAAAGAACGTTTTCTGTTGGAA
>VYZV01027875.1:28811-46908 GCA_013401275.1 Pandion haliaetus | reverse complement strand
AAAAAAAAAAATTGGTGTAGAACTTAAGAAGGGGGAAACAGATATCACAGAAACTGTTTTCCATTAGTAACGTGGCTTTTTGAAAAAGCTTTTCCAAATATCTTCTCACTATGGTTACCTGTCCATACACATTCTCTTAATTTGAGGGGTTTTTTTCATTTGAGCCATTTTCTGACACAAATTCCTGGGAATACTCTGGTAAAAATAAATAAATAGGCAGAGATTTAAACACATGTAATTTATATATTAAAGGCATTTCACTCTCTTCAGTGGTAATAATTATTGTCTCTGTGTGAAGCAGACAGCTGAAACCAGTGACACTGATTTTCAAGACAGAAGCCAACAGGCAACATCCTGAGTCTGGGTTCCCAAACTAAATCATTAGTGAGCATCTCACATCTCAATGTGATCTGTGTTATCACATCTATGTGACATACAATCTGGAATTTATATCCATGGTTGTTTTGCCATTAGAAGGGTCTCATTCGCTGAGTTCATATAAATTATCTGAGGTGCACATCAGTTTGTGAATAAACACTCAGGCTGGGAAAGATTTACATGATATTATACCTGAAATTAAGTTTCAAGTAATTACAAAAATGGTACTTTTTCTATATTTTATAGACATAGCCTACAAGTAAAGTACCTACAGGGAGTAACATTACATTCACAGTTTGTACCTCTCTGATAGCACAAATTGCTGGAAGCAGAAATACCTTTCTTACATTAAGCATAGGCATTTTGAAAAAGGGCTATGATAAAAGGTTTACAAGTTTCAGTGTTTGAATTATAATCATAGAATCATAGAATGGTTTGGATTGGAAGGGACCCTAAAGATCATCTAATTCCAGCCCCCCTGCCATGGACAGGGACACTTTCCACTAGACCACATTGCTCAGAGCCCCATCCTACCTGGCCTTGAACACTTCCAGGGAGGAGGCATCCATAACTTCTCTGGGCAACCTATTCCAGTGCCTCACCACCGTCACAGTGAAGAACTTCTCCCTTATGTCTCATCTAAATCTACCCTCTTTCAGTTTAAAGCCACAACCCCTTGTCCTATCACTAGATGCCCTTGTAAAATGTTCCTCTCCAGCTTTCTTGTAGGCCCCCTTTAGGTACTGGAAGGCCACTATAAGATCTCCCCAGAGCCTTCTCAGCCTGTCTTCATAGGGGAGGTGCTCCAGCCCTCTGATCATCTTTGTGGCTCTCCTCTGGACTCGCTCCAACATGTCCATGTTCTTCTTATGTTGGGGGTCCCAGAGCTGAATGCAGTACTCCAGGTGGTGTCTCAGGAGAGCAGAGTAGAGGGGGAGAATCACCTCCCTTGACTAGCTAGCCACACTTCTTTTGATGCAGCCCAGAATGCAGCTGGCTTTCTGGACTGCAGACGCACATTGCTGGCTCATATTCTGTTTTTCATCCACCAGTACCCCCAAGTCCTTCTCTGCAGGGCTGCTCTCAATCCACTCATCACCAGCCTGTATTTGTACCTGGGATTGCCCCGACCCACGTGCAGGACCTTGCACATGGCCTTGTTGAACTTCATGATGTTCGCACAGGCCCACTTCTCAAGCCTGTCAAGGTTCCTCTGGATGGCATCCCTTCCCTCCAGCATGTTGACTGCACCACACAGCATGGTGTCATCAGCAAACTTGCTGAGGGTGCACTCAGTCCCACTGTCCATGTCACTGACAAAGAAATTAGACAGCACCAGTCCCAACACTGACCCTTGAGGAATGCCACTCGTCAGTGATCTCCACTTGGACATTGAGCTGGTGACCACAACTCTCCGAGTGTGACCATCCAGCCAATTCCTTATCCACTGAGTGGTCCATCCATCACATCCATGTCTCCAATTTAGACAAGGCTGTTGTGTGGGACAGTGTCAAATGCTTTGCACAAGTCCAGGTACCTGACCTCCATTGCTCTTCCCTTATCTGCCAACGCAGTAACCTTGTTGTGGAAGGCCACCAGATTTATCAGGCAGTTTGCCCCTAGTGAAACCATGTTGGCTGTCACCAATCACCTCCATATTTTCCATGTGCCCTAGCATAGTTTCAATGAGGATCTGCTCCATGATCTTGCCAGGCACAGAGGTGAGACTGACTGGCCTGCAGTTCCCCAGGTCTTCCTTTTTCCGTTTTTAAAAATGGGGGTTATATTTCCCTTTTGCCAGTCTGTGGGAACTTCCCAAGACTGCGTCAGCTTCTCAGGTAAGATGGATAATGACTTAGCCATTTCATCTGCCAGTTCCCTCAGGACCCACAGATGCATCTCATCAGGTCCCATGGACTTGTGCACTTTAAGGTTCCTTAGATGGTCTTGAACCTGATCTTCTGCAGTGGGCAGTTCTTCATTCTCCCAGTCCCTGCCTTTGCCTTCTGTGACTTGGCCGGTGCGGCTGGAGCACTTGCCAGTGAAGACTGAGGCAAAACAGTTGTTGAATACCTCAGCCTTCTCCATGTCCCAGGTAACCAGTTCTCCCGTTTCCTTCCGGAGAGGGCCCACATTTTTCCTAGTCTTCCTTTTATCACTGACTTACCTATAGAAGCTTTTCTTGTTGCCTGGCCAGATTTATTTCTATCAGGGCTTTAGTTTTCCTAACCTGATCCCTGGCTGCTTGGACAATTTCTCTGTATTCCTCCCAGGTGACCTGTCCTTGCTTCCACCCTCTGCAGGCTTTGTTTTTGTCCTTGTGTGTTTTTATGCAAAAATAGAATCTTATGCCTATTTTTGACATCAAAATTAGGAATAGAGAAAAGAATATTTTTAAGGGATGTTACGAATACACCTGCCTCCTCCAGCCACTCCAGCCCAGGACCTTCCTGCCCAGCTGCTGGAGCCCAGCCTGGTGCCCAGACACACACAGGACAGGGACACAGCTGTTCACACAGATTGCCACAGACAAAGCACTGCCTTCAACAGCACTTACACACAGGACTCACATAAAACAAACACAGGCAGACAAGTCTCCTTCTCCTTTTCAGCTGATAGAGATAGAAGTTCACTAGTGCAGGCACACACACGACATTCTCCAGGCTCACAAGCACACTCACATTTTCAGATCCCTTCAGAATCAGCATGGGCTCTCTGTCCACCCGCCACCCCTGCCCAGATCTCACACCCCCTTTCCCATTTCACAGGTCCCATACTAGCTATCTGGTTCAGCTTGATGCTTGCTGGCAAACATGCAGCACTCATACACTCATCCCTCAGGCACTGCACATTCCCACATCCCGCTGGGCAAACCAGGACGGATCCCCTGCCCGCCTGATACCCTGGTCAGGACCTGACTAGTCCAGCTTGAATTTTGCTAGTGAATACACGTGCACACCCCATGCGCACCGGGTTTGAGGAAGATACAGACATTTGCCCCCTTCACAGCTGCCACCAGGGACATGGGCTGTGACCCGCGGTCCAACTCCAGCCGCCAGCGCAGAGACCCTCGCTCACCTGACACACTCCAGTCCTGCCAGAAGCTGTTTTTCGGAACACACACCGTTGCCGCCCCAGCAGCTGGAGGTTAAAGACCCCATTGGCTCCAGTAGCTGGCACCACTTTTCACTCACACACACAGAAGTCTCACCAGTAGCTGGTACTTAGTCCTTGCAGCACACATATGTATGAAAGAGATAGTGAGATTATGCAGAGATAGTTAAGAAAAAGTTTGATAAGAGGCTATAAGAAGATAGGAGAGACTGCAATGATCAGGCACAGGGCTCAGCCAAACAAGCATATTGACCAGCCCCAGTTTATGTGTGACCAATTCCTTTTATACCCTTTTCTGCCTACTTCTTCTTTGTTCCTCCCTGCTCCCCATTCCCCTGCACGCTCCCCATGGCTTTGTACAGATCTATCCATTCCCGCACCCCTCCCTGTCTGGGTGCCCATGATTTATAATCTTATCAGTTGCAAAGTCCAGATTGATTTTCCTGGAAGTGGTGCCCCTGGTTTCTTGATAGCCCATCAATTAGTGTAACTGGTGAGGTTTGTTTTATGTCACTGTCTCCACATTTGTTTGGTCAGGTCTGTGACTCTGTAGATGTTGTTTCTGGTTTCCCTCTCTTTTTTCAGTTTCCCAGTTGACAAGGGCCCTGTCAGATAAACTTGCTGAAATAAATGTTCTCAAAATCTTACTTGCCCTCATCAATTAGTGTGAATGACCAGGTTTGGTTCTTATCGCTGCCCTGTATGTTTTGTTTATGGCTTACTCCTTTTCTTATTATCCTTTTTGCATTGAAAAAGGTCCTTGAGCAGATACCTTTAAAGAAGCAGACACTCTCCTTCCACATACCCTTACAAATATGACTAGAGAGAAAAAGTTGTATCATTTCTTCATCACATTATGATTCTTTCCTACCTCTTCTATCACTCTTTCTATTCATATTCAGAAGCACCAGAAAATATTAAAGGAAGCTTGAAGCAAAAGTGTTTCTAATAACCTCAATTAACAACAAAAGCACTATTCTTATATGCTTCTCAGCTGTTCATTCTTTCAAGCAATATCAGTTCATACTGTGCTTTTCCCCAAGTATTAAACAAATATAGCAGTATTGGGAGCATTAAAGTAATACTAGGCAGTCTCTTAATTTATTTTGCAATAATTTTCCTTTCATCCTGAACTGCTATGCCTTGTTGTCATAACTATCATGAGAAAGAATGCTCTGCTAATCATAAGGAGTGTGAACCCTCATTTCATTTGCATGAATTTGCACAACTCAATGTTTCTTGGATTTATACCAGTGGATTTCTTTTCCCTGATCTTGAGCTCCATATCTCACAAATTCTTCCTCAAAAGAACAGAAGCAGCTGATAATTCATCTCTCTGTAGTAACCATAGCACATGTATCACTTTATTCTCTGCCTTGCATCTCCTCAGAGTCTGAACTCAGATTTTTTAGCCTACCTGTAATAGATATTTGTACAATGGCGTAAATTTTCAGATCTGCTATAAGTTATTAGATAGCCTAAAATCGACAGTTTACTCCATTTCTTTTCTACAACTTATTGTATATATGTGGGTCTGTATCTCAAAGTGTGAGCTCAAATCAGTGTGAACAGTCTCCCTGTTAAGACTGTTGCTAATCAACTAAAGAAATGTCACAAAAGCTATATATATGCATACATGTGTATTTAAAATACAATCATATGCTTTATATTTATCTAGCTGATAACTACAAATAGACACACATATGTACATATATATATATATATATATACATCTGCATATATGTATAGATTTTAAACTTATTCCCAGACTTTTGTACTTAGTGCCACTCTATAGAGGACTGATTTATTTGCCATCTCTTTATGCTATTGACTGTCCCTGCTCTGTCCATTGGACCATGTTTGCCCAAGGTTTTATAAAGCAGCAAGTGAGCCAGATAATAGGGCAGATTCCAAGGCTGAGAAGCACATCAAGATCTTTTGGTAGAAGAACGTATAATGTGAGGGAGATTTGAACCACAGAATGTACAAAGTCTTGTAATAGTCATTGCCTACTGTTAGCCTTCAAATTTGCTTTTGTGAACTTAAATCTTAAATGATTTGTCCTCCTCAAGAAAGGCACAAGTGAAACTCATAAGAAATTATTTGCGATTGCATCTTGAGGTTACTCTGAACTTTCAAGGAACTGATTCCTCCTACATGAAATTGACCACAAACTTCTTTACTGCCAGAAAATGAATCCTTGATTCTTTTAGAATCTAGACTTCAGAACAAATGTAGAATGTTGAATTTAGTAGACTGTCTCCTGCCAGGTTCAGCTATATGAGTTAAAAAGCTGCAATTCTTATGAAGATCTTAATGACAGTAATATTAGAAATGTCCCAAGAGTTAGTGGATGCAAGTCATTCTTTCTATTTCTCTGAGAGGAATATTAAGATAAATCCACTATTCCTGCTAAACATCAATCTGCTCACTCTGTGCCTGTCATCACAACTGCTTTTCTTAAGTCTGCTGGAAACCTGTAGAAATTACCAAAGAACTGGACTGACATAGCTTCTGCTACCTTGCATGAAGTTGACAGATACCCTGTGACCAGAATGCACATCCTCCCATGGAGTTCAATTGCTCATATAGAGCATCTTTGGACTAAAAAAAAAAAAGTTCATGAGAAAAAATATATTGTAAGCTTTCAGCAGCAGTTTATTTTCTTTTCTCTGTCTAGCTGTAGGATTTCCCATCTGAGACTTAGCAGGGTAAGGATTTTTGAGCTCCTTTGTCTAATGGGATGAATGGGGTCTTGTATTACCAGCACTCATTAGCTTTAGGATGTGGTACAAGGTTCCCTGGGGTGATCTTCTGTGAAGCTCCTTCATGGCTCACATGACCCTGTGGGTCAGTCCTGGTAGCAGCATGCCTCTCCTTGGCCATGGCACTTCTCATCTAAGGGAATGACTATTTTAAGTTATTCCAGCTTCCATTTTATTGAAGCTTTTAATCAAAGTCAAGGTTATTCTTTTTATACTGACAGTATGAAGATTCCTGATCTTCTTCACCCTGTCACTTCTGGGGCCTACAAGTTAAAAAGGATGTTGATGAATGGGAGAGGGTTTGGAGGACTGAGTAGAAAACCAGAATTTGTTCTAAAATAATGAAATTTGATTTGTTTAGCTCTACAAAGGAAGGTTACTGATGCACTGATACACAGACAATAAAAACACAGTCTAGCAGATAAAGCAGTAACAAAATTCAGCATTTGAAACTTAAAGGTAATTTCTTTTATTGGGAATAAGCAGCAGCTTCACAGGGAGAAAAAATAACTACTGGAAGAACTTGGTTAGGAAAGTAGTGCAAATTTTCTTTTTTCTTCTTCTTTTTTTTTTTTTTTTTTTCTGGAAGAGATGTCTGTTTTAAGCGCCTGTTAATTTAGAGAATTCTATAGTCCATGTTACACAGGAGCTACAGTAGATGATTGCAATGGTCATTTCCATATTCATCACTTCTTAATGTATCTAGAGATGTTTAAAAACTGCATTCTATATTTTTGACTCTTGCATTTTCTCTTGGGAGCAACATGGCAGTTATTCACTTAATGAGTACTAGCTGAAGATAGTAAAGGTAAAACTTTCACAAATGGTCCTTCATTAGGAGCACTCATGACAACTAGATTTATTGGTATACATCAGGGTATGTAGTCTGATTAGTTGCCTGACTTTGACATACCATCTTTTTACTCACAGGATCTCTGAAATTTACTTTTGTACATTTTCTCTTCTCCAGTTAACCATATATGAAATACCTGATTTATTCTCTGTGACAATCATTGTACTAACCTTGCCATGTCTAACCATATAAAACAAATTCAGACATTTAGACGTGAAGTAAGTGGCCATTAATGTAACCAAAATTATTAGTAATATATTTTTATTTTCCCTATATTTTAGTCCTAAATTGTCTGGCCTCAAGAGGCAGTTTGCTAACTCTGCTTTTCTGGCGGAGAGGTTCCTTGGAGAGATTCAAAACTTGATCAGAGAGGGCAGCCTGATCAAAGCTGGTCCTGCCTTTAGCAGAGGGTTGTAAATGATTTCCACAGGTCCCTTCCAACGTAAATTACTCTATGACAGTTTTATGGAGGAGGAAGGAAAAGTTTCTCAGCCAAAGTCAGACTCCCATTCCAAGTCTGAATTCAAATTAATTTGCTATGAATAATAGGCTGGGTACATGTGACTCACATTTGGCTGTCCATACCTACTGCACTCCAAACAGAAAAACAATGCAAAAGATCTGGCTGCAGCATAAGCTGTCATTTTTCTCTTCTATGAGGATGAAACAATAAAAGATGAAAATTACTTGAGCTCCCTCTGATAATTGCACACACACATACAGTGGTCAAAGCCAGGGAAAAATGTGGGTATAATACCTCTTTCCAAGGTGGATGGAAGATACTGGGTGGTGTTGGGTTATTTTTGTGAGTGTGCAGGTGTGGAAGGTGTTGCCGTGTGCAGAGAGAAGCTAGAGTTATGCTTCTGCACAAAGTAAAGCTCTTCTGTATTTTCAGCTTCTGAGGGTGGTCAAAACCTGGAGCTGCTGTGACTCACAGGCAGATACTGTGCAGAGCAGCAGTTCCTGACCTGTTTTCCTTTGTAATGCTAATGCTGATTGTGTACCTTTACATACCCACATATTTTAAGCACTGTTTTTTGGTGAGAGGGCAATTGAATACACAAACAAATTGTTTCACAGAATGACTTATGACCTTCTTGTCAGTGTACTTTTACCCAATGGAAAATGCAGAACTGCTCTCCAGCCAGGATGCCCATAAAAACTCCTTTTAAGCCCCCTGCACAAAACCTGTGTTTATTTTAGGCCTACTTGTTTCTGTACATTGCCTACTATAAAAAGCAAGGTTCACTTTATATGGGTTTAAGAACAGTGGCTGACTCTGGACAGACTTCAGCTACTGGTAATCAGCTAAGTCCCTTCACAATAACTTGTCTGGCTGGCACTCAGGTTTGAAACCCAGAAGGTATTTTTTTGTGAATTATTATTCTCTGAAAATATTTTTCCCGTTATATGCATTGCATATATATGCATTATTCACAAATGGGTGTTTTATACTCTCTTGCTGCTCTTCAGTAATACTGATTCTGACACAAAAGTAGAGTCACAAAGTGATAAAAAAGATATCATTCAGTTCTCAGCTGAATATACAATTGTTAAATTTACCCTTTGTGATACTCAGTGAAGTTAATGGAATGATATAAGAGATTAATTTGATCCCTTTCATCTACAGTTTCAGCAGATTAATAATTGTAGTTTATTTTCTTTATCACCAGCACTTTTCATTAAATACATTTTTGTCTATCTTATACACTGTACTTTACATAACAATAGACTGTTGGAAAATATTTATATCCCAAGTTAACCTTCTGTGCCTCTGGGCTATGCCTATTTAGATAACAAAGGCACAAGGAAACTGATCTGCATGTGGGGTTATATTTGCATAACTCCATTTATTTCAGTGACACAAAGTATATGACAGAATCACCTAATAAAGATCTGGTACATAAAGGACTTAATGTAATTACTTACTGAACTGTCAGAACCTTTTTAGAAAGACAGTTCATATGGAGGGCCTATGTCATTCTGGTATTACTGTACCTGGCGTTTTTAATTTCTTGGTACTAATTCAGGAGAAAGAGGTGAATGCTCAGAAAGGATTTAGAGAAAAACATGACAACAAAATAAATGGACTACTCAAAGCATGATTTCTGAGGGGATAATATTGATAAAATCCTCAGTGATGCAAATGAGAGAAAAATCTAAACTTACAATGATAAATAGTGTCTTCCTGCCTCTAACAGGGACCACACAGTGTCTATATCAGATAATTTGTCTGATAGAAATGAAACTTGTCACCAGAGTGTGTTGAATGTCACAGCTGTCCCCTGAGTTCCTTATATTTGTCAATATTAAAGGGTGCCCATCTACTCAAGTTGTAGAGGATCACGCTTTTAGCACTAACAGATTCTGACTGACTGTCATGGTACCTAAATTGCAGCCTCTTTATAAGTATTGAGGCATGGAAGTACTTCTATTTCAATCATTTTAATAATAATTTCAAATTATTTTAAAGGTTCTTTAGGTAATTACAGCAGTAATAGGGTCAAGTTTAAAAGATTAAAATTAAGGACTCAGACACTTAGCAGAAAACAGTCCCTGCTGATGAGATCCATTTATTCTTTAGGATGATGAATTGACTTTGTGTCCAGTTTCAGGTCCACCAGTAGAGAAAAAACATTGATAAACCAGAGGGAGTTCAGGGGGGGATTCACCGAGGTGGTGGGGGCTGGAGAACTTGCCCTGTGAGGAGAGACTGGGGAAGCTGGGTTTGTTCATCCTGGAGCAGAGACAGCTTCATGGGACCTAACAGCATTGCCCCAGTGCCTATAGGGAGGTTAACATGGAGATGGATCCAGATTTTCAAAGTGGTGATTGCCAGGAGAAAAAGAGAAAACAGGCACAAACTGGAGTGAGACTTACATGTTCCCCATGAGGGCTGCTAGGCAGTAGAGAGGTTGTGCAGTGTTGGGTTTTTAAGACCCAACTAAATGAAGCTCCAAGCAACTTGGTCTAACCATCTGGATGACCTTGCTTAAACAGGTGATTGGACCAGCAACCTCCTGAGGTCCCCTCCACTCTGAATCATCTGTCCTCTGATCCTATGATCTCTCTGACTTGCAGCTTCTCTATGTCCCTCCATCTGTTAAATAACTTTGACTTTGGTATTGCAATAAGCACCACATGTCTATAATGTTGCACTTAAGTGAAATTTACTGCATGGTAGGGCTGTGAAGAGCAGTATTTTCAGTTTATTCAGAAGACAAGCAAAGGCATGTATTTCCATGTTCTGAGAGACAAGACTGACAGAAAGCCCTTGGACACCAATTTGGATTACACAGAGAAACTGGAAGAAAAAAAAAAATACCTCTTCATATTGATTTAAATATAGAAAATTCATTTAAGGATGTCTTGAGTCCTTCACTGTAGGAAGAACATAAAACAGAATATTAAACATCTATCTTTAGATTTTTGAACTTATTACTAAGGGGGGGGTTACTGTTAGTTTAGGAATTTCAGCAACTGATACTTGTTTAGGGGGAAAAGTTAAAATAAAACATGAGAACAGTAAGGGATTTTTCCCCCCAGTACTGTGAGCTTGTTGATATGACAGAGTATCTAAATGACAAGCTGTCTCTTCAGGTTCACAGAATTTGGCTGAATGTATAGTTAATGGGTAGAAGACATAAAGTATCCTCAAGAAATATCAGCTTTAGTTTTAAAATAGTGGTTTTACATGTGGCCTGAAAAAAATGAAAGGCAGATCTATAAGCTTCTATGATGCAAAAGGAAAGAAACAGCTACAAACTGGGACTTGAATCATCTGGTTTTGTGGCACTGTGGCATTTGAAGGTCAAATTGCAATGAAAGCTCTGGCTCCATCAGCCACAATTCCTTGTAGGGGGACAAAAGATGAAAGTATCTCCACCATTCCATCCATGGGTCTGGCACAAACTCTCTGCTTACCAGTGGATATACTGAAAGACACCCAGGCTCAAATGAAAAGCAGTCAGATTCCTCCTGATTTTCCCCTTCTAAACCTTGACGTCTGTCATCTAGGGAGAGCGTGTTCTCTCCTGCTTAGCACCTGACCATCATTGCTACATATCATCTGGATGATAAGATTCAGATGTATCTCCTCCTGTACATGCCATCCTTCACTTATGAAAGAACAGATTAATGCCACAGACAAGGTTTGGGGGATAACAGGACATATAGGGGGACCTAATAAATAATATTTGTCTATTTTATTTGTTCTTTCAGAAGTTACTTATGTTAAGAATTGCAAAGGAATTGCAAATGTCCCCCTTTTGATACTGTTTCTGTGATTCAACTAGTAAGAATAAGCATACCTTGTAGTAAAATCACACCTTATACAGAAAGTGTTGGGCAAATTTCTTTGCTGCAAGACAGAATATGGAGAAAATGGAAATTATTTTACTCCAATGCATTTCAAGTTTGCATTTGTAAGTTAAAGATACAATTGTGAGTTGCACGTACAGAGGATGTCCTGCTCTTCCTTCTGGAGGAAAGAAGAATGTCCCACATTGTTCTGCCAGTTTTTCCTGTTGTGAGCCATACTTGACCCCTTTCTCTCAGATCTGAAGACATACTAAGCTTGACCTTCCCTGTCTAGCTAAGCAATTTCAGGCCATGTATGGGCTAGAATTCATGTGTAGAAAACAGATTTTTAAGACTCTTGTGAAAGCTTGCTGGAATCAGCTGACACATGAAAATATTCATATTGTATAAGCAAATGAGAAGGAACCCAGTTTCAGAATCCTGAAAGGTTGTTTGGCTCTGTGCTTTCTGAATAACAAGCCATCATTCCATAGTAAAGATATGTGCTGACCATTTACGCACTGCAAGTGTACCAGAGTTCTCAGAATGCTTGCAAAAACTGTATGCATTTTCTAGTCATTGATATAATTGACTGGTGTAGACTCTCAGTGCAAAACAACCTTGGAATATATGCTCAAATATGTACATACGTATACCCTCGAACACATAACTTTTTTGCTTTTTCTTATTTACACATGAAGATAAAAAACAAGCACACGGTAAGATCTGTGAATCTTCACTGAGACTTTTCATACCTCAGATACATTAAGGTGGATGCTTAGGATAAGGCTAGTTGAGCAACAGACACTTGCCTTTAACCAAAGTCTATTTAAACATTTAAACACCTCCCCACCCCACCCCCCCAAAGATTACATAAACTTAATGATTCTGGAGATTACATTTCACATTCTATAAGAAAAAAGGCAGGACAACAGCTATTTTGTCAAACAGGGATTCAGAAGTCTGCTGGAAGCAAACAGAATTTGCAGCCCCTTCATAGCTGATGTATTGGACATGCCTTCTGCACAGGCACTGTGCCATGAGCATCTATGCCAGCTCTACTGAAAGGCAGTGTCTATAAGTTCTAACAAGATTGACCAGTCATTGTCTTTGCCTACAAAATGCTTCAGGTAATGTTCACAACTCTGCTGGAGAATTTCACTGCAGTAATATAAAAAGACAAAATGACACTTAAGAAAAACTGTTAATAATTTCATTTATTTTCCCTGTGATCCCAGTGTCCAAGAACACAACCATTCAGTTAACTAGAAAACAATGGACATAAGTCAAGGCTGGGATAAACAAAAGTAATGTCAAACTAATGAACAAAAAAAATTTTTTTTTGCATATATGGGTGTAGTTTTATTTTCAGTGAATGTGTTCTGCTCTGTTCTGTTTGCTCTGCTGATGGACTTTATTTATGTTGTAGTAAGAGTAATCATTTTCAAACTAAACTTTTTGGAAGAACTGACTTCTGTTCTCTCATGAGACATCACTGTATTACATTGTTTACCATTGTCACATTTTTTTACATTGTATCTACTTCCTTTGCCTTTGGCCTCTTGAATCTGCAATTATAGGTGTTTGGGTTTTTTTCTATAACAGTTATTTCCAAACTTCAGAACATTAATTTGTGCCATCTCTCAGAGGTTGTTATAGACCACCTTTCATCTTCAGCCTCAAGTGTTTAATTCAAATCCTTGTCAAAGCAATGGGCTTCTATTCACCAGCTACATATTTCTGTCACATCTCTTCGTGACCCACTGAGGATTCCAGGACTGTTGGTCAGAAACCACTGTTTTACTGCTTTACTTGTCAAATGTGTATTTGTTCAGCAGTTTGGATTTTCTTTATGATATTGATTATATCATAGTCCCATTCACCTATTATTTTAAAGGAGGACAAGTGCAGACAGGGGAGCAAACCCATTTCTTTCTAACAACAGACCAGCAATAAGAATGTATGCAAAGGAGTAGAGATTTAATACTTCATAACAAGATGCTGGGAACTTAAACAATACTGCAGTGCAACCTCATGTATTAAATACGATAGTTGGATTAAGTGAAGTGATGAAACACAAATGAGATCCTTTCACATGTAATAGTTTTCACATTAGTTATTTATGATAAGTATGTATATCAACAGCTGCTATTTGTGTAGTTTGATTTTAGACACTAAATATATGACTGTATTTAAATTTTCTAGGGTTATGTCCAAAAAATTACTGATAGAATTGCAATTCAATAGAGCATGACTATGAAAAATTATTTAGAGGGCTTAGCACTTGCTTGTTTCTTCCATCATTCTCACTATTTGTACATTAGAAATTAGCATTGAGTAAAAAATTATTGATCCTCCTTCCACTTTTAATTAGGGACCTTTTCTAGCCTTTGTACATATATCCTATCATATATAACTATTAACTTCCCTTTCAGCTCTGACTTAAGAAAACTAAGAAGCACTCAAATAACTTAGAAGTGTTTAAATAATGGTGGCATTTAAAAGGAAGTATTTACGAGGCAGAAATACCCAAGCTGCATTTGTGAAGCTGAGAAGCAGGTTTACATGATAGCAATCGTCTTTTGTGTTGTCTATTTAAAATCAATACCTACCCAAAGGCATTGTTTCTCTGACATTGCAGGGGTTTCTAGAGAGGGAAATAGTTTCCAACACTCTTTATAAAGTCAATGCAGTAAAGCAGATGCATAACAAAGGCACTTCCATTTCTTCCTTGTTATTTTGAAAGCCTTTTGCTTCCACTGAAATTGCAAGCAATAAATATGAAATGCTAGCTGCTTTTATGCATGCTGGATTCAGTCTGCTAGTCATCTGAAGCTGGACATTTAATGCAGCATTATGGTGGTGGTACTTCTCCTACGCTCTTTTCTCCAATAAGTGTCTTCCCAAGGTGCAGAAGATTAGGTTGTCACTCAGGTTCAGCAGACTGAGCTGGAGGTTTTCCGGCATATGTACATTAATCACCAAAGAGGTAGGCAAAAGATGGAGTTCACCACATTGTAAAGTTCTTTTAAAAAGTCAGTGTAAAATCCTTTAATACATGTAACTTAAATTTTCTATACTGCAGAACAATATGAAACACGTTAGGTGTAAAATTAAATGCGTATATCCAAGTTGTTTTAAATTTAAAGCTATCATCTTTGTCCTTCAGGAACAGTGTCTTAATACAGTTAGTGCCACAATAAGGAACTCTGTGAGGTTAAAGGCTGAATTTGCTTTTGTTTGGAAATTGTTTGGAAAAGTACTACACTCATATCCTAAGCTCCTATGTACCTTTTAAAAATTAGTTCCCTGCTGCACTGATAGGAGTAAAAAACTGTTGCTTCACCTTTTACTCATGAAGGGCGAACACAGTTAAGAGATTTTTTACTGTCCTTTTATTACTTTTCTCACATATATCAGAGGAATCTTTTGCCAGCTTCTACTCAGTTTTATCAGGGCATTGTAGACAAAATAATGATATTGAGTAAACAATCTGAAGATCAAGGAAATTGTAAAGTGGCTCTAAATGCACTTTAGTCATTTTCCTTTAATGTCAGATATCTACACTATAGGCAGCTGCAACTGATCTAATTGTTTAGATTCCCTACATAATCTGTTGCACTACTAGGATGCAATTCATTCATGTCAAGCTGACATCTAAAATAGGTTGAATGAATCAGGCCTTTGAGGTGTCTATTTCTTTGTTTTGTCTTTAAAGGAAGATTAAGATGACTGTCTCAGATGTACCTATCAGGCATCTGAACCCCACACTGAGAATAAAATTTAGCACACACAAATATTGCAATTGTGGTGATGTGTTAAAAGGAAAGAACTCATCTATATTCCAAGCAAAGAAAAATCCCAAATAATAGGAATAACAATTTAAAATGTTGTTCTATTACATTTAAAAACATTTGCATAAAAACCAGTTTAAAAAAAAGGCTTTCTCAGCTTTAACATCATACTGTGACCTTAAAGTATAATCCCACATGAATCTCCTCAATAACTACTCACCATTACTTAGTCACACTACCATTCATTTTAGGTTTGCCTACATTTGATTCATAATTGGTAGACCATAAACATTTATGATATGACTTTATCTTAATCAGTAAGTGTAAATATTCTAACATGACATTTTTACTTTGAATGAGCTTAATCACAGTTAATTTTAACCTACAATCCATGCTTATATTGTTAACTTGAGAAGCATGTAATATTTAGTAGTAATTGACTTGGATAAAATGAATGTATGCTACCACTGTAGTTGTTCTTGTCAATAATTTGCAATTACACTGATAAAAATGCCATTTCATCTCCTTAGAGTGTGAAACATGTAAAATGGGTTACAATTAATTAAACAAAATAGTTTACATTTAACATTGATAGCATGGATGCAATTCTCCTCAGACACTTAGGTACCATCTCCTTAAATGTCAGTCCTTTAAATGAGATTTCTTCAATCATTATTAAAGTGATAACACTGCAATAATATGGTACCATTTTCCTATTCGTTCTCACATATAACTGAAAAGCCTTCAGTATTTTTTCTTCATCTTTTCTGAGAGTATCTCTTAGTCTGCTATTATTTTTTGTGTAAACAATTTATGCATGAAGTCTATGTTAAAAATCATATTCCAATGTATACAAATATTTATGCACATATTTAAATCAGTTGAGAATACCCACTGAGTTCAAGGGGACCATTTCTAGGAGTGAACTTCAACAATCACATAATCTTCATTTGTAGGATCAGCTAGACTCACTAAGAGATTGATTCAGAAGCTCAGATATTTTCTGTTAAGAAAAGGAAGTGATGGAAGAGTCTTTTGTCTTTTCTCACCTTTAACTTCATCAGATTATTTTTTCTTAGGCTTAGGCATTTATCACTGTAAGGTGTTTTCTGTAATGCAAATTAATATCCTAACTTTTCTCTAAAGCCTTTCAGATTTGTCAACCTCTTTTTACAAGTATGGCATCAGAACAACATATCATACTTACGTGACAGAGAAATTTTCAAAGGACCTGATTTTTAGACAGCAAAAACTCAGCCCTTTTTGGTAAAAACAACTATAACTCTCACTGGAGTGGGGAAAAACAAACTACTTTTATTATATATAATGTTAACCATCTAGAAGCTGACAGGTATGAATAAGATACTTGTCCTGAAATATTGCAGAATCACATATGCCAAATTTCACCCATTAGTTTTTGTTAATAAGGATCTTCAGCTGTGTCAGGTCCTTTGTAAGTTAATACCTTATATTCAGGAACAATCCTTTCAGCACCTCTGAGGTTACTGATCTGCTTGTTCTAAGCCATTGAATGATCATCCAGCAATATTGCTGCAGAAACTGTTCTGTAAATACTTAATCTGTGGAGGTTTTTTTCTGATTTTCCAATTGGTATTCATTACTATCCAAATAATTCCTTACAGCATTTATAATATTAAAATGTGACCAGTCACCTTCATAGTCTTCATTTCACAGTCTCTAATTATTTGGTCCACTTCAGTATAAAATACAGACCTTATTTTCAACACATTGCCACTTTTGTTTTTCTGAAGTGATTTTTCAATTCCTTCATACTGTGTATTCACTACAGAAGCTTGGATTCTCTCCTTGCTGGTAAAAACACATCATGTACTTAGTCTGCTCTACTAAATACACACCATATGTTTAAAATGGCTAGACTTCTTTTTAACATTTTTCCCCCTTGTCTTCTTTTATGTCTGGCTCCCTCTGAATACTGTTCCAACTGCTTTATGGTATCTTCCTACAAGACCAGTTCCAAACAGGCCTTATTACTCTAACAGAATATTTCCTATTACATGGAGAATTCATGTATTCAGGGCTCAAAACTTCTCTAGCCTGAATTTGTATATATTTTTTTAAGCTCTCACTGGTTGATTCTGCCCATGCTACTCAATACATGTATCACAGAGCCCAGTGTTTCCTTGTGGCAAATCTTTGTCTGAACATGGGCCTGTGATTATGGTCAATCATGGCTTTAAGGCTTATAGGTGTTGTGTAGTTCATTAGCAGTAATGTAAGAGCATGGCTGCAGGCTTAGATAGCATAGTCCAATGTTTGATACTCTCTTGCATGTTATATGGTCAGCAGTCCCATATGAGAAAAGAAGCTGTTCTGCTATTCTTCCCTGCTGCATTAGTAATACTACCAAATTACCAATAACTCCCAAACAAACAGCTTTCACAGCTTTGATTGGGCTTAGATTCAGCATCAGACGTCTGTGCCACTGTTACAGCTGGGACATTCCTGGCAGTAATTTGCTTTGCCTTAGGAAGGTCAGTTAAAAAGAGAAGCAATTATTAGATTGCTTAAAGAAATACATATTGTGGAGCATCTAACTGCCTTAGTTCAGGAAACGTATTTTACTTTTATTTTTATTGTTCAACAGGCAATAATATGTAATTGTGACAAATGATAAAGGAGTTTAAATGATCAGATAAACTACTGAGGGATTGCTGCCTGTTGTACATTCCTAAAACAAAGACCGTGATTATTTTTTTGTGCAACCTTGTCACTACATGGCAGCCTGCATAGTACTACTACTGTATCTGTGTCTGAATTCCATTTCTTATATAGATAGCTTAGATAAGATACAATTTTGATAAGCATAACAGTCTCAAGAAAACAGGGAGGGGAGCGGAGGAGAGGGAGAGGGA
>VYZV01027875.1:0-28721 GCA_013401275.1 Pandion haliaetus | reverse complement strand
TGGGAGAGGGAGAGGGAGAGGGGAGGAGAGGGAGTGGGAGTGGGAGAGGGAGAGGAGAGGTACTGAATGCTAAACAAGCTCTCTCACACTAGCATGTGGCATAATTAGAAAATAAGTGGCATAGAATAATAACATTAGAATACAAAGAGAGAGGTGGGAGAAGTAAATGCCATTTAGAGAGTGTTTGAAACAGTTTTAGCCAAGATCTCATGAAATTATGAAACCTTCTACGCAGGTTTAACTTTAATGATAGGACAAATAAATAAAGAGTGTACGATTCATTGACCACACATTAGATCGTTAAATAAATGGTCAAACTACCTTCACAGGGCTTTTAATTGAAGTGTTCTAGTTTACAGATTGAAAAGGTTAAAGCACATAGACAGTAATTTAAAGTAGCTCAGCTGACTGGTGACAATTTATTTGTCTTTGATGACTCTTACTTGTTCAATTACATGCTCACATCCTAAACTGTGATTTGCAGTGACTCGTATCACCTTGATATTAAGCAGAATAACATGCTCCAATACAAACTGCCTTATCAAAAACATTACCTGGGATCATATGTAACAACCAGCTGCTACCTAGGAAACACTTTGTGTTTGTAAGGCCTTCATTTCCAGTTAAGCTATTCAGCTAAGACCAAGGTCTTGCAGATTTACTCCTCGGTTGTGTCCAAGCACTTAGTTATCTTGTCACAATTGACTTGTAGGTCATATTGGGCACTACAACTCTTAGAGAAGAGCAAATAAATAATTTCTGGCAGATTCTGGCCTCCTTCTTTTCTTTATGACAGACCAGAAGTGAAGTATGGAGGCATTTATACACATTAGTCTAGTGAAAAGTCAGCAATGTGAAATGACTTTTCTAGAGTCAGAATTTTGTATGTCATACCTCACGGAAATGGTGTCTGCAAGCCTCCAGCTGTTACAGGAACCTGAACAGTCATGCCATTTTCCAAGCCTTAGATCTGAACCACGGTTCTCAGATACTATATTTGCCCTAGTTCATGTACATATAACTTGCAATTCTGAAACAAAACCTCCATTTACACAAAATATAGTCAGAAAAAAAAAAAAAGAAAGAATAACAACCAAAACATTATCAAACATCTTTACATATTATCTTCAGAACAGGGACCCTGGTATGGCAGGCTTTTCTTTTCTGCAGTCTTTGCCTGTAGCACCTTTACTTGATTTATGCCACTAATTAAAAATATCCATGAAGTTAAAAAAAATCTTTGCCTGAATTTGTAAATCTAGGTCCCCTTTGTAGTTTATAAAGAGAAATAATCAATTCTTGGGTAGGATTATTGTCTTCTTAAATTGGAGATCTAAACTAGGTCAGATGAAACAAGCCATGGAAATACGGTAGTATTCTGTCAGTGTAGTATAAAGGAAGCAAGACAGCCTCAAATGCAGAAGCTGTGGAAGTTGTAAAGCTTTTAATTTAGGTGAGCTCAACGACATCTCTTCTGAACCTGGGAAAGCTTACTTCCTTTGCTACCTTTCCCTTATGAGAATAATTTCATTTCTTAACTGTTTTATACCCTCTCTTCTGATAAATTCCAGTTTTGGGAAAGCCAAATTTGGAACTTCAGAGATGTAGAAGAAAGGATCCTTGAAGCTAAAGGTTTGCAACATTATCCAGTACTTTTTTTTTCTCTGTATTACTGTTACAGATCAGCCTCTCATGAGCCACAACATTTATATAGTGATTTTCCAATAAACTATAGGGAGGAGATTAGTCACTGTCAATTCTATGTGACATCATATGATAAGAAACTGTACTGTGCTAGTCAGTCCATGTTTAATCATGTAAAATCTTAACTGGCATTGATATCTTTAGTCACTAATTAAAGGAAGGAAAAGTTGCATCTATTTGAAGCAAGTTAAAACAAATGAAATGGTGTTTGCAGTATATCCTTGAATGTTTGGAATTAATTTTACTGAAAAAAATGACTGAAAGAGCAATCAAGAAGAAGGGAAGAAGAATTCATAAGTACAAAGGAAAAAAGTAAGGAAGTAGAATTATCAATATCATGTATACAGAATTTATACAGGTTAGTATACCACTCAGTGCCAGGAAGGTGTATTAAAAAGAATCCAAATGTGCGTTTCTCAAGATGCAGATAGCATTATGTAAAACAATGTCTTGACAAAAAAATACATTGCATATATTACTCCAGTGAAAATCTATTTGATCAGAAGCTCTGGAAATAGTATCATTTATGGACCTGCTTTATTTTGGTGATTAAATGTTGGCAACTGTATTCGAAAAACTTTCCTTTAATTTGTTACATAAGGTTGGTTGGTTTGTTTGTTTTTATCTGTTGCTCCTAAATGACAGATCATGAATGGAATGAAAGGATGAAAAAGTCTTAACTATAATATTTACACTTAGTTCTATATTTTGCTTTGATATTGCAGTATGCAGATGTGAAAGACAGCTGAGAAGCATGCTGAAATAATTCTTGTGAGAATAGATGAAACCTGACAGACACAGAATGATTGCAGTTAATTAATCACAACCATCAACAACTGTAACTGCAAACATCCCAGATATTGTGCAATTAACATGGTGTCGTGGTTTCAGCCCAGCTGGTAACAAAGCACCACGAAGCCACTCACTCACCCCCCACCCCCGCCCCTGGCCACGGTGGGAAGAGGAGAAAATCCAAAGGCAGGCTTGTGGGTCGAGAAAAGGACTGGGAGGGATCACTCCCCACTTATGGTCACGGGCAAAAGACAGGCTCAACTTGGGGAAAAAAACCAAAATCAATTTAATTTACTACAAATCAAAACAAAAACAAAACACAAGGGTATTAGGAAGGGAAACTAAACATCAGAACAACCTCCCCCCACCCCTCCCGCCTTCCTGGCTCAGCTCCATTCCCGGTTCTCTCTCCCTCCTCCCCCCGNTTCCACGGGCTGCAGTTCTTCCCAAATTTCCCTGGTGCGGGTCCTTTCCGCGGGCTTCAGTTCTTCCTGAACATCCCTGGCGCGGGTCCCTTCCGCGGGCTGCTCTCCAGTCTCACACTGCTTTAGCGCAGTTTTTACCATGCAGTTACGGCCATCTTGGGGGGCCTCCACTCCCCCGCTGCCCTCCCTGGGCTGCAGGGGGACAGCCTGCCGTCTCACCACGGGCTGCAGGGCCATCAGCCTCCTCAGGCGCCCCTCCTCCCCCTCCTTCTTCACTGACTCCAGTATCGGCAGTGATGTTCCTCTCAGGTTTTCCAACCCCCCCACTGCCGGTTCCCCTTCTTAAATCTGTTCTCCCAGAGGCACTACCACCGTCACTCCCCTCCCAGAGGCGGGTCCGACATTTTGGCACCCGGGAAGCTTCTAGCAGCTTCTTAAAGTAGCTATCTCTGCAGCCCCCCTCCCCTGCTACCAAAGAAAATCGCACCACACAAACCCATAACACATGGCAAGTTGGATCATATAGCAGCTCTATAATTTTCAACATATTCTTGTTATTTTTTTCTGTATGTAAATATTTCTTCTAATTCTTTTTCCTCCAGTACTTCAGGATTTATGAGTGCAGAAATCCTACTGAAGTTTAGTGAGATTTTGATATCCACAAATTCCCTTTCTTCTTCAAGGCTCTGGGAAGAATTAAGCTTTATTGATGATATTGATGGTATTCATTGAGGCTATTGGAACAAGGCGTAACATAAAAAATCCTTCAAAGTTCCCAATATACATAAGACTCTTAGGGTACCCTTACATGAATGGTTAGAAGATATCAAAAAATTAGTAGCTGGTCAAGACAAAACTGTGGAAGAAGCTTATCAATTTATATTTTATATAAAATCTATGTAGGATCACAGGTAGTGAATAATTTTAATTGAAAAGTAGCATTCCCTTTTAACAAGTATGGCATAGTAAATAGAGGTAAATTTCATTTTTTGCCTTTTATAAAAAGTTCTAATTTTCTAATTAATATTTATTAACTATAAATAATAATCTAATTTGTGAAGGAAATTAAAAAGGAAAAAATATTATATATTTCATACAAGAATCAATAAATCATTTTAGGAAACAGTAATTTACATTTCTTATCTTCACCAGAATAGTTAATTATTACTATAATAAATTTTATTATGGTAGTATGTATCAGCCGCAATTATGGATTCATGACTTGTTTGTGATAGGAAATGTAGAAAGTACGGAAGGATGTTTTCTACTTATAAAACAGCTCAACATAGACAGCTAGATGAAAGTGGACAATAAAGAGGATAATACTACTAACTGCAGTAGACCAGGTATTTTTGAATTGTTATAATATATAAAAATGATATATATAAAAATATGTCATTAAGGACAGAAAAAAACCAACGTACTTTTAGTTAAGTAGTCCTCTGCATTTCCTGGTGAAAATTTAGTTCAGGGCTAATGAATCAATAGTGTATACTTTATAGTTCATGCTGTCAGCATGGCAGAAAGAAAATTCTTTTCTTTTTACAAGAACATGCTCACGAACCGCCATTGTTCAAAGATCCCTTAATGACTTTTTTTTTTCTTTTTTTCTGAGAAAAATCTTTCATTGTAGTATCTGAGAAAGATTCTGGAAGTTGTTGATCTAAATATAAGAAAATACAATATCTTGTGTCTTCTTCATCTTTTACATTTTCAGACAGGACTCTTTAAGCTTTCTCCTGTGTTCCTCATCATCTTTTGTTGGCACTCCCTGAAAATAACTGTATAACCACCACCTTTCAATAGGCTGGCAGATGTACAGAGACACAGGGTGGCTGTTGTACAGGCTTAAAATATATAATTGCTTTCCTGTAATGTCTTTCTGTTGTGTCTTGTTATATACTTGCATAGTAACTTCTTTGAGGAAAAAAAATGACGTTTTTCAGGTCATGTCAGATTGATGATCCATGAAGGATCCAAAACCTTTCTAGTAATAAATAATAACAGCAGCAATAAGCATGGTACATTCTAAAGTACTTGAATGTTGCCCTATTTTGTCACCTAAAAGTCATATGGTAATGCGATTTTTAAAAGTTCAAGACGTATGCTTTTCCCATTAGCCATGGTGAGATGATGTTTCTGTCATGGCAGCAATCTTTTGGTCTGAGTTTTTTTCACACCTTTTCTAGTTAATTTCTTCAGTACTTAAAGTTACTCTTAGGTCCAATGAGTGACTCTAATATATGGCTCTACCTATTTAACTGGTATTCCTAGAAAATAGGTGTATATCAATACAAAATGATCTATTAATTTCTTTGGACATCTTGATATCCTGTGAGTATTGTATTTAATTAAATTTAAAGTTCCCTATAGAACCATGCATGCCATTTCTTTTTAATACCTACATTCATTCTTCTATAGCCTGTGTTTATGGGCTATTAAACACAACATTTATATTACCCATTGTTGAGAGTGTACAGTCAAACCATGTTTTTGATTTAGGTTATAATGGAATTTTGAAAAACACGGTGTTAATGGAATTCTTTTCCCTGTAAATGTTACCTTTTTTAAAGAGCTACAATTCCAGCTCAAGGTCTTTTTCTTGGTCTTGACTTTCAAATACAAGGAGAGGAAGGCTACCCTCTCTACAGTGACAATGCAATGAATAAGTTTGTCCTTGGCCTGACAAAAGAATTTTACCTTGTGTAGAGCTGTTTTTGCCTTGTTGGAAAGAATATTGCCTGCTTTACACTTATCTTTAGATATCTTCAGCATACATCCTTAAACATTTTAATACATATCATACGATGCCCATTTTATACTCCGTAAGAAATTTACACATAAAATACTTTAAACTCACAGAATTGGGCTGGCAGAGGACATTGTTTTCACCAATCGACTTTCTACTTTAAAAGTGAATTGACTGGTTTGTCACTGATAATGAACTTCAGAGCCTTCCATAGATTCCATGCTAGATTTCAAAGTAGTAATTGCCTAAAATAAAGCAAGATCTGTTTTTCATTTTTAATTTGATCTTAATTTCATAGCAATCAGCAGTGGACCGCTGTCTGGGTCACAAAAACCTGCCCCTTCACTGTTGGCCCCATCAGCTGCAGCCAACTGATGAACACAAAGATTGAATGATCCCTCCTACACATGCCTAAAAGGCAAACTACAGCGAAGGCAAATTGGAAGGCTATTAAGTGGTAAAAACTGCTCCAACTTTTGTACAAATCCTTCTGTTAATGGCAGAATATCTCCCCCTTTATTTGCATGTTTGGTGAATATATTGTTAATACTACATTTACATTAGAAGTGGTGACTGACACTTAACTACATTTTCAAAGTGGTCAAGGCTGTGCCTCATGTTAGAGAATATGGAAGTCATGTAGCTAATACCCCAGGAACTGCTTTGAAAATAATACAATAGGTGTTACCATCTTTGCTGCTAGCACTGAGATAACGGTAAATAAATCTTATCTTTCAGGGCATAGGATGAACACCTACAGAGCACAAAAAGGCATTTTCTTATCAACCAGCCATATATATCATCATAATATGAAGGACAGCCTTACTCTATGTGGAACTGTCCAACTGTCCCCGTTTCAGCTGGGACAGAGTTAATTTTCTTCCTGGTAGCTGGTATAGTGCTGTGTTTTGGGTTCAGTATGAGATGAATGTTGATAACACACTGATGTTTTCAGTTGTTGCTAAGTAGTGTTTAGACCAAGTCAAGGATTTTTCACCTTCTGATGCCCAGCCAGCAAGAAGGCTGGAGGGGCACAAGAAGTTGGGAGGGGACACAGCCAGGGCAGCTGACCCAAACTGGCCAACAGCGTATTTCATACCACATGACATCATGCCCAGTATATAAACTGGGTGGAGTTGGACTGGGGGGTGTGGATAGCTGCTCAGAAACTAACCGGGCATCGGTCAGCGAGTGGTGAGCAATTACATTGTGCATCACTTGTTTTGTATATTCCAATCCTTTTATTATTATTATTGTTATTTTATTAATGTTCTTATTATAATTATTATTTTCTTCCTTTCTGTCTTATTAAACTGTTCTTATCTCAACCCATGAGGTGGTTTACTTATTTTCCCAATTCTCTCCCCCATCCACTGGGTGGGGAGGAAGCCAATGAGCAGCTGCGTGGTGCTTAGTTGCTGGCTGGGGTTAAACCACTACACCAACATATCACACATGTTACAGGTTTATACTGCAGCAAGAATACTGAACCAATGGCCGGCATTGCTGTTGAGAGGTTATGGTCCTCACCTCTGCCTATCTTTTCTTTTACTATTTATTTTTTTAGAGTTCTTAAAGCAAAAGGATAGAGTTTTGAATATTAGCTGTCTTTCTTTTTTCAATATGGCTGGATATGAATGGCTGAGATTTGCAGGAAATAAATTCAATTTCCCATTGATTTTATTCTTCCATATTGGACTTACTGTTTTAATGTGGGGGAACTGCAAGCATGATCCTTCACCTTTCCTTCCTTTTAAGCTTTCCTACATTTATTTGTTTTACAGCTAAATCCCTGCTTTTGTACCTGTTAATCCTTTTTTTCACTGTATACTAACAAGAAATCCAATTCAGAACTAACAGATAGCCAAAAAGAGCTGAAATTCAAAGCTCTTTGTTACCTTCTTTCTCTAGTTGGAAATTAATTGGCTTGAACAAATAGAAACTTGAGTCACACATAGTACTTTTATTTTTAACTAAAAAGAATATTTGTCTATCACAATGTGCTTACAAAAACAGGATATTGGAAAAAAAATCCTGAGATTGCTATAGCTAACTGGAAAATAACATTTACTCACCTGAGGAAAAAAATAGCAAAAGCTATAGAACCTTTTCTTTTGCCTATAGAGGCTACAATTTAGATGTCACAAATTTCCCTTATTTTATGCTGACTGGCTTCCAGGTTGTGCATCACAGATAGTAAAAACTTAATCTCAAGGATGAAACCGTGTAACCTTAGGAGACATAGGATTCTACATTAAAATGAAAATATTTTATCCTCCAGGAGAGATATGTAAATTATAATTTTTTCAAGAAAATAAAAAATATTTTCCATAATTACAGATTTTTAAAAATAATTCAATATTTCAAACTGAGTTTGGAATTGAAATCAAAAGACTGAAGTTCTTACTTTTAAAAAAAATGTTTCTGAAAATTCTGATTACTTATCTTCAGGCTTACAAGAAATTGCAGAAACAATCTGTGAAAGCAAATCTCAGAGACTTTTTTTAGAGTTAGAAAAGATTGCTTCCTTCTCTCACTCTATATAAATTGCAGAGAATCAATCTCTCCTCACATCTGCATGAATTTTTAGAATTGAACTCACAGTATTTTAATTTATTCAGCTATTTGATTCCTAGATCCAAATGTTTTCTAAAAAAAAAAAAATAATTAAAAAATCTCCTTTTATAGTGCATATAACAGACTTGCAGTATGGGTTTCAGGTAGTCAGTAGAATTAAAGCTCTTTTTCTGATGTCTGCAACATAGGTTATTTTTTTCCTCCAAATGCTGGAGAAAGAAGTGCTGCTATGATAATACCTATTCCAATACACAGAGAAATGGCCTATGTATTTCTCACAGAGCAGCTATTCTTGTTTCAGAACATCTTCTCAAAACTTGTTGAAGCCGTGGCACATCAGTTCAAGTTTTGTCCACATTTTAAACTCACTGAGGTTTGTTCATACATACAGTCTGGAGCTTTGAAGGCATTTGAGGAGTAAATCCGACTGCATGTCTTAGGACACCCATACAGAGAAGATTAATTGTATTTTCCTGAGAAGGAAGACTACAAAAACAATTTTATGGAAATTCAGTGTCATTCTTGCTTCAAAAACTGACATGGAAAAAAATCTTTAAGGGCACACACTGTTTTTACAAGGACTCAGCAATAATGCACTAAAAAAGATGATTGTATTCCTAAATTATGCATTAAAATTAAAACTAAGCATGGGTTTCTTAATAGGCTGCAGATAATATTGGTTGATATATCAGTTAGAAAAACACAGGACTTAACACAAACATACATAAAGTTGTAGACTCAGTCACATGCAAGTGAAATCCAGACATAAATAAGAAAACTTTTCATTGTGTCGTGGTTTAAGCCCAGCCAGCAACTAAGCACCATGCAGCCACTCGCTCACTTCCCCGCCACCCAGTGAGATGGGGGAGAAAATCAGGAAAAGAAGTAAAACTCGTGGGTTGAGATAAGAATGGTTTAATAGAACAGAAAAGAATAAACTAATAATAATGATAATGAAATGACAATAGTAATAATAAAAGGATTGGAATATACAAATGATGCACAATGCAATTGCTCACCACCCACTGATCAATGCACAGTTAGTCCCTGAGCAGCGATCACCTTGCCCCCAGTCCCCCCAGTTTATATACTGGGCATGACGCCACATGGTATGGAATAACTCATTGGCCAGTTTGGGTCAGCTGCCCTGGCTGTGTCCCCTCCCATGCTGGCTGGGCATGAGAAGCTGAAAAATCCTTGACTTGGTCTAAACATTATTTAGCAACAACTGAAAACATCAGTGAGTTATCAACATTCTTCTCATACCTAGCTCAAAAACATAGCACTATACCAGCTACCAGGAAGACAATTAACTCTATCCCAGCTGAAACTGGGACACATTACAAGTTGTTGTCCCATCCAAACCAACTGATTATGCAGGGATATACCAGCCAGCTAATTTCTAGACATAAAATAATAATAATTACATTCCTGCAGAATATACTATCAGGTTACATTCATTAGGTGACACTTTTAAGTGAAATTACACCAGATTGTATTATAACCCATGGTAGGCTTATTTTAAAATGCAATATAATATTTCATTAACTATTGCCTAACAAAATTTTGTAACATTAGGAATATTGCCCTATTATTTGATAAAATTCTACTGACACCAATCTACCTTTTCTCTATTCAAACATGATATCTATTGCTGAAATGAGAACACTGTTTTATTGTGGCCAAAGACAGTTCAAATATAGATACATTTAAATTTTAGGCTTCTGCCTGTGCCAAAGACATCTTTTAGAAATGTGAAAAACAGTTTGGAAAGATTATAAGTCTACTTAAAAAAGTGCACCTAAACCCGTTATGAAATCCATCAAAGATCAACTCATATTACTTTTGAAAATCATTGAACTTCAGCTTTATGCACTACTGGGCATGGAGTAAGATGTGGAACTTCAGCATCTGTCAGGGACCTGTCAGCTGAGTGCAGTTGAGAAAGTAATAATTCCACTCAACTTATTCAAACCGTTTGGTGCTGTCTGGCTTATACCAGCACCTTGGTCTGTACACAGAAATGAACAGGTACAACTAGAGGTCATGGAATGTCAATGAGAGATGCTCCCAGTGGCCCTATATTCATAGTTTGGATCCTCATTTAGTGCCCGCTGAACCTTCAGCGCCCTTTTCAAAGATATCTTTGGGTACCCTTATTGCAGCTTTCTGCGCCTTCATCCACATCAGAGATAAATGTCTCTAGAAAAACCCTGGGTGAATAGAGGCTTTAAATGGCATCTCTGGCACTGAGGAATGGATGAAGGCACCAGTCTGATAGCAGAACTGAGCTATCATATCTCTTCTGCTACAGATACACATGCTAGAGCATGGATATCCACCTCAAATGTGAATCCAGATCCAGCGTTCCCTGTGGTAAATGGAGTAATCAGATCTTCTGGTTGAGAGGCTTTAAACACAATGACCTGTTCATAGCAGTGCCCTATGGCCTCATTCAAAAGTTTTTGTACAAAAAGTGAAATGTTCCTTATTCCCCTGCTGGAGGGAAACTTTTGGAGGGAAAATATATTTACCCACAACTTGATTGTGTTTATAACACTGGAGAAATCGGAAGGAAAGTATTTAAAGAGTGAATTTGCTATAGACCACGTTTGGTTTTAGAACCAATGAGGCTGATTTTCCCTTCTTCTCATCACAATGTGCTGCACACTGTCCAGATGACGTTAGCAATATCATCACTTTGGATGTTAGCCAAGGTGTTCTGTCCACTTTATTTCTTTTTTTCACTGCTTATGAATCACTTCTGCTGGCGAAAAAAAGCAAACAGGACATGGCAAAAAGAAATAAAAGCACTATTAAATGTTTTTGTAAATGGTATATATAGTCTGCTGCTTTTCCTTTGATACTGTATCCAAGTGCACTAAAAATTGTAATAAAGCACTGATGCGACATGGAATTTTTTGTAGTGGAAATAGATTTATTTCTGGAAAGCCCTCCTGTTATAGATTAAGGTATGAAAAAACAAACTGTCAGCTTTACAAGAGGAAATAAAATGTAACTCTCAGTAGCCACAAAATTTTAAATCTTTGGTATGTAACTAAAACGCTCCATTCTTTTGATAGATCTGGGGAATTTTAGCGGTCGGACAAGAAGTGCTGTCTCTGTACGTGAAGGTCAAGGAGTTGTTCTGATGTGCTCTCCTCCACTTCATTCACCAGGTACAGTAGGCTGCAGCTTGCATGCATGCTGGTCATTTATAGTTTGCTTATTATTGGTTGTTCAGTATTTTAGGTCAAATGTGTATTTGACTGCAGAACTTAAAAAATGAAATATCCACCATTCTGCTGACAGTTTTTGGAGTACCAAAGGAATAATTAAAGCTCATATACTGCAAACGCCATTGAATAGCAGCAGAATTTCTTTTACAAGATTGCCTTATTCCCAGTATAAAATTTGAATGTAACAATAGTCTCCATGCCACCAGTGGTGAATATGCTGCCTTGAGGTCACAGAAGATTTCTTTTAGAGTTTAGAAGCATTCATAAAGTGTTCCAAATGCCAGTGTTATCATACTGTTGTTGAATACAAATCGTCTTTTTTTTTTTCAGTAGTACAGCCAAGATTTTTGTTGCTTCCTCTTGCTGTATAGCTTAGTTTCCAGTACACCTGCATCATTGCTAGAAGTCAGAAATATCATAAATCCCACGAAATGCCTGTGGATTCCCAAATGAAAGCATAGATATTCCAGAGAGGTTACATTTTTTGCTTTTCAAATTGGCACTCCTGCAATGTCTGCAGATAGCTAAATATGTCTTTATATTTGCATATCATGTAACACCTGGAGACACGATGCTAGACAGAATATCGTGCTTTTCAGTAGATGCAGTATAGCCTATCCTTTCCCTCTTCAGGAAATAAGGTCTGTATTGAAGGGATCTTTTCTTCCTCCAAATCTGAGCCCTGGAAAAAAGTCACGTTGCAGATGGAATAGCTGCAGAAAAGAAAATCCCTGAGTTTCTGTTAGAGAAATGTGTTCAGTTCCTATGTATGCTAGAATGATTGTTATTACTGTATTACAATTATCAATGTAATTAACACTTGTTAACTTCTGGCCATCCCTCTGTTTTTCTCTCTTCTGAGTACATTCTCTTGTTATGGTTGCCTTTATAATCTATTTCTGACTTTGACACTACAGTGTCTGTGTGATGGAATTGAGTGCATGATATTAAGGCTTGATTATGATAAGTAAACTGAGAAGGAAAAGATATAGGCAGAAAAAGTGAAAGATGGTTTCAACACCACAGCTGAATTTTATTTCCCCAAACAAACTGAGAGTGTAAGGATCGATGGGCATCAATAGGGAAGTAGTCATACAACTTTTAACAGCTGTCATTCTAAAAAAATGCACCTTCTGTGTCATCAAACTGTTTATAAATTTTTCCCTAAAACTATGCTTTTAAACTATAAATTTAGACAGATTCCAATGCAATGTTCTACTGTAACACACACATTGCCTTTGATGGTGAAAAACTAGTATCTTTCATTTTCATCAGTGGGCCAGCAAAACACCTGCTGTGGAAACTACTGTGGTCACAGACAGCATTCAGTTGGTTTAGTTTATATTGTTTGAGTACTGGTATGCTATGACAGCAGGAAAATTACTTCCAGAAAAATATTTTGAGCCCCTGTTGGCATAATTTTGTCACCATAGCTATGTCAGGAAAGGTTCTGCAGTGTAGAGGAGGAATCACTGAAAGCTGAAAAAGTACACTGATACGCAGATGTAAACACAACGTCATGTGAATGGGAAGGGGATTTGATCTCCCTTTCTTTTGGTCATCATGTAATGCAGAATAAGTGCAATTTCCCTCCAGCTCTTTACTTGCAAAATACTGAGGAGCTGTAAGTCCTTGTGGTACTACAATGGGACTGCAAGTGGTATTAATACAGTGGCTGGAGTCTCCTAGGAAAGGACAGAACTACCTCCATGGGCCTTCCAAAAAATTCTGCATCTGGTGATGTTTCAACAGTAAATCATTCCACAAAGCTCTGTCAATAAAATACAAGACATTAAGAAAAGATGACTACCAGATCAGAGTAGTTTGTGAAAAATAATTTTGGACAAAAGCAGAACTTTAAGGAGGAATTGTGTGAATTCAATTCTGAAATTAAACAGAATATGAAACTTCTCTTCCAGCTACAAAAATGCTTTTTCAGAGCAGAGGAACTTCAAAGATCTGTGCTCAGGAACATCTAAACCACATTTTTTAACTTTATTTTTTTTGAGCATTCAGTTTCTGGGTACTTCATTTTAGTTTCTGTGTCTGATTTGCAAAGATGGTATTGTCTTCTAAATAGTCCTAAGAAATTATGACCCTTAAAATCACCTGGGAGACAAACTTTCAACTGAATACTAAGCTATTGTAGTGTGTAGTGGATATATCTAAGCTAAAGACTATTTAAAGCACATTTGAGATATGTGAACATACAACATTAACAAGATCATGAGTTATGAGGGGGGGGTTGATGATAGAGAATTTTTTTGTGGATGAACACCGCAAGCTCTGCTATGTTGATTTATTCACATTGATCAGCACCTTTAGAAATAATTTTCACTTGCTTATCCCAGGAGATAAATCCATGATACAATATCAAACCTAATCATTCTCCACAACCTCGTAAACAATTTGTCCTTCAACAGAATCCCATTCCTCAATCTCTGAAGTCAATGACCACTTATAAACTTGCCTAAGAATTTCAGGATTGAGCCCTTTTAGAAAATGACAATATCATTGTGGGAACAGAAAGATGCCTTAGTGAAAGAACACTATATTAAAAGAGATATAGGTTTATTAACATGTTCTCAAATAAAAGATAAAGTAGATACTTTTGATTGAATATCTACATTCCATTCTTACAGAACACAACTCTAAAACAATCTCAGTCTTTACAAAGCACCACTGACTGAAAAAATACTAAAATAATTTCTTTTGACAAGAATTTAATCAGAAAACAAGTTGCATATCTATACAGACTTGATTTCTGTTTATTAATGTTGTGATATATTATCAAAAGGTAATGCAATAAACAAACACAAACTTGTGATATATATAGATTATTCTTGTACGTTTTCATTAGATTGTTGTCTAAATATTTTACAGAGGAAGTAAGAGGGGGGAAAAAAATACACTTGAAATACATTCAGAATATTTGCAGTGCAGATTCAGATAAAATAATTATTTTTGGTTTTAATAAATGAGTTTGTTAAGTTATTGTCATCCTTGCTAAGAAATAGCTGAGCAGCAAAATGAGGGAGTTTTTTGGGAGAGACACTACCCTCTCTTTCAGAATGGTGAAGGAAAATACATTCAATAAAAAGGATTTTGTGAAGATTCCTTATGACAAACAGCCACCAGCAGATTCTCACCTCCTGCTTTTCATGGACCATCACTCCAAAAAAATGTTGCCACTGACTTCATTTGGAGTCCTGTATCATTTTAATGTGTCTATTCCAGAAGCTTTTCTACTAGTACTTTTTTGTTGCCAATCCATAAATTGTCCCTTGTGAAATATATTAATAGATAACTTTATCATCCATAAACATAACATTTTATCCTTTTTTTTCTTCCATAAACATAACATTTGATTATTCCTCACCCCACATTAGTTTTTTTCTCCAAGATGGGTTTCCTAGACACTTAACTGTTAGGTACCCTTGCTAAGCGAGAAGTTCATTAATGACCATCTGCTTAAACAAGTTTTGTTTGATGTCTCCATTTTAAAAGGCCTCTACAGCTTTTTTCCATAAACAGGATTATGGCTTTTCATTGTGATATTCTAAAGGATGTAAATATAGGGGTTTATTCATTCATTTAATCATCTTAATTACAAGATTTACCATAGCAAGATTAAAAATGAATGGAAGATTTCATCCAGATTTACATGTCTCCCTCAGAATTAATACTTTCAGCTGAGCTTTTTAAGGCTTTTATTCAAAGCTTTCAGTATGAGCTTAATAGAGAATGACTATTCCCATTGTTGGAATGAGAACAGCATTGATACGCGCAGGGGAAGGCAGATGTGTGCTGCCTCCCGCCTCAAAGGGATGCTGCCGTCTGGAGGGAGCACTGCTACATAATCTTTCCACAGCATGTAACATCTGTACAGATGTTAAACTATAACTTTTTTTATCTCTTTCTAAAGGAGAAAGCTGATCTTACACAATTTGGAAACTGTGTTATAGGCTGCATCTTTTATGCCTCCCCTTTAGTGTTATAAAACTGTAGTTTTCATGAGAAATTCTTATGAAAGGTGTTTAATGCCAGTGCTATAGGGATCAGTCCTTCCCATGCATCTTCCAGATGTCTGCATAGTGTGTTGCTAAACTGACAAGCTGCTAAAATAGAACTCTTTCTACCAATGTCCAGGAGGTTTTGTCCTGTTCTTCTATTTCTTACACAGCTGTCCTACTCCTCATATTAAATGGAGAAAGTCATGTCAAATAATGGGGTTTTTAAGTTGTTCTCAGCTCCTGTTTGTGTGCACTTTGGTCATACACAGAAAACCACTTTAGAATTAAACACAAACTAATCACTTCTCATTGCTCAGGGTCTGCAAAAGGAATCTGAAGGCTGCGTTTGCATTAAAACTGCAGCTTTGGAGTGCAGCTCCAGTACAAGTAGGAAACCGAGCCCAACTGAAGTGCAGTAGCTCTCTGGTTAGAACCCCCCTGGTTAGGCCCATACTGCACAAATTATACATAGAAATAACAAGGCGGGCTCTAAATGACCTCAGTCAGGTACAGAATTGTTAGGAGTAGACTTCTCCAGGCAAATCAGTAATGATAACAAGATTGTTATATTTGGGCTGGACTTGCCCTCAGTATGCTAATTAGCTTGTTTACAGGCAATTGGCTCAGGTATCTGCATGCAGGACACAGTGAATTCTGTTCTGAAGGCATCCATACACCCTCTGGCTCTCCATTTACTAAGCTGGCTTTTGTGAATGCAATTCACAGATGTCTAACTTTATGTATATGGAAGTCACAAGGTTATATTAAGGCTGTGGATTCAGTCCAAGGATCCAGGCACCTAACAGTGGCATTTCAGTGCACAACATTAGAGAACTTCTGTATTTATGTGGACCTAGCGATTACAGTTTCTTCAAATCATAGGAAGCCTGCATGAACTTAGATCTGTGAATCTCTAGACGTGACTGGATGCTACTTCATCATGTTAACCTGTTACTACAGGTGAGATTTCTTCCTGACCATGATTTGTGATATCAGTATAGTTCTGTATGTATTAAACAGTAAATTAACATCCAGGTTTTTTCTGTGATATATTTTTTTTCAAATCTGACTTTTCAAATAAACTTTAGCATAGAAAGTTATATAATTTGCTTCCAGGAGAGAGCAATGTGTAGGTGAAAGTCACATTTCTACTCTCACCTTGAGAACAAGGAGGACCGTTTTGCTGGTTCCTATCAAAGCACTCACAGTATTCCAAAACAACAGCTGGACAGGTCATGCCTCCAGCCATGACTCTCCCCTAAGCTAAGCAGAACTTATTCATCAGTCAGTACCTTCTATTAGTAGTTTGTAGACGTCAGTATGTATGAAACTGGTGATGGCAAAGAGAACATTTCACATTCACTGGACATAACTATCATCTCCTCCTAACTTCTAGACTTGCTGGGAGGGTAGAACTGTCCAATACCCTGATGCTTCTCCTTCTACTAGCAAAAGTGAGATTTAGAGGAACACTGAAGTTTGCAGTTTGTTTTTTTTTTCCTTAAGACTTATATTAATGTTAAAGTGGAAGCCAAATATGTGTCCTAGACTTGACGAACAGTTGACTTGTAGTAAAGGTATCTATATGAAGACATATAGAACACCCATCTTAATTCTTTTTTTTTTCTCTTGTAATGTCATGCCGTAGCTTGTTCTTCACTCATTCTGATTCATTGTGGGAGCATGATGCTGAGTAACAGAAACAGGCCGCTTAAGTAATGGTATTAGAAAATGGTTGCTAACTGTACAGGACAGAAAAGTTTCTTTAATAAACCCTTAATATATCATACTTAGAGGACAAGATAGCACAACTTCTCTATCACTTATTTACGTGTCCATAACGTATAAATGATCATGATATACATATAAAGTATTTTAAAAGCACTGTTTTGAGAGCTACATGTATCAGCTGAATGAGTTAGCTATCATGAATTGAAGGGTTCCTGCACTTCTCTCAGGCTTTACTATATTTTTGTGTTTATTAGACTTTTACTGAATGTTAATGAAGCTTAAATTTGCTTTTCAATAATGGGAGAAAAAAAAGTGTTAGAAGAGAGGTTCACAGTCCTTTAAACTCTGTGTTCCTGTTCTAATTCTGGGTTAATTCCATAGGGTCATCTGATCTCTTCACCCACATTTTTCTCTGGAAGAATCATAAAGATGTTTCCCTCTTGCATCCCCTACTTTATCACTTTTACTAGACTGCTTTTGAAACTTTCTTGTCTAGTAATGCTAATTCCTATGTGTGTTATCATTAAAGAGAATGTCCACAGCCCCTGACATGGCTCAGTATAGGAATCTGCAACTGATTGATGACTATGCCTGTAGTTTTCATTATGGAATGAACAAACACAATTAACTTCTTTTTTTTCTTCTGGGGTCTTTTCATTACTCAATACATGACCAGTAATTTTGCTGCTGACTTCCCTGGAGCACTTTATAGGGTTTCTTTCCTCAATCTTGTTGAAGGCATGTATCTGAGGATATGAAATTTAAGAGTTTGGCAATGATAGAATTTTCTGTCAGGTAGCATTGTAACAAGCTATGTTTGCCAATGAGGAGTTACTCCCAGTCCGTTGGCAATGTGTTTTTATTAGATTTTAATTACATTTTAATGATCTGCATGTGCCCCAAATTCTAGGTAATGTCTGTATAGTAGGCATATGGATAAATAATTATTGTCCATTTAAACTTTCTTGACATGGAAGTTTAGATTTTCTCTTATTTCTATTTTTTTAAATAATTTGAAAAGTAATAAATGAACAGAAATGCATTATTGGTCCAACTGTAGCAAAGTCTCCCAAAGAACTTGTAATTTGGTATTTTTTTAATAAAAACTTCTCTAAGTGTTATCACTGTTGATAAATCATCCCCACCCCCTTAAAACCACTAATAATTATTTCCAAAAATATGCTACTACATTAGAAACTGAAAGTTTAATGTCCCTAGACCCACTGCATCACTCACTGGAGCTGTTCTTCCTCTCAGGGACTATGAAAATGTAGTGAGAGAAAGCTGGTTGACCTTCGCCAATTAATGTAGTGCGCAACATTGGATGAAGGGGCAGCCCTGACAGGGATCTGCTTAAGGGACATGTGCTGTAGTTTCACAGCCACACTATTGTCAACAAATATTACCCCAGCTGCCTGTTCAGGAGAATCAAAGTGAAAGGAGATACCAAGAGAAGAGGGAGGAAGCACAGGAGATTAATTAATTTAAAAAATGTGTTGAGTATGTTGGCCCTCAGGCTGGTGCTCTACTGCCAGGCTCCAGCTGTATGTGGCTATTTGTCTGCAGCTTGACAAATGGGACAATAATGATGAAAAGTTTCTGTAGTGGGCCTCTTCCCTAGAGACAAGTTACTAGCCTGTTCCTGAGATGTCCCAACAAATTAGACATAACTATCAGGAACCCCTCAGTCTAGTGATTAAACAAGACAGCGCTGTCCTGCCAGGTTTAACAGAAATGTATGTTCACGTTATCACAACCACATTTCTGCAACTAGTATTGTAAAGGTACCAGTTAAAGTAGGAAACAGTGTCACAAAAACTTTTTCTGTGGCACAGGCTATATAAATTCTAAAATAGCAGAAGCCCAACATTAATAGATGTAAGATTGGAGTAGCATAAAACAGTAGTCACAGAGGTACAGGGCTCTGCAAAATTGACCCTCTCATAACAACATTCCTATTAGAATCCATTTGCTATTTAGTTGTGATGTTTTACTAAGCTGGTGGCTGGAATAAGACCGTTTTACAAACATGTCAGTTAGTTAAATGTCAGAAAGCCCATTTTGTTTAAAATAGAAAATTCCTAATTAATCCCAATTAACTCTCCACTTCATACCACAGAAGAGAATAGAGTGAGAGTGCACGTGTTGATCCATGTAACTAAGGAGAAGCAACCAGAAATGCAATGCTGATCAGACAGCTGAAACAAGAGGAAGCATAAGGAGGAGGAAGAGATGAGAAATTATTCATTTCTAAGGGTCTGGAGTCTAGCTTTTTCTCTCCATTACCATTGTGGGGAAATCTTAAAGGATTAAAAAAGGGATGAAAACAGTGGAGTTTTCAGAAAATGCAACTCTTTCCAGATTAGGTATGATTAACTGAACTCAGTGGTGATTCTGGTAGAGATGACTACTGGAAGTGTTAGGAGGTCAGTCTTGATTCAGAAAGAGAAAGCTTTGGACTGAACTGATCTGAGATCTGTAAGATGCCATTAACGAGTTTCCCTGTATAATAAAGTCAGTAATTCCTTACTTTGTAAGTATGATATGAAGGTGAACTTACAACCATTTGAAGTGATACAATGCTTAATGAAACACAGATTTTCATATAGCCTTATTTAATTAGTTCAGGAAGATTTTTCCAAATAAATGAGGCAGTATAAAACCAATTCTAGCTGGGATATGTAGTTTTCATTTTTCTTTTTCAAAAGGGAGACTAGAAATTGTTTAGAAGTACATATATGGGTGCATTTATGTTCTTTTTTCTTACCCAATGCAATTGTAACTGGCATAAAGGTAGTTATAACTTAACAGTAAATATGTTAAAGGAAATTGCTTTGATTTTTCAAGGAGAAAACAACTGAATGATATAAGCATAATATAGAGTTCAGACAAAAATCTGAATGACTACAGCCAAATCCAAACCCCTATGCAGCAGCACATGTGAGTCCTTTATCTTCTGACAACAGATGTTTTCCAGAGCAATAGCAGTGGAAAAGTGAATTCTTTTTTATCACAATGCCATCTTTTTAACAATGTAGTAATTAATACCACACTTAATTCTGATAATTTGATTGCCCACTTTTTCCCCCTCTACTCCACTCTTGTGAGACCCAACCAGGAGTACTGTGTTCAGCTCTAGCCCCCAGTGTAAGAAAGACATGGACCTGTCGGAGCGGGTACAGAGGAGGGCCACAAGGATGATCAAAGGGCTGGAGAACCTCTCCTATGAGGACAGGCTGAGAGAATTGAGCTTGTTTATCATGGAGAAGAGAAGGCTCCAGGGAGACCTTATAGCGGCCTTTGAATATGTAAAGGGGACCTGCTGGAAAGACGGGGACGGACTCTTTATGAGGGAGTGTGGCGATAGGACAAGGAGTAATGGCTTGAAGCTGAAAGAGGGTAGATTTAGATTAGATGTAAGGAAGAAGCTTTTCACTGTGAGGGTGGTGAGGCACAGGAACAGGTTGCCCATAGAGGCTGTGGATGCCCCATCCCTGGAAGTGTTCAAGGCCAGGCTGGATGGGGCTTTGAGCAACCTGGTCTAGTGGAAGGTGTCCCTGCCCATGGCAGGGGGGTTGGAACTGGATGATCTTTAAGGTCCCTTCTAACCCAACCCATTCAATGATTCTGTGATTCTATGATCTCCTGTATTGTCATTCTATGTTCCAATATTGTTAAAATCATTTCTGATGACTTCATTAGCCAGCTAATACAATTCCTGTTGCATTTATGCTATTAACCTAGAGTGGAGAAACTGTAACTGGAAAATTTCACTTCATTTATTGGTTTATTGAAGCGTTAATTTTCATGGTACTTTCCTCTTTCAATAGTTAAGTCAGTCTTGCATTGGAGACTGCAGGGATAAAAATTCAGGAAGAAGAAGGGAGAACGGAAAGAAGGATATAGATAATACTGATGAAAGGTTTGTCTCAGTTTGTCTTTTCCTGCAGAACCACAAGGTCCTTTAGGAGTTCAGTAAACTACGATGTAGTTTCAATCCTGAAGTGTCTATTTTCAGCTCTGCCAAATGCAAGATGGAAGGAAGGAGTGCTACCCATTTTACAGAGGATGATCTACAAAGAAAATTTCAAGAAAAGACTAAAATTGCACTGATTTACAGTCCAGATCTTGTGATTTTATAACATCATGCTTCATGCCTAAAAGAAAAAGGGCTTTGAAAAATATAATTAGTCTTCTGAAAAATATACACGTACTCAGCACAGGAGGCAGCAGAACTGCCTGTTGTTTGCATACTTTAATAATGATATTTCTTTTAGGAAAAAAAAAAAACCTAAAACACAAAACAGGGAGAGTTGGACAAATATCTTCTTTTTCCATGTGATATGTATATATAATGTGACACATCAGGTGTCACTTTGACTACTATTGCTAAGGGGTTGAAGAAGAGAGATTATAATCACAGGACGCTGCCCTAGGCTGAAAGTAACACAGCAGAAGGCTATGCATTATCTCTAAATAACAATTATGTGACAAGTAGAACATGGATGGAAGCTGTTCGCTGGCCTTTCAGTAGTACAGAACAATGTGCACAGGGACTCAACAGTGTATTGTCTAGATGTAAAAACAGGTAAGAGTTTCAGACTCTACATTGTTAAATTTTAAATGGTTGATTATTGCTGAGGTTATTTGTAGTGATTTATTTATACAACATGGTTGAACAACATTATCAGCATTCTAGGGCAGTTTGCTAATGTGACATGTATCTTCCTCTTTATCTGCACTTTATTTTTTAATTAAGGTGAAAAAAATAATCTGTCACTGTCATTCTTGATATTTAAAAATTGTCTTTTGGGGACTATAAATTTGGTTTTATGCTACTCTCTGAAGAATATGTTCACGTGTTCCATTGTGTTCAGAAAGTTATAATGGAGGATCCATTCCTTGCTACATCAAGCCTAGAGAGTATACCGAGAAGGAGCTGAGCACTAGACCTTGAACATCTGGGGTATTATGTGATTTATACAGCTTTTTTTTTTTTTTTTTAACATTTGAAAATCAAATTCAGAGGGAGGATGAGGGGGTAGCTACCCATCTCTGATGTTCATCTACACAGCTCCTAAGGATTTGTTGACTGTTGCTTTTTTTCTGTGTGTTTTGACATTTTTGGTAGATGTACAAAAGAGCTGGTGAAGAGAGGAAAGAATATTAGAAATTAAAAGAATTATGTATTAGTGCAGATTTCACTTTGAGCATGGCCTGATTCGTGACTGCTGGGAAGTCACTTGCTTCCATCTTCTTCAGTTTTCCTATATAAAACTGATAATAATGGTACTGTCCTTGATTTGAGGTCTTAGGATAATAAATACCATATGAGCAAAGGAGCAGGCCCAAGGAAGATCCAGCAGTCATATTGTGCCATGGCCATGGTGGAATTCACCAAACACCAACCTGCATGTAGACCCAGCAAAAGCCTTTATATTTATATTAAAACACCTAGCACCAAGAGAATATAAAGCAGAGAGGCAGTGGGATGTATCTTAAGTTCAGTATGTGCAGCCATACAAAGGCAACTCTATGGACTCTGAGTACTCAGTTTTTGTCAATACAACAACTGCATGTAGAGAGTGGTGAAGGCTTTTAGAAAAGATTGTGTTTTGAAGTACAAACTAGTACTGCGGTAACATTTTATTTTCATTTCTACACCCAGATGCCTGAAATTAAATCTTGTAAAATAAATCTTTCTGCTACTATTAATCCTTTCTGGCATTAGGAATCAGGGTGAATGAGGGATAAAGTAACAAATTTAAGTTGCTTTCTTTTCTGGAAGTACAAAAAGCCAAACTGAATCATACATATAAACTCCTTGAAAGACTAATACTCTGATAACTGAAGTACTAGTGAGTATTTTCAACCAAATTGCAGAATTTGCTTAACAGATCTTCTGTTGCTAAATGATGTGCAGAGAAAAGGTAGGGATGCAGAGATTTTGCATCTCTCAGCTGAAAAAGAGATGTCACTCTTGCACTTGATATAGAGATATTCCACAAATTTGGATGATCATAATACTATCATTCTTTCTTTTTTTTTTTTTTTTGTTTTGATGAATGTCCTAGTTATGCCTTCAAAATGTTTTAATTTATGGGTACCATTGCAGTAGTCATAAAATGAAATTTCCGTGTAATGCAGCAGCACACTTAGGTGCAGGATTCTGGGGTTCACTGCAAGTAACACTGCTCTGGAGTATGACTTTTAATTGTGCTTATCCCTGCATCAGATGTAAGTAAGAAGTAGAACATGCCAGAGTAACTATCACACCAGTGCCATTAAAACATAGAGAAAATCAAGTATCATAGCATGATCAGAGAACAAGAGAGATGTAAAGTATGAAAGAGAAAGAAGGAGAAAAAAAAATACTTTAAATTCTGTTCAACATTTTGCGAGATAAAATTATTTCCACATATAAATATTCTATAGTGATGTGTTTTCCCAAGCATTAAAAAATATCCTCATTATTTTCCAGTGCCACATTTTTCATAAGAGTACAATAATAGCTAGTTAGTCATTACCACAGAATTCTTGTTCATTCAAATTATTAAGAAATAATCAACCTGTGCTACTGTACATCCAACATATTTCCATCATAAAAAAAGGTTCTAATAATAATAAGCTAAGCAAATCAGAGTTTACCAGTGACTCATCCTGCACATTTGCAAATGCAAAGTTTTATATCTCCTGTAGAACAGTGATTACAGCTGCATAGGTTTATTTTTAACTGTTAAAATGTTCAGCAGTAGAGGACAAAGAATTCCAGAACTGATCCTTTTAATCATGCTTTGTAGTCAGTTCTTCCAATTCTTTTTAATCAGCATGTTCTTTAATAAAACATGAATTCTAGGTACATTACAGAAACTTTGCTGTCTTTGTCAATAAAAAGAACAATAAAAATATACTGAGTTAGTCTGACTAGATTTATTTTCTTCCAATATTGTTAATTACATCTCACTTTTTAAGGTGGCTATTAATCAAGTCTCATATCAGTCATTGAATTATTTAATCTAAGATAGAACCTGATGAATTTATAATTTTAGTCTTCCTGATTACCCTTTCTAAAGCTGGAACAAAATTACCTCTAATTCTTGTCTTCAGAAATTACTAATCATAGAATTATAGAATCATTTAGGTTGGAAAAGACCTGTAAGGTCATCGAGTCCAACCATTAACCTAACACTGCCTATTCCACTGCTAAACCATGTCCCTCAGCACTACATCTACATGACTTTTAAACCCCTTCAGGAATGGTGACTCCACCACTTCCCTGGGCAGCCCGTTCCAATGCCTGACAACCCTTTCAGTAAAGAATTTTTTCCTCATATCCAATCTAAACCTCCCCTGTCGCAGCTGGACGCCATTTCCTCTCATCCTATCACTTGTTACTTGGGAGAAGAGACCAGCACCCACCTCACTACAACCTCCTTGCAGGTAGTTGTAGAGAGCGATAAGGTCTCCCCTCAGCCTCCTTTTCTCCAGGCTAAACAACCCCAGTTCCCTCAGCCGATCCTCATCAGACTTGTGCTCCAGGCCCCTCACCAGCTTCGTTACCCTTCTCTGGACATGCTCCAGCACCTCAGTGTCTTTCCTGTAGTGAGGGGCCCAAAACTGAACACAGTATTCAACATGCAGACTCACCAGTGCCAAGTACAGGGGGACAATCTCTCCCCTGCTCCTGCTGGCCATAGATGTTTCAATAGTTTTATAAAGTCAGTAGTATTGATTAAAAGAGCTGAAATGCTAATGCTTAAATTCTGAATTAAGTTCTCTGGTATCACTTAGACTGTTTACTACTTTTTACCATTCAGTTTTCTTCTGCTTTTCATAGAAAATAGCATTATACAGTGACATATATGCATTACCTGGTATATTATAAAACACAGAACATCAATTTATATGGAGCATTCAGGATTTTTCTACATAAGTATTGATTTCCATTCCTATCTAATAATAGATGAGTATCAATAGTAAAGCTGTTGTTAGAATTCTTTCATTTGCTTTCAAAAGATTCTTAAAACATCCTATTTGTAGTACATCTGCCCTGTGATCAGTTTTCTCTTTCCAGTGTTCTTCTTCTTTAAAAAATTTCTTCCAGTCCTAACTACAAATTTATTTATTTCCACCATCAGCTTTTTTTCTATGAATTTACATAATTTTCACATTTCTTTACTTACATAAGACAAGTATATATTGATAAAATGGCCTTAAATTCAAAAGTTAGAGCATGTCTAAACAATCCTTTACACGAAAAGGTTACTGAGAATATGGTATCTCAAAAATTATTTCAAAATATGTCAAGAAAATCAAATATGGTTTTTGGGTTTGGGTTTGGTTTTTGGGGTTTTTTGGGTTTTTTTTTTTAAATAAAGGGGGGACCATAGTCAGGCTGAGTTTGAGTTCTGCAAAATTACTGTGCTATAATATTAAACACTGATTCTGTAAGCAATAAGATGATAATGAGGTGTTAAGAAACAGCCAATACAGATTTGTCAAGAACAAATCATATAAAATTCATTTTTTTTTTTCTTTGAAAGTGTGAGTGGCCTAGTGGAAAAGAGGCATATTTAGCATTTGTGAATGACTCCTAACTGCAAGAGGTTACAATTACTGAAGAGCACAGAATCAGAATCCAAAAGGATCAGTACCTTGGAGAAATTGCTTTCAATGAGTAACACAAAATTCAGCAAAATGAAGATTACTGTACTTACCAAAGATCAAATTTACAGATAGAATAAAGGGAAATAAGTGATTAAACAGCATTCTTCCTTAGAAGAATACTGCTATTACAGAAAATGGAGTACTTACTAGAATGGAAAATTGTATACTTCAGTTCTCAGACATACTAAGACTGCTACCTATAGAGTACATGAGACTATTACTCCAATTATCAATAGTGTTAATGTCTCAAATAGAATACCATGTCCAGCTTTGGGTACTTCATTATAAGATATAGAAAAGCAGTAGAGGTGGCAACAATAAAACTAAGTAAAGGATTTGAAACCATGACTTCTAAGAAAAAGTTGAAGAGATTTGGATGACCTAGCCTCAAAAACAGAAGCCTGATGCACACAAGGATAATGATCTTTCATTGTAACTGTAAAAGTTTAATGTAGGTCATCAGTAAAGTGGTTTCAATACTTTCAATATGGTAAGTTGAATAAGTAATAACCAGTATTGAAAAAAAAGAATTATACACAACTATTAAGGAAAAGTGTCTAATTTTTAACTGAGTAATGAAATAGGCTATTCTGAAGATCTAAAATTAGGAATATAACTCATTGACATTTTTAAAGACTGGGCTGAGAATATCTGATCTTGCCCAAGAGCAAAAGAAGGGCCTGAAAAACATGTGGGTTTGAGTTCCTTTTGATCACAATAATTTGATTCTTTCTGGAACATTTTTTCTTTTTAAATTAAAATCATGCCAGTGAAAATCAAATATACATAATAATTTAGCATCCTTTCCCAGAAGCCGTATTTTTGTTGTATGTGTTAAAGAGCATATGTATGAGAGAGTTTTCATCGATCTTTACATGTTTCAACAACTGGATACATTTCATACATGTCAAATGTACAAATGAGACTATATTGGCTGTGTGCATTGGTAACGTCAATGTAATATTTGTATCCTCCAGTACAAGATCAGTCCTGACAGTACACTTACCTTTTCTACCACATTTTTAGGTATTGGTTCTGTGAATGGTTATAAGAAAGAAAAAATATTTGAAGATTTATCACTGTAATTAAATCTGAACAAAGACAAATATATGATTGGTAGAATTGTGTTTCAGGTAACGGAGCAGTAGATACAGAGCCCCCAGAGCCGAAAAAAAGCAATTTCATTGCTAGCTGATAAATTGACAGTATCTGTTTGCTCTTTGTGGGTGCATTACAATGCAACAAATAAATTACCTTCATTAAATATTTTCTTGGAGGATTAATGAGCATTGATAATAAGCCACAGCCGCTCAAAGAAATGCACCAAAATTACTTATCTGTTTGTGTTGGGAGGCTGCAGGAACAACCCATTGTTTTCATTCATCTTGGCTAAAAAGAAGCCTTCCCCGCTCTGAATGTGAAGTGTTCTCCATCATTACAGAGTGCCACATATTGCACCCTTATTTTGTGGCTGGTACACAGAATATCCAAACAGCAAGTGTGATGATAAAGGTGCAAACTGGGCTTGAGATAAAATAAGGCTTTGTATTTTCAGCAGAGGAGATTTAGGCATATATTTTTCCTGATATTTTATTTTGTTTAAACAGAATATTTCTGAATGGTAAAGCAAAGCCATTATGCAAACCTCATGGTTTGTAGCTATGTATAGTAAATTCAGCCTGTAATCTTGAGTGCACTTTTTGCTGTTTTTCTTATAAATAAAAAAAAGAGAAGAAGCAACTTCTTCCGAGTTGCTAAAACTCCCAGATTCTCTCAGATTTTGGCTGTCATTAGGCATCAGTACCATTTATTCATCAAGTACTGCCATCTTGTGGAATTGGAGTAATCAGAGGAAATCCTAAACAGAGGAAGAGAAATATATTTTCCCAACAGGATACTGGAGGAGATGGAGTTCCAACCCCCCATGGCAGGGCATTTGGAACTCGGTGATCTTTAAGGTCCCTTCCAACCCAAACCATTCTATGATCTACCACGGCATCACAAAAAAAAAGACACAAAACAGACTTACTTCTTGTACAAACACCATAACTCCACGGAATTGCAATTATGGGACATGTGTTTATATGCTTTGCCCTTGAAGATGCAATATTTAACCATTATATGGACGGTACATTTAGGTTTTTAGGTGGCCTTAAAGGAGTTTTTATGGTGATTTTCTTGTTATGTCTTCACTTTCCACCTGAAATACCACATAGCTCACAGGACTGATGAGAAGTTTGTCCAGAAATCTCATGTTAAAAGGATGAAACAAGCAATTTCTCATAAGAAAAGCCTTGAAGCAAATCTGGGAAACATTCAGGCACTAACAACACAGGAGTGAATATTTGGTGTTATCTGAGTCCTTCCAGCACAGCTCTCATTACAATACCTAAGGGGTAATTTCTAACTGACCCACAATGACAGAAAGACTTTTGCATTACCATAGTACTGTCATTTTCTGCATCACACTGATACCTCCAAAAGTGCAATACAGCACTAACAAAAATGCTGATATGTCAGTATTCCAGCTTCATCCATTATGGGAAGTACATCACATTATGACAGTTTAGGAATTAGTGTTGTTAAACAGAGAAAATAGATCTACAAAAATCATTTAAGAAATTATAGTAAACAAGATTTCACACTATAAATTCATTCTGGCAGGAGATAGATGCTCTCTTCTCACTACTTTATCACCAAGTGACCCAGATTTTCACCGACATAGCCCACTAGAATATACTTAATAAAACACAGAAACAAATTGAACGTTTGGAAGACTTTCCAAATGACCTTCAGAACACAGACACAAAGCTCCTTGGAGACA
>VYZV01027874.1:273124-311321 GCA_013401275.1 Pandion haliaetus | reverse complement strand
GTTAGGTTTTATTTTAAGACAGCAACGAAAAACTGTGAAGAGCAAAGTGTTACAGAAAGCACAACCTGGGTGGATTGGAAAGGAAACTCCTTCGGATTTCACGAACAGTGCAAGGATGCCATTGCCAGATCTCTATGTAGCTCTAGCTCGGCAGCCCTCGCAACCTGCAGCAGTATTATACGCAAATGTTGTGCTGGAAAAGGCGTTTTGTGTAAGATTTCTGTTTCTTTCCCACCTTTGGTCTCAGCTGCGGCTTCACCTGAGGAAAGTGCACTTCGAAGCATGCCTAGCCCTTTCTTAATGTAACTATTATGCTCGCAGTTTCAGGCTTTTCCCCACTGATTTCTAGAATTGTTGGCTTATCTGGTTTCGCAGAGCTACAAACCGGTGGGAAAAAAAAAAAAAAAAAAAGAGAAGAGAATAATAATATAAAATGCTAATAAAGAGACTCGACCAGGAGCAATAATTTAAAATGCACATTTTGCTTTGGATGCACTGTTGTTCATATAAAAGTTGTAAATATTTGTTTATTTAAACAGACTGAAAAGTGCAAAATGGAGATGAACAACATGCATTTCTTTTTTTAATGTACAAAACATTATATGCACTCGAAATGTTATAATTTCTAATATTTTTAAAAGTTTATATTTGAGTTGTACAGAATTAAGCATTAATCAATTATTTCATCCTTACTTAACATTATCGTTTCCTTAAGATATTATTACAAGATTTAAATTCTGTGCTAATAATGGAGAAAAGAACTTTTTTTTTTTTGCTGTCTACCTCACTATAATGCAAGTATTTACAACTCTGAAGTTATCTGAGGTAAATTAATATTCAGAACATTTTTACAATACACCTTTACTGGACAATACTACAACTATTACTGTATTATTAAACGTTTTTTTTTCCAAAAAGTCAGCTTGCTTTTATATGTTCTATTATTTGGTTAAGTAATTCTGAGTTCTCAAGTAAACATTGGCTCCAGTTCTAAAATGCTGCAGAGTTGAGTTGGAGCAAGTGCCTCTTCAAGACGTACCTAAAGCCATTCCTCCCATCTGAAGACTTTTTGTACTCTCACAAGATCTTTAGTTTCGTCTTTGGTGTATGCCGGGAGCATAAAGCTGCCTTATGTTTTTATGCATTTTATGAGATGATTACTGTAAGTGGGAGAATGCATTTAAGGGGAAAAATTCAGGCAAACCTTTGTAAATCTCATCTGTACTGGGCACATTTATATACACTGTATGACGATGATGAGCGAAAGACAATGAATGTTTTATAAATTATATTTATTTCGATGCAATGGGTAATATATTTATTAAATATTTCCTGGCTATCTCTTAGATAATGAAGAACTATTCAATGAGTAGCTCTTTTAGTAAGAGAAGGATTCCCCTCCTTCTCCCACCCAGAGAAGGTGGTGCAGGCAGTGTGGGGGCTGTGAGCCCCACTCTCGGAAAAAAAAGAAAAAAAGCCTCATCTTACATGCAGAAGGGCTGAAAATGCTGCTCACCTTGGGGAATGTGTTTGAAAACAAGGTTCTTTTCATGGAAAGTGGAATTTTTTTACCATATCACGAGATCTGATCACACACGTTTTTCTCTGGCCAACTTTCACACCCTCGGACTGGTGCTTGAACAAAGGATTGCAGAATCGGGCCCGAGTGTTTGAATAGCAGCAGCTGAGAGACCTGTAGAAGAGTCCAGCCTTAGAGTTGGTACAACTGCCGGAGGAATATTTCTTTTTACCACCTGATAGTGTTTCAAGTTCACGACTAATTGTAGATTCAGAAATTGCAGGTTTAAAAAGAGCATTAGTTTTAAAGCCGGGTTCACTTTTTGCAGCTCTGACTGGTGTGAACTTTGCTTGCTGCTCCGACCGCACTGGTTTGTTCTTCTGCTGTGGATCAAGCTCCCGCTCTGTTTATGAAGGAAAGCAATGGGCAAATTGCAGGCTGCCATATACTCTCTGAGGACAAATAATCAAGATATGTAAGATGCTGTCAACTGCAAATGAACATGATGTGAAAATCGGAGATTTTACAAAATTCACAGAAAAGCTGAATGAATCATCTCTTTATTTTGCTGCCTAGTGAGCAAATGAACTATCACGTGTACAGACAATGCTTTGGCTAAAACCGTACACTGAGATTTTCAATACAGTTTCCTTTGCCTGTAAAAACCAGTATCGCTTGTGTTGCAAGCTCGTACATCGCACGCTTGGTAGCAAGCTTTACTGTCACTGAGCTGTCCTTTCTGCTCTGCCTCAGACGTGGCTTTGGGGAGCTTCATCAGACAAAGTTCAGCTGTGGGAGGCCTAAGAAATCTCTCCTCAAAGGAAGTCCTCAAAGAGGCAACAGAGAAGATTTTGCCATCTTGGATGTACATGTAGAGCAGTTTGTACCTCCTCCTACATTAGCTGAAGTTTTGGTGACATCTCTAATGGTTTGGAAAAAGGTTTGAAAGCCCTTTGTCCCAACGGTCTGATCTGTGCTTGTTAACCTCCAAGGGAAGTGAGAGGACCTGAAAAAAGGCAAAAATAGTGAGAATCTGCTGTAGTAGTATCTGCTTTGGAGACATACCTTTTTGGTTTTACTTACTGAAAGAGAGGCAACACTGGCATTTCTGAGCATGTGCTCTGGGTGATATAGCTAATATAACATTATCTGAGCCCATTTTGGCAAGTCTGCTATTCCTAAAGATGGGATCTCTGCTCATTTCCTTTTTTAGGGCTGCGATATTCTTTTGCACAAAACTGAGAGGGAGCAGTATGGTGCTGAGAAGGAGAAGTTAAAAGATACAGCAAAGCTGATCTTTCCTTCCTTGCACTTCCCTTCCTTTCTCCCACCCTCCCCCCAAGAGCTAACCAGTAAACTGAACAAAAAATACCAGTAATTATTTTTTCAGCTTTTACCACAAATACTGCAAGCCTTTGTTACAGAGAAATCCAAATATGGAAATTCAGCAGATGCTCAGCTCAGATCTCTTTGTCCTGCCAAAGTAATATGAATTTTCTTTTCCATTTCTCAACTCCCCATGCTCAAAATCATATTTAAAAAGGGGAAATGATTTCTTTTATAATGTTGCTGGCCAGAAGAGGGAGCAGAATCTATGAAGTAGTGGGAATAGACACCAGCAGACAGAAGACAGCTGAAGTCAGTCTGGCTGGTGGTGTGATACATATCAGTAGATGTTAGGTGATTCATCCATCGCACTGGCTGTGTTGCTCAAACACAAGAAGACCACTGGCTCATTTTTGAAGTATAGATATGCATCAGAACAGTTAAATTCTGAGGATGTGAATGAAAAAAATAGCATGGGGCTTAAGCCCTTACTTTGTAAGCACTGCTCCTTTTTGGACCACAGACTCTTGAATTTTTTTTTTTTTTTTTTTTTTTTGGTGGGAATTGCTGGAAACCCCCCATGAAGAATAGATCCAATCTTCCTCTGCGTTATCTCCATGTAGAAGAGACGTTGGTCTGTTTACTCAAATGTATAAAGTTACCAAGTTTATTTTAAACACCTCAGTGTTTAACCTCGAATGTTAGCTGAGGGACAGAGTTGATCACATTGTATGAAGCATCTTCCTTCATAACCTCTTAATCTTTGCTTCAGAAGCACATCTGAATGGTGGAGGAAGTTGAGTGACTGAACTTCACCCTTGTCAGTCATTCAGAGGCTGGGCAGCAGGACAGCAGATTTCAATAGCATGTAATTTGTTCTCTCAGATAGCAGCCAGATCCCCTAGAGTGGGGTCCTCTTGTCAGCGTTCAACTATATTATACGATTAGATTTCCAAATATTTGTTCTTGTTTCTTTGCAGTGTCAGACCTGTTGTAAACTGAGGATGTTCCAGCTGTTCATGATTGTGAGGGAGGAGAGTCAACATACTATCCCTGCTATGCTCATCATCTGCCTATTCCTTGATGACTGCAGCCTTGAAATGTACCACTGTCTTAGTTAATATACATTACTATTTAGTGTATTGTACTGCTGGGAATTAGAAAGGGTTCTCCCGGGCTTTTAACTGGAGCTAATTTTGCACAATATCAGCCTGACACAGAGTATGGGGCCCTATATTTGCCCATGTGCTAGCATTTTGACAAAACTAGCGTTCGTTTAAACTTTGAACGCCATCAACCCTCTCTCTGGAACTGAGAAGTCTGAAATTGGTCTGGGGACTTTTATCCCATAAGACCACTTTCCTACTAACAACATTCTGTGCCATTTTTTAAGAAGACCCTTAGGAGAATTTCCATCCTATGGAACATTGTTTAATCGCTGAAAAAAACATTGTTTTTCAGAAAGCGAGAGTTTTATTACTAGAGAAGAATAAATGAGAAGACTCCTAGCTCACCAGTTTTCAACAGGGTGGGCAGGAAAGACCTCAGGTGAACGAAAAAACTGGAGGTTCTGGCTGACAACTCATTTCTACAGTGGAAGTGGGAAATTGCAGGAGGGCCATAGAAGAACAAAAGGGATAACGTAAGGGCAAACTGCCAAACATCTGAGATGTCTTTACACTAATGCTAAGAGTATGGAGAATAAACAGGAAGAACTAGAAGTCTTGGGACACAACAAAGGCTACAGTTTAATCAGCATCACACAGGCTCAGTGGAATAAATTGCAGCACTTCAGTATTAGCAGAGAGAGTATAATTTGTGTAGGAAGGACAGGCAGGAAAAAAGGGAAGAGTATTATCTGGTATATTAGGAATGTGTAGAAGGCCAGAAAGAGGGGAGAGACGGAGCTGTTGGAGATAAAACAGAGAGAAACTCTAAAGCACTACTAAAGATTACTTAATGAGGAGGAGGAGGTCGATGTCACACTTTTTGAGCAACTACTGGAAGTGTCCTGAGGATATGAGGTAGTGGTAATTGAGGACTTTATCTAACCAGGTATCTGCTGTAAGAAAAAACCCAAACCCAACAGCACAGCACAGGCAGTTCCTCAAATTTTTGGAATGTGTGCTGGGACAACTTTTTGTTTCAGAGTGGAGGCTGTTACAGGAGGCATGGCCAGATAAGCTATGATAGATATGACTAATAAAGAGAAACTTGCTAGAAGGCAATTGGAGCTCATGCGTCTGTGGAAAAGGAGGCTTGAGAGGAGGGGAGGAAGACCAAATGACTCCTGTAAGGCAGATTTCCTCATGTTGGCGAATTGATAGGGAAGGTTCTGCAGGGAGAAGCCGAAAAGAGAAAGGAGCTTAAGGAAACAGGCAGTTTGGAAGAAGTAATTTAAAGGTCCCGTAGGAAGCTATCCTGCTGGCAAGGAGGACAGCACTGGAAGAAATCGGGGGGCGGGGGGGGGCTGCGTCAGGAGCAGCTTGGCTATCTGACAACAAAAACCCATCATACAAAAAGTGAGCAAAGACACTGTACTAGGAAAAGTAAAAGAGAAGGGCTGAAGTATAAAGAATGCAAAAAGGACCAGAAAAAGAAATGAGAAGGAAAGAAGGAAAAAGGATTATCACTTCTCAGAGATGGTGAACAAAGGGCAGAGTGGGCTGAAGTGTGAAACATCTTTGTAAGTAGGGGACACCTGATATGAGGCTGAACGCACTTAGAGCTAGCAAGGGAATTGAAACGCAGGCCACAGAAAAGAAGTGAAGGAACATCTGAATAAAGTGCATGTACTCAGAGCAGGAAGTCCTGGGGACGTTTGCTCTGGTATAATTTAAAGAACTAACCGTAGTCATGTCTGAAATATTAACAAGTGTATTTAAGAATACACCGAAGAATTAAGAGGTCCCAGGAACTGCAGATCAGCCAACCTGTCTCAGATATCTCAAATACTTTGAGAAATACTGCAAAAAAATAAAGTGCTTCATATAATAGCAACTGCACAATGATAATACAATAAAAACATCCAATGTGAATTTATCCAGAACAAATCATATCCAGCTAGTCTAATATTCTTCTTTGATAAGAGTGAAATATAACTCAAGCACTTAAGAAAATGGGTTTCCAAATTATCTTGCTACATTAAAGGGACAGTTTGACATAAGTACAGTGAAATGTAATAGCAACAAGTGCAAAATATTACACTTAAGGAAGTGTAATCATCACCTGATGCATGAATTATGCATCAAGCATAAGATGCAAATCTGGCTAGATATGGTTCTACAGGAAAGAATCTAGGCTTTATAGTGAAATGAATTCTGAATCTGAGGTCATAAATGATGCTGTTGCCCAGGATATTCTGGAATATAATAATCGGGATATTAGATGTCAGAAATACCCTATAGAGCTTTGGACTGATGAGGGCTCAGGTAAAGTTCTATGTCCAGTTTTAGGGATCATGCTCTTGCAGATAATTTTCTGATGTCCCCTGAACCATTGGTGGTCTGCTGACCACACTACTGACTAACAGGGCCTGGGACCTAAATATATCTGGGCACAACAGATGCATATGTAAGACTGGGCAGCTTGTGGTCCACAGACCAGGCTTTCTTTGCCTTCTTTCTCTCTATGCTCTCAGAAGTATTTTCAAATATGTCTACCAGGATAGGCCTTGCTCAGTCCCTTGCCTTCAGAAGGGAAAGGAGTGGAACTCCCAGGGGTTCAGTGCATGGAGAACTCTCTGCAGTGCCACAGTGCCTGAGGTATTTTCATTATAAGCTGCCTGAGACCGAGGAGAATTGGATGCCATGGTACTCCTAAAAACTGTTATGCACTCATCTGCAATTAACTCCCTTGAGAAATACAGGCCTGAATTTTGCTCATAAATGGGAAAAGGGGGATTTATTGCGATGCATGTTGTGGCACCTAAACTGGACAGTACTCCTGCTGGGATGTCATTAGTACTGAGCAGAGTGGAATAAATGTCTCCCATATCTTTATATAAGGCACTCTAATACAGCCAGCTGAATGCTTCAGAATGAGAGAGACCCTTTGTTTGCTCCCACTCCGGTGGGAGTCCTGCGCTGGATGAGAGTCTCTTGTTGCCATCATAAACTAGACAATGGCTTGTGGCATGACAACAATGCGCTGTTTTGATGGGCTTCTGTGAATTCACCAGGCATGATCTGCTGTTGATGACGATGCTGGCCAAAAAAGTCCCAAACCTCAATCTGCCTAAAATCAGTTATCTCCACTTCCCAGCAGATATTCTGCATCCAGCACTGCTGTGTCCTGCAGCTGACTCCCAAATACTTTTCAGAGACTGGGTTTTGTGTCCTCAAAAGTTTTAATCTGGCTTTGCTGTTCTGTTTGTCATTTACTATTCAGATTGGTTCAGATGAGAATCTCTGGAGAGGAGTTTTGGACATTATTGTGATCAGCCAGATAAAAGCAATGGAAAGCTCTGGTCCGTCTTGAACCAGAAACCCAGCAGACCTGAGGGGGAAGTGGTTCTTGGATGTGTCTGCAGGCCCTTGGCACAGCTGTGAACTGAATACAGTGTACCTGCTAATCAACCCTTTCATGTACGTCTTCCACTAGTGAAGAAGATTAGCATCCAGTATGCCACAGGCTCCCAAACGATAGTTGCTTTGCTCTGTTACTTTACAGTGAAGTAAGTGACTGCCATCATCCAGAACTGGAATTCTGTAAAACATACTCCTGTCCCTTTTTGTCAATACCCTATGAGCAGACTCTTTTCATTAACAGGGCTGAAGTTGTACTGACCCTTCTCTAGCATTCAGTTGCTGTTTCTTTTTGTTCTTTTAGACTAGAGTTTAAAAACCTTTTTAACCTGGCATGTGCCTCTGCCAAAGGCTGGTCTGCTGGGAGGCAATGCAAACAAATTCATCACTGACGGAACATGTAGCAGAGCCATCAAATGTAAAGCAGCTACAGCAAGTCTGGCTGAAAGGTTTTGAGAGCGAAAGAGAAAATAAAGAAGAAGAAGTGTTCCTCATTTAAGGAATTCTCAAGTATTCCTGACTTCACATTTCTTCCTAAGGAGGAATGGGCCTCCTTAGGAGAGGAAAAATACTTGAGGGGGTGAGACAGATGGGCTCACCCTAGGGCCAGTAGAAGTGTGGCAAACAATTTGAAAGCATTCACATTTTCTTGAAAAACAACAAAAACCACTCTGTGTTGCCAGATTGACTTGTCATAGCAGTTAGTCTGTGTGAGGAGAAGCTGTCTTCAACATGCATGAAAATTTTCTGAATTTCTCTATACATCTGAGTGCTATAGTATTAGAAATCACTGAGACATCTACCCTCTAGCGGCCTTTTAAGTATTGCACTGTCAGAGGTGTGAAAGAGCTAGAACATCTCAGAGGAAGCCTGAACGATGTACTCCTACATATCACACTTTGTACAGCTTGGTAGTCCCAGCATGTCTGCTAATATTTCTTGCTCCGGGTTCTGCTCTGTCCACTCTCAGCAACCACCAGGACAGGCTGGTGGAATTTGTTTCAGATGGCACAGCCCAGTGGTAATGCCTTCTCCTCCCTACATCTTTGGTTCTGGTCTTTTCTGCTTGTGGCACAAGCTTCACCAGAAACTCCAGGGCATTTAGACTCATAGCCTAGCAAGAGGGTTTTGTTTTGTGCGAGGAAATATATGCATTCAAATTCAAAGCAGATTGTTTTGTGCAGTGTCAAATTCTGTGCAGATGGAACATGATATGATATGTTGAAGTGGGATATATAGCATATGGCCATAATTCAGAGAAACACATTTCTCCAGCTGGATACCTGCTATTGAGTTGGAAAACATGTGTCCTGCATTCTGGTAGGCTTCTACCAGAACAGTGAGAGGACATAAGAGGCAGGTCATTCCTGGTATTGAGTATCAGCTAATACTTACATCTATCTCACTGGTTTCATAGTGCTGTTCAAAATTAAGCCTCCTGTTGTCACAACAGGCAAAATACAACTGAAAAAAAGCTATTGCTGAGCTCTGCACCGCCAAGTACATGTTGAGAAGCCAACACATGCAAACAGGCTGGACTGCTTTGCGTGGCTGTGACTTTGGGCTAGCAAGGCCATACCTTCTCCTTTCCTGTCCCTGGGGGAAATGAAGCCCCTCAGGGCACAGCACTTATTCCAGGCACCAGCCCGACTCATGGGCTCCGGGGATCCCCTAGGGTGCAGCACCCACCCTCAGCCCATGTCTTGCTCAGCCTTGCTGGGATGCCGCAGTGAGCAGCCAGGTGGGAGCGATGGGTGTCTTTGGGCGGAGGGGCTGCAGTTCTTCCTGGCTCCTGTATGGCCTCGCAAGGTGCGGGCACCATTTTGCAATATCCCTAAGCTGATGGGGACTAAGCTGTATGCGGCAGACCTATTCCTCAAAGAAAACAGGCCCATGGAGAGGTGAGCTGTAAGTCACTTAAGCTGTATTAATCATCAATTTATGCCTCCTGCCAGGCAGAGGTAGGCTGTGTGTGCAGTTTCTTCTGTGGTTCAACTGCTAAATACCTCGTGGTCAGACTCATGAGTAATTACCTGCCTCGGCCTACTTTTAAATAATGAAGCAAGTATAAACCATTGCCCTGGAGTGATCCATCCTTTTCAACACCGCCTGCTGATCACCCGCTCTGCTCCCTTGCACCCGTCCAGGCTCTGACATCGCCCCGCTCCGTCCCAGCCAAGTACAGCTAGTAAATAACCACCCCTCTCCTTTGCTCAGGCTAACAACGCACCCTTCTCACACCCTTCCCTCTGCTTTTTCTTTTGCAGCCTCTGTCCCTTTTGAGCTTAGTTTTACTTTCAAGACCTTGTGCAGCCACTTACCAGTCTGCATGTTGTGGTTTCTCAGGGCACAGCCCCTCAGCCCCCTTGGAGGTGATGGCATCTGCTCGTTCCTCCTGCCTCTACCTCTCCCAGTTGTAGCTTTTTCCGCGTTAGTCACCCCTTCCTACTCCCAGATCCCGATCTCTTGTTACTCTTACAGCTACAAAAATTGCATTTTCTACATGAGCACTGTACCCTTGAAATCCTGCTAGTTCAACCCGCCCCCTCCCCAAGACTAACCTGGCAAAATGCTGATAGCAAACGTGGAAGCTGTTTCTGGTGTGCAAAAAACCTGTTTTCCCCAGTGCCTTTTTTTGCTTTCTCATTTTTATATAAAAATGGCTACAATTTTTATGATGATCTTCCCTCCCCCTGGAAAAGAAAGATTTCTGAGAAGAATAAGAGGTATTTTTATGTGGGAAAAACATCACTGAAAAATTTTCACTGCTGGTATTAAAGAAGCTTTTGCAAGGGTGAATGTAAAATACCACTTTCCGTGACTTTTCATGTCTGCCTTCTCCATTTTTTCAATACCAAGCACCAAGCAAAATAAGAAAAGACAAAGCCCTAAAGACTTGAAGTGATTTTTTGTAAACAAAGTGAGAAATTTCATTTAATTAAAAACTCAGCCACTTAGCAACCCTCCTCACCCCAGCATGGTTTTGGTTTGGTTTTTTTTGCAAAATCAGTGACTGTTCCCCTCTGCAGCAGGAGCTGCTGGGGCAGCGGGGGTGCTCTGCGACGCGGCTGTCTCAGCACCGCAGGAACCAGGTGCAGGTGAATGTGCTGGTCCCTGGTGCACCGTGGGTCTCCCCGGGAAGCGATGGTGGCCCTGGGTGCAGGGACTGTGCCTTCCCATGCTGAGCACACCTTCCTGGCATGGCTGAGCAATAAATCCAGGCACCATGCTCGTCCACGTTGGCTTTTCCCGAGCACGCTGATGGCTCCTGCTTGACCGAACCTGACACAACTTGCATGGTGCAACCCATCCCTTATTCTTACAGATTCAAAGAGATTCCTCCTAGAAGGCTGTGGGAAGCAGAGAAATATGTACATGACCTGAGGGCAGGCAGGGGTGGCTCCTGTGGCAGAGACCTCTGGAGCAGCTCGGTATTTCCCTCTTGCAGATAGCTTGCAATGTATCTCGATGCAGCAAATACTATAATTATACTGAATATTTCTAAAAGGTTTTTTATGCTGCAGTAAGGACTGAAAACAGCAAAACAAAGACAGAAATTGTCCTGCATGGAGAGTGTGGAAATTGCAACACGTTTTCTGCCATCACGTGTTACAATTTGCAACAGATTCTATGCAGTTACATTCCTGTCCCCTTTGTGCACAAGTATGGCAAAATTTGGGTTCCACAGGCAACAAAAACATTAGATTTTAAAATGTTAGTTTTATTAACAATATCAAATGTAAAATCTAAAAAGATATAAAAAAGAGCAGGTAGAAAGTAAATTGCAGAGTTCTTATGCTTTGGATTTGCTGTTATGTGTGCTGCGATGATGGAGGATATCACGTCACTTATGTGAGCAGGACTGGCTCAGTGGCACAGCCCCAGTTCTGGCTATTTGTGATCAAATGAAAATGCAAAAGCAGTGATGGTGCTCAGAGGTGTGTGAGGGACAGAGCTGCTCATAAATTCCAAGTGAGCAGAAAAGGCACAGCATTTGTCATTAAGTGTAATGAACACTCTGCTTCAGGTTTTGGCTCAGACGTGCCCCTGGGTGATGCCCATGGGGTCTCTGCGGGGGCCATGGGGTAGCTGCTGGAGGTGGTCATGGCTCTCCAGTGTGTCCAGTCCCTGCGACAGGCTCTTGCTCTCGGGGAGGGAGTTCAAAGACCTCATTGCCATGTCCCTTTCCTGGCCCTCACCCGTCCCCTGACCCTACAGAGGATTTCTCTGCTGTCCATTCAGGGTGGGGAGAAGCTGGAAGGAGGCAAGCGTGTCACTTCTCTGAGACAGCAGATGCTCCGTGTGAAGATGATGGCTCATGTGCCGGAGCAATGAAGCAGGTCTGAGCTCTGCAAACAGCATCTGCTTGAAAGCAAGGAAAGCAGCTGATGATGAAGAGCAATCCTGGTTGGAAAGCGTGGTGTATGCATCTACCCTCACATGGCAGTGAAGGGACCCTGGGAGTAAAATGCTGCTGGAAGCTGTCCAAAGGCTACTACAAAGAAAAGGGTTAACTCTGAGTGCTTTCAGCTATACACAACCCTGAGCAACTGAGGCCAGGCACAAAAGCAACTTTAGGGTCTTCTGCTTCTGAGTCCCCTGCTTGAAATACACTTTAAAAAATGGGTTTTAGCAGCTCTGATGCTCAGAACATGTTGTGTGTCACACTTCCTTAAAATCAAGCATCCAAAAAATCAACCAGCATTGGATTTGTTCCTTGGGGTTAATGAATTTAAGAGATCTTAAAAAATTTTAACCTTTTAGCACCAAGCATGAAACCTTTCACCTGGAGGAGGGTTCCCAGGAGGTGAAACATATGGCTGTGGTGAGGGCCAGCAGGCAAGTCTTGTCTAAAGGTCTGTACGAGGCTCAATCAGTGGCAAGTCTTCCTGTGGCCCACTGGGGGGAGGTGTCATGTCACCTGCCCCAGGTGGGGAAGTAAGTGTGGTGCACAGAGAAAATGTGCTCTTATTGACCCAGTGAGGAAACACAAGCTTTGATTTCTGTAACCCTTATGTTGGAATAGTGCTCAGTGGTGTTGTGACAGGGAGAAGAGCTGCCTTCATAGGGAGAGGTCTATCTGGAATTAGGGCACGTAGATGCTGTATAAAAACCCTGGTCAATACCTTAGGATGACGGAACTGGATGTCTATTCCTAACAAAAATGGGCTCTGACTAAGCTCTTGGAGAAAAATAGTATTGCTCTTTAATGGTAGACAAAGTACATGAATGTGAAGAGTTGACATGCAAGCCAAACTTTGGACAGCTCTGTCTCTCCTGAGCCATGTGTTTGTGATAAGTAAATAATGGCCCACAGTAACTCTGCAGACCTAAATATTTGGCTGCCTGTGTATTTCACAGAAAGTTCCCCTGATTTTGAAAGGTCACACAAATGTAACAGCTTGGCCCAGATGTGAAAACCGAAGAGCCTCCCCTGAGTGCTGTGGAGCAGCAAGACACCAGTCACCTTCAGATGCCACAGCCATTGCTCATCTGTTTGTTAGATGGGCTGTATGCAGGAATTATCTCTATGGAGTTAGGAAGTCCAGGCCAATACATGCTTCTGTACCATTTGTAAGCTGTTGGGGAAAAAAAACAGAATCTTTTTCTTCTTCGTCTACAACCCTTTCCTCACTGAAGGAGGGGTCCCAGAGGAATCTGAGCCAAGGGGCCTGATAGAGGTGATGTTTTTCATGCAATGCACCTGACAGTTTCTCGTAAGGGCATAAAAGCAAGTTTAACCAGTCCCAGAGGAATGGCCTGGAGTGCGGGCTGCCCTCCTGGGCACAGCAGGTGACAGGGGTGCCCTCACAGGGTGGCCATGGTCGGCCCCAGATCATGGTGTGCTGGAGCACTCATGGCTCCCCTCTGATACCCAGGTATGAGACCTCCAATGTTGCAAAGGCTACTCGACGCTTGTGTCTACTTACACAAAGCACCTTGCTATTTGGCTTGCCTGACCAGTGGAAGGTGCTTGTGGTGCCAGGGGATCCTCTTGTATTGCTGGAACAAGCTGTATAACAGCCCCTTCCACTCCAGTGTGCTCGTGGAAAGGGCAGCGGCAACACACCTCCTACCAACACCTTACAGAGCCCATTGAGCTCTGCAAAAATTACCGAACAAGTGACATCAGCCTTCAGGTGTCTCAAGGTGACATAGAGAGCAGTGGTGTCCTGCAGAAGCCCCAGAAAGAGGGGGACTGCTGGGTCTTGGCTTTCCCATCCTAGCATCAGGTGGTTCCATGCGGGCAGCGCTCTGTGGGGTAGCAGTACCTCTTCACTGCTGGGCTTCAAGAGAGATGGACCCTGGGCAGGGCTCTTAGATCCCACACCCTGGGGTGTAGAATTATAAAGATCTTCTTCCAGGGATGATATCTATGCAAGACCACATGGATTATGCTTCTGCTTTCCTAAAACAGTGAGAGGTGGAAACTATCCCCATATTTCCTTACAGAGGTAGTTGTCTGAGTGGGTGAGTCATTGACGATTTGGATGCAATTCGGGTGTGATCATCTTTCTTGTATTTACCCTGGCACGTGAAGTCGGACAAAATGTCAGAGTGCAAAAACAAGGCAAAGATAGGGAGCTACTGAATCTTTAGTTTAATATAACAGTTTGAGAGGAGAGACTGGGAGATCTCACGCGTGGTCTCTGTTGGCCTGAGTCCACAGCTGCTTGATTTACTGCAGCTGAGGATCTGGCTCAAAACCATTTTCTTCCTGCATAGTAGTCAAGCCAATTGGTACATCTCTGTGCAGATGAACATCCTGTGTAAAAGCCAACCAAGAGCAAATGGGGGAGTAAAATTTCAAGCACCGAATGTCAGCATTCAGCTAACCCCTGCCTCTAGCCCAGAGTGCACCAAGGTGATCTGCACCTTGTAGTTCTGGATGGTCCCATCTCAGTAGCTACAGGACTTGATCTAGACTCTGTGCTGCTCCCCCTCTGAATCTTTTCCCTCCTGTCCCCTTGCAAATAGCCCCCCAAGCCACTGCCTCTCAATCTCTGCCCAAGCAGCCACTACTCCCCTCACCTCTGGCAGCAGCAAGCTGCCTTTGGGGATGGGAGGCTGCATTCCCTCCTAGCAGAGTAGTTCCTTCTGCCTTCTTGTGTCTTCAGTATGCTCCTCAGACAGGCTCTTGTGCTGGCTTTGAATACTGGATGGAAGTGTGCTGCAGGTGGCTTTCATACACAGCCTGCTGGTGAGTCCACATCCACATGGTTCAACCTCAGACCAATTTCTGTCCAGTTTCTAATTTCAGGTTTGCATGGGAAGACCAAGACCCTATCTGGTCTAAAAAGATGATTTAGAAGACTTTTCTTCTACAGAGGATGGGAACCAGAGACATGAGAAGGTTTGTCAAGGCTGCAGGTGTAGTTTCAGATCTGGGCTGAGAATCTAAGAGTTTGGGGCTCTGAACTCACCAAAGAGGTCCCTTCTCTGGGGCAGACCTGGATGGAAGAGGCTGCATGCATTTGAGGCACCAGTTGTCAAATGAACACTTGTCTCCCAGGCTGCAGGGCAAGAAAAACTCTGCTGCACGGGGTCTCTGGACACAGAGCTGCGCAGGGTATGAAGCACCCGATGGGACTCCTGGAGCTGGGTCTCCCTGGGCCCGCACTGAGACTTCACCTGGTATTGCCACCACAGACTTCAGTTTCTGTGGGAAATCCCATCCTCTTTCAGCTTACACTGGCTGTCACAGTACACTTTGGGTTCTCTTATCGCTAGGTAATGCTGTAGCTGGTAGCATATATATATTTTTCACTTCCCTGCAATGACTTTGGCTCTGCATGAGTTTAGAAGAGCCACAGGTTTTCTTCTAAGTGTCTTGCCACTGATAGTCTTCAAAGTTTCTTGCCATGTGTTTTTGTCTTTAGCTACCCATCATTTAAGTCTCCCCTTAGCCTTATTAATATCTATTGTGCATTCCACCTGCTGTACACCATAATCCTTCCAATGGCATAACCTGTAGGAAGTAGCCATCTAACCATGCGTTCTCTTTTTCTCCTGAATTCCGAGATGGATTACTTCTGTGTCTCAGCTATGTGGGGGTAAGTTGCCTCCTTGTGAACTGTGGGTACTTAAATGTCCGTATTTCCAATTTTGAGATCTCTTTCACTGGAAAACCTCAGATTAGAGCACAGTGATTCCACAGTGCTTTGCCTTTGGCATGGATCTTCTTTGGGGTCCAGAATGGGCAGCTGGCTTAAAGAACAGTAATTTCTGCCCCCAAATGGAGATCTCGCACATTAGCACTGGGAGGACCTTGATATGGGCCATCCAGTATTGGACATTTCATGTGCTGGGAGAAGGGAATGGTAACTTGTATATTTTTTCATCACATTTCCCATGTACAAGCATACTGCAGTGATCCCCAGATGAAAAAAAAAAAGAAAAAAAAAAAGAAAAACCAGCTTAGCAGGCTTTTAGCAAACTTTCTACTTTCATTCATTCTCAATTCTGCTTGTATAGCCAGAAAAAGGTACAAAATTTGGTGAGCTGATTTCTGAGTATCATCCTGCAAGATGGAGCCTTCTGCCAGCACAGACTGCTGCCTTCCTTTCCCTTCCATATAGTCAGCGTGTTGATCACGTGAAGCATCAAGCTTCATTCATCACATGTTGTAAGACATTATAAAACATATCTCACCAGCTCCTCCTGGTACCAAATAGTTTTTTTATCAGTGAAACAAAGTTTTCTTGCTCACCTCCTGGCTATCCCTCCTTGGGATAGAATCACACTGGAGTTTTACCTAGTCACAGAAATTGAATGCTTCCTGCTTTTAATGTTTATTTAGTAAAACATTTTACATTCCTAGAGAGACACCAGTCTGTCATTAAGGAATTCTTGGCTTGATGCCAGCAGCTAATAGTTTTATTGGTCCTCACAGCACAGTTATGCAATTTGGGTAACAGCACTGAGCTGCGCCTTCCTCTTCTTTAATTCTGACCCAAAAAAAAGCGCACCCAAGGAGGGACGGCCGGCAGGGTCTTCAGAGGGGGAAGGGATGAGGGACTCTGCCCTACCAAGCTTTGCAAGGGCTATAACACAGCTCCTGGCAGGCAGCTCGAGACCTCCGCAGCCCCAGTTAGGGGCAGGGTGAGGTGGAGGCCATCCACACGTTAGCTGTGCAATGGTGAGAGCTCCTGGCTCACCCCAGGTCTTGCCAAGAGCCTTTTCCTCCTGCTGCCCATGGCCCTGTGGCACGGGGATGCTCTGACGCCCATGTCCCCGGCATGACCCCCCTGCCCCACTCCTGCCCTCCCTCTCCCCAGTGCACACACGCAGGCAGAACTGACTGCCAGCCACGGGCTGCAAGCAGAGCTCTGTAACTGCAGAAGTGGGAGCTGGACTCACAGCATGAGTGTATGCTTAAATATCTGTCTTGTTCAATCTCATATTCTGTTGGTAATTAAGACCAAGCCACTTCTTTCTTAGAGTCTCTTCCTCCATCAGTGTCTGTGACAAGAGGAAAGGTGGGAGCATCATTATTTTTAAACGGGGGCTTGTATTTGTCTTTCAGCTGGAGAAGTCAGGCTGTTATATACGTACATATGCATTTCAAGGCTATGACGTAGCTGGAGAAAAATGAGTGCTTTGGTGCTACAGGTCAAGTTTATTTAACACTACAATGTTTTAAAACAGGGTGATGCCATTTCAATTAAATATCCCAGAATGTTTTGCAAAGTAACCGTTCAAGAAACTTCAGAACTGCTTTTGCAAATCAGGCACATCTTGCATAAAACACCCTGGCAATAAAATAGTACGTGTTAGAAAAATGAAGCTGGGGTCTTTACTAGAAATGAGGGAAGCAGTAATATTCTTTTCAGGACAGTCTGGTTTGTAACAACATGTTATTACCTAACTCAGAGTTACAGCCTGCTCCTTACTTCTTTTGCAACATTTGCGTTTTGCTTCTCTCTCACAGCAGCCTTGTGATACAATTGTAAGGGACAATGAGACGAGGAAAAAAGCAAAGAACAAGTGAGCACTTGAATTTATAGTGCACATTTGAACCTGCTTGCAACTCTTTTCCTGTCATCTGCAACATCTCCATTCCTGCTCTCTCTGTGTTTCGTACTGATCAAATTCTGCTCCACAGCTAGGATCTACTGAGACCCACAACTGGACTTTACAGCAGATAGTTGTAGAGACCAAAGAGACAAAGGACACTTAAAACTTTAATTCTGGCTAGTTCTCTTGGCATTGCAACCTCTGGATTTGTAAAACTGTGAGATTTCTTTTGATTATTGAAAGTTTTGCAAGGGATTTTTTTCCCCAGAACTGTTGGTTATTTGATCCTTTTCTGTAAAGAAATATTTGAAAAAGCTATGGCACAATGGTGTCTCATTCTGTTCCTCGGAAGAATGGAAATTGGAGGAAGGAAGTTTCCAAAGCAAGTGTCAGATTCTGATCTCTTTTACAGAAGGGTAAATCCAGAATAATTCAGTGCAGTTACTTTAGATTTATGCTAGCATAAATAAGATAAGAACTTGGCTCTGGGAATCTCTGTAGCTCCCCATTTACTCATCTAACAGCTGGCAGCTTGCTTCTTGCTATTCCTCTTGCTTTCTGGGCTGATTTGTCTTGTCTGGTGCTCAAGTCAGGGCCAAATGAGCTTGGGAGTTAGTTAAACGAGCAAATGGGTTTCGCACAACACACAGCTATGAATGGCTCAAGATCCTTCACATGATCATACATATTTCAGATTTCCCAAAGGCCAGAAATTAATGGCTAGTAAATGGATAGAAATATTACTTCACACAGTATGTAGTCAACCTGTGGAATTTGGTACTACAGAGGTCACTGATTCAAACAATGGGTCAGGATTTGAAAAATGGCTAGATAATTTTGTGTCAGTTAATTACACTTGGAGCTGGGCAAGCAAAGATTGAGGTAAATAGACCTCTTGCACCAGCATACACACAAACTCCCCTGCAGGGACCAGGGAGAAATTTTCCCCTCGTGCATGGTTGTGCCTAGTTGGCAAAGTCAGCTTTGCCTGCTTTCCTCTGCCATCCTACTGTGGGAGGCAGCACAAGGGAGCAGGTGAAGCTGAGGTTTGCAGGGCTCCATCTGCTGCAAAACCTCAGATCGCAACACCTCCTGACTTTGAAGGTATTAAGGTCTAGATCTAGAGCCAAGCCAGACCTGCACTATCTCCATCTGCTTTTGGTGCTTGTTAAGTGTCATCTGTGTGCTGGGACTGGTATGCACACACTCACTGACAGACACATGTACAGAGAACAAAATATACATTCACATATGTAAGCCGATGCACTCAGTACTGTCTGTATTTACAAATTAAGTCAGACAACAAAATAACTTCCAAACCATTTTAGAAATTAAGTAGCCCGGCCTTAAACCACAAGTCTCTATTTAAGCATCTAGATGTGTGATCTAACCCCGCCTTAGGAATTTCCTAGTGAAGGCACCAACCAGCTCAGTGCAGTTTCCCAACCGTAGGTGTCTAGTGCCATTTGCGAGGTCCTGACATACCAAGACATCTGCTGATGGTTGATGGGGAGAAGGTTTATGGGAGACTGTGCTCTCCAGCTTCTTAGGGCCAGGTGAGACTGGCTGGGGCATCTCAAATAGCCCTAAGCAGCAATGCTGAGGCAATTAAATCCCACTTACTGTGTCAAAAAAGTGAACATACATCCTATTTAGTATATCTCCAAAAGGGAGCTGAGGTGGTTTTCCAGGACTGCAGAGGGCTTCCTGGCACAGTGCTGATCATTGCCTAGGGCATGGCCAGGGCTGTTAGTGATATATGTACTGTGGGGCAAGTCCCACAGTAGACCCAGACTTGCAATATGGATAGTACTGTCTGCAGGCCTTAGGACTGTGTCTAGGTCTAACCAGGAGTGCAGGCATGCCCTCAGAAGTACAACTTTTTTCAAACCTGCCTTTCTGAAAAAGCTGGCTAAATCCCACAGCAAACAAGAAAGATTGGGAGGATTCCTACTAGCAGTGGTAGTAAAAGACATGAGCTCTGAGAAGGTACTTCAGTGAAGGCAGCAGGTAGGTGCGATTTGGAGTCCCTGGAGGCAGCATAATCCTGGATTCTTGTTTTGCAATGTTCACTTTCTGTGGAGGTCCTTAGACAGGTGAACCCTGCAGTAAATAGGAGAAATCTTCTCACCATCTTCAGGAAAAACCACAGGCAATTATATTTCATAGAAAAAAATTTAGAGTTGCGCAGCAGAGGTGCACAACTGACAGCAGCACATGGAGGGAGCCTGAGGACTGCAAAGAGTTGCATATCACTGGATTTTGGTCCGCAATACATACACAAAGTCATTATTTTTTATTACTGGCTGCTCTGACTGCATTAAACACCTGAACAATAAAGACGTTGTGGTTTCCTGTCACAGCCGGGAAAGTGATGTCAATGGGAAATCTGTCCCTAGCTCCTCTCAAACCAACAGCTTTGCCTTTGCGATGGCCAGAGGAATTTGAGTGAGTCTGCTGAGCACTTGCAATGCTCTGATTTGGTCACACACAGAAGGGCTTCCAAAGAGGTTTATGCAAATGGCAGCTCTCTCACTTGACTTAGGGGAGCTGTGACTTGGCAGGTTTTTAGAGAAAATCCTCACTTTTCTGTCTGGAAGCTTGTTAGGAGAGCAGATCACCACATGGTAACTATCAGTTCTGAACAAGCTCTGCCCTTGCCTTCTTTAGTTTCAGCTGAAAATGAGTCTGCAAACAACCTCAGCATTTTGAGTACTCCTTTGAACTGTTGATCAAAGAAATCATGACATTTCTGCTTTGTTCAGTACAGCTAGGGACAACTAAACACTCTGAGATGATCTTTTTGGCAAGTAGGAAAACTCTTCCTGCTGAAGTTGCCCATGATGAAGCTTGCAGCTGCGGTGAATAATCTCTGGATTCCCAATCCCTTGCAGATGCAGACACAGGCCTCCTCCCCTCTGTAAGCAACAACCTCTGTTTTCCTCTGCTCCTTTGTCAACTGTGAACAGAGACCTGCCAGCAGCTGCAATATGCTCATAAAAGAAAAAGCAAAGGACTCCACTCACCTCTGTCCCCCAAGCAGCTGTTCACAAATGTCCTGCTCTTTACTATGTTCAATATATTGAAGTACCTGCAAGTTAACATTTTGTCAGATGCTGAGAATCCAGAGTGCCTTTAGCTGGTGGGGCTTGGAGGCCCACGATGGCAGTAATATGGCCAATGAACTATCTCCTTGGCCTTGCAGAGGTTGGACTTCGGAGGAGTAGCTGCACTGGCAGGCAGATCCGCTTGGATCCTAAGAGGTTCCCACACACGTTCAATTGATTTCAGACATCCAGAAACTCCCATTGCGTCTCTCCTGTGTTTATGATCTTTCCTCCCAGAGATGTACTAAAGCGGAGGTGGAGGTGGTACCCGTGGACAGAAAAGGCATGACTCCAATGAGTTAATCTAAACAACTAACCAGAATAAAGCATTTGCTGTCCAGCTGAACAAGGCTTTTAATGTGAAATGCTTCACAGAATCACAGATTCATCAAAAAATATCATTGTGGAACCTTTTGCTAAAACACAGCGGTACCTAAATGAAGCTGCTGAGTAAGTTTCTCACATCCAGAAGGTATTTCACCTTTCCTTGGCGAGAGCCTGGGATATCAGAGACTGAGATTCAAGTCCCTCAGCCAAACTAGAGAGTCCAGGTCACCCTGTGGGGCCACCAGATGTCTTGTGAGTCTGTTTTTGCATGAAAACTTTCATGGAGAAGGTTGTATTTTCATTTCGTTCTACAAAGAAATGAAATATGAGAACCTTCATGTTTTGCATGAAATAGAGTCCTGGTTTTCTGAACAGGCCTAGGTAGCAGTGAGTAATAAGACTGAACTTTAGGGATACTATATTCCCCTGCATATCTTGGACATTTTGCAATTTTTTAATTAATATTTTACAGATTTATAAATATAATGGAGTCTGATAACATTTTAGTTTATAGGTTTTTGCTATCCAACCATAAAGAACGTGTTATTTGTATAGGTATATATCACTGTGTGTGTAAATCTTTAAATAAAAATTGATATATGTAGAAGTGGTCAACAATGAACAATATTTAAATGGCCATGTATAACATCAAGTTAGCCTTGAGATACAATTAGACATTACACAGTTCTTCTACAGCAGGGGTAGGGCAACCTTTAATTTGATCAGTGCTAGACAACCTTTGTTCTTTATAAATAAGAAGATGAAAAAGTCATGAACTTTTGTGGCTGTATCTGGCCAAAGTCTTTGGTTTCCTTACTTCTTTTAAAGCTAGTAGGCCAAATCTTCTGGCCTTGCCAAGTGGGCTTGCTACAAGATGCTGATAACAGTGTAGATAGGCACTGACTGCAGCATACAACCTCCAAGGTCTCATCTTTGCAGTGTGATGGGGCTGGGCAAGTAATGGTCCTCCATCATGCCCTTGCTGGAGCAGAAGTACTGCTAAAGCAAGGAGAGCAAGGAGACCTGGTTGCTGGTGGAAAGCATGGCTAAAGGATCATGCTTTTGCCCAGCAGAGCTGGATTCATAAGACTGTAAAGACAGCCTAGAGGACTGATGTGGCACCAAGCTGTTCTCAGCTAAATCAGACAACTTGGATCTTTGATTTAACTGTCCTAATAATTTCTGACCAAGAATATTTACAATAAGATTTTCTTTCTTGAGCTGTTGTAACACTCGGGATAAGCATGATGTTGTGTATCAGTGTCCCTGCAGAGCTACTGATAACCCTGCATTAGCCAGCCATTACAGTATGTGAGGGCTAAACCTTTGAGGGGGCTAGTTCATCATCAGAGTTACAGCCTCTCTGGGATTTGCTGTAAAGGGTTGTCATTCGCATCATCTTCCTCCTCTGGGTTTGCCAGGAGCTGTGTCTGACCTCCAAGGACTTCAAAATGTGATTCATTGTGTGTTACAGAATGTCCATTCCTCTGGGCAGTGATTACATTGCCTTTGATGTGGGTCACCATGGAAGGATGAAGGCTGCATGATGTCACCAGTTTCCCTCTGACGGACCCATGCAGCCCTGCCAATGTCAATATGGTGGTGCTGGCTGGCTGCGAGAAGTGCTGTGCTGAGTCCTTCCAAGCCTGCAGGAACCGCCAGGGTTTTATCAGCCTGCTTGGCCACTATGTTTCACAGGCCCCTGCAGAGAAGCAACACGGGCGACTGTCCGTAAGTCAGTGCAAAGCTGAGCTATAGCTTCTATGTTAAAATAAATATTTCTACAGAACTTTTTATTGTTCCTCCTGGTGTCTGCTCTGGGTGTGTATGTGTGTGCCTGTGTGGGTGGAAGAGGGGTGTTTGAGATCTGTATGCATCTGATACTGTTTTTCTGGTGCTCTTGCAGCCATGTAAAACTCCATGCTTTGTTGCTGATGGCTCAGAAGAAAAGAAAAACTGGGTTCTAACTGGTCTGCAGTTAGCTTCCAGTTTCCCAGGACAGTAGCAGTCAACTTTTAATCTTTTGGGATAGTAGTTACAGGGTATAGGGTACAGCAAAAATGCAGATATTGTAAAAACTATGTACACCTGGTTATGGGAATTTATTTATCTTTGAAAGACTTGCAAATAGGTTGCTGGGAAGCAGGGCGTCCCAAACTAGTCCCTAACTAACCCCAAGGCACTTCAAAGCAGCATATCTAAATGTAGGGGCAATGGATGCTGCTAGCTCTGATACGGGCTCTTAGAGATGCTGTGGGGCAGGTGTCTTTTATCTCCAGTGAAAGCTGGTGCCTTGACAGAGTCCAGAGCTGGTGCTGCCGCATCAACCTTTGCAGGTATTTATATATCACGCTGAGGAGAAGGATGGGTTGAGTTCAGAAGTTAAGCAAAAAGTGTAGTAGTCAGGAGATGAAGGGTGAGGATGGTGTGAGGGGATGTGCTCTTACGTTTTAAGGGTAGTAATGGGGACAAGTATAGGACATGGGTTTGGGGTCCCACCTTGGTGGGAGGCAGTAGGAGGATGAGGAGGACAGTGCCTGAGACTCCGGAATTGTGCGCACATGGCCTGGGTGAAGAGCTGGGAGCCGGAGCTGCTGCCCAAGGTAAACCCAAGCAAGCCCAAACTGTGCTGCAGGTCAGGAGGAGAAGCAGCATTAGGTAACCCTTGAGGGTGGTGGGCACAGGGTGGCTCAGCAGAAGTGGCTGTTGTGAAAGGTGCCCACGTTATCCCATCACCTGACAGTCTGCCTCTGAGAAGTGAGCGTCATCCTCATTGCTGTCCCGCCAGCCATACCCCAGGACTGGCTGGACCCAGACTGTCCAAACACTGCCACAGATTGTTTCCGTTTCAGGGACTCAAGAACTTCAGAAGGGAAGTGGGGGTGGAAGCTCTGCAAGGATGGCTGAGAAAAGGCAATGAGACCACTGCTACCTTTGGGTAAGAGTATCCTCCAGTTGTCCCTTTTGATGTGGTAGGAAAGAGGACATGTCGGGTACAGCTGTTTGATGGCAAAGGTACTGCTCACCCAGGGACACTTTCTAGGCTTACTCATAAAACATGAATCATCCTATACATTACTTCGAAGAAATGGTGAAGCACATTGTAGGTATATAACAAGCGAAACAAAAATATCCAATGATGAAACAGTGGGGAGCAGGCAGGGCTGGTGAGAGGGAAGCTGTGTGGGCAGAGAGGTTTCAAAGGGGGCAGGTAACCAGCGACTGGGTGTTACCTGTGGTAGAACCATGACATGAAAAATGAAGCCAGATCACCAGAAAGGTAGGCAAAAAGGGCAACGTTCAGCTAAAGACAGCCAGAGGGAAGCGTTTGTAATGTGATCCTTAGAGAGACTGGAGTAGGGTACTGCCTGGGAATGGGGGATAGAAATAGCTAAGAAATCGTATCCTGCTACTTTGAATCCAAACGTGTTTGTAGAACATATTTTCTCTTTTTATTTTTGTAACCAAGCAGGATCACATCAGTGAAATCCCTGATTCTGCCATCTACTTTTCTTAACAGAAACAAGCAGGAGAACTCCCATTGCTGCCTGGGTTGGGAAGCATAACCCCGGAGTCGGGCGGAAAAGCAATCGTGGCAAAGGGGTTGTGAGCTGATGGTCTCATTGAACTGAGAAGAACCAAATGATGGAGACATCAAAATGGCTTGACTGGAGTTAGGAAAAGACCTGAAGAAATCACAGACAAGGTCTAAAACAAGACCCGTGGACTTTGCAGTTGGAATTAAAGAGTTGAAGCATCTGGAGACATCAGAGAATGAATTAAAAGAAGGCATAAAATATGAGCCGGAAGCTTTGCAAAAAAATGAGAGCAGTGTCTGGAAGTTTCCCAAAAAGGCAAAGGGACAAGCCTTAGATAGGAAATTGTTGAAGACAGCATCTACAAAGCATTACCCCCCTTTGAGAAGCTGCCCAGGTGCATAATTTTTAGTCTGCAAAGGCTTTGCTGTGATTCTTGGTAACCTGGTTGTTATACTGCACAGGAGATTTTCCACTAAAAGAAAAGAGCCCAAGCAACTTGTAACTGAATGAAACTTGTAACTGGTTTGAAACTTGTCAGCAGAAACAGACTGAACTGAGGTCTCTGGAGGGTGCATTATGGCTCTGAGAGAGATGCTGGAGGTCACAGTGGTCATATAGTACCTGGACTTTACTGTGATAAATAGGATGGGTTTTAGCATTTTCTTAACTTATTTATAACTTAGAGCCCAGAGGAGTGAGCTTGCCTAGCTCCAATGATATAAAAAGGAATATCTTTAAGGAGGGAGGCTCCACAATGCTTGCTGAAGCAAAAATAACCCTTAGATGTTTTTGCAGATTAGATCAAATTCAAATCCCCAAATTCATGGCTGACAGTATGAACAAAAAGGGCAGTTTGAAGTGGCTTTCAAGTGGCCAGCCAGAGTGATTCAGACCTACTGGTGTATGAAAGACTCAAGCAGGCTCTAAAGAGCTGCTTTGCAATGGTTTGTCCCAGAAAGCTAGAGTTTCCCAGTCACTACGATTTCTCATGGCAGGAAGCCTGTGGTGAGGACAGCACTTGCCAGAATCGTCTGTAACCATATGTGCTGGTCAGAGGCTGTGTGGGAAAACAGTGGTGCTGCAGGGTTGTAGCTGTGCACAGCCCTGGGCAGCAGGTCATCCCAGTGCCTGGTGTCCAGGTTCTAGTTGTGGGCACCAGGGGTGAGCAAGGAGTTGGTGTATACACAAATGCATAAAAAGGGAAGGGGGAATGCGCTCTCAGGGCTGTTGCCTCCCAGTACAGTAGAGGATGTTTTCTGGCCGCAGCAGGATGGACTAGAGATGAAATGTTGCATTATAGGTGGGAAGCACACAGCAGGAATACAGTGTCTGAGGGTAGCTGGGAGGCACAGTCACAGAGTCACAGTATGACGAATTAACTGAAGCTGGCAGGCACCTCTGGAGATTGTCCAGTCCAACCTGTGCTCAAGCAAGGTCAGCTGCAGCAGGTTGCCCAGACCCGTGCCCTGTCAGGCTTTGAGTATCTCCAAGGATGAAGACTCCACAACCTCTCTGGTTGCCTTCCCTTGGGCAGCCCCTCTCCCCACCTGGCTGATGCAGGTGCTGATAGTGGGATGTGGAGGATGCTTCTGCCGTACTGGATGTGTATGTGGGATCTGAGTGGGAAGGGCTGGGGAGGGCTAAGGTTTTCATGCATAAGTCACTTATCTCCTTTTCCCCAAACATTCCTGGGTTGTATTTGCATTGAATCCCCTCCCTTCTGGTTTTGTACTCAAAAATAAAAACAGGGGAAAAAAAAAGAATTCCTGATGGTGACAGCGCAGCCTTAGATGTTAAAATCAGCTCTCCTTTGTGGGTAGGAGCTCATTTATACACATGATTTATGCCTGCTGGAATGAGAGAGGGACAGACTTAACAAATGACAGGTTTTGAATGGTTGCAAGGTAATGTTATTAATGTCTGCTGACTTGGTGCCCTGCCCAACTTTGAACTTCTTTCAATCGCATGGGGCTGAACAAGAGCTGCGTGAGTTTTGAAATATTTCCACATAAAATAAGCTCTGAGACAGATGGAGAAATGTGAGTTTCCTAATGGGGCTTAGTAAGAAGAGTGCAAGAGAAAAAAAAAAAAGCAACAAGAATCTTCCTTGATTGAAACAAAAACAAGGAATCAGAGGGAGTCAAGTGCCAGTGCCAGTGCCAGCCACTGTCATCTGAGGGGTTACACCACTGCCACCAATTAGAGGGCAGCCTTTTTTAAAAAGGCACTTGCAATATCTTTCACCTGCTTTGCAGGCCTGGCAGGTCAAGCAGCCCTGCATCCATAACCCCAGCAACAACAGCCTCCTGGGCCAGTGCCACCGAATCCCAGCCTTAATTTATTTAAATGCGTACAAGATGATTCAGTAGGTGCTAATGCTGCTAATTCAGTAGGTGTTAATGCGTGAATAATTATAGACATATTTAAGCAGCTGGTGTTGTGCCTTCAAAAGTTTCTGTGCATGGAAATTAATAGTTCTGTGGTTGCATGTGTGCTTTACATGTTATAAAATGAAGATGTTGGTAGCAGCTCCATGTTAAAGTTTGAGTCAAGCTTTTCACTTGAAGTAGAACTAAACCTCTTTGTTTTACACTTGGATGTCTCCAGACATGGCATAACAGATCCTCAGAAAAAAATTGATTTTTTCTCTGCATTCCTTTAAAAAACACTCTTTGTTTTCAGGCTGCATCTGTTAAGAATTCTCGATTTGCCCTCGTTTCTCAGGTTCCCTAACAGTACAAGCTCAGTTCTGACAAAGTTCCTCCACATACACGTACTGATAATATCTGAGAGCCAGGCCCTTCAAAACAATACACACAAACAAATATTCCCCTTATTTGCAATAACTGTTTGGAGCTATGTGAGGAATAGATGCTGGAGCTGCCCCTTGCTCAGCTAACACCTGGTTACATAGTTCCAGGTTAATGCTTTGACTTGAGCGGGTGACAGCACCTCAGACAAGCACCCCCCACAGAAAATATACTTACATGAAATGCAAACACCACAGAGTGACAGTGAAAACAGAGGCAATGGAAATGACAGTTCATTTTGTGCCCTACTGACTGCAAATAATACTTTCTAATGCATTTTGCTGTCAGGACAAAAAGTTTTCTAGGCTTCTGCTCAGGGGTGCTCAGTACCTTGCAGGATCGACCCCCACGGAGACCTGGGCTGATGCAGGCATTGGCAGTAAGGTTTTGACGTGTCAACTGCTTGGCTTTGGGACAGAAAACAGGGTTGAGCTGATGCTGTCTGGTAGATCTCCCTGGGTCGTCCTGACAGCTGTAGAAAGCACTTTATTGCTTCTACCAGATAACGGGGGAGCCTGCTTTCTTTCTTCTCCCCTGCCCTCTTGGAAAGGAAGCGTCAACGCTGCTTCCCCTCCGGCTGCCTGGCCAGTGACAGTGCCCGGCACAGCCTTGCAGAGGAGGGGTCCTGCCAAGCAGAACTGCAGAGAGGGTTGCAGACCCAGGTATTTCCTAAATAAACATACACCATGAGAGCAGAGAGCTGCACTGACTGACACCACTGTTATTCCAGAATTTTTTGCCTAGAACAGGTGATGGGAGCTCTGGTCCATATTTATTTGAATCACTACAGTGGCCACTCTCAAAAAGTGGCATGGCTTTGGATGGGAACCAGTCCACAGACATCTAGGATGTCACAAAGCTTAGATTAATTAAATAAGCATTGCTCTAGCAGCTGTTTTAAATAGCTGTACATCAGCCTGACTTCCAGTACCTCAGTTTTTAACAGATTAATATCATGTGAAGGTTTCACATTATCATTTGGATGAAATTCAGATATTTGAAGATGGAATGATATCCAGTACTTTTCTGTATTTCCAGGAATTTCATGTTAATGTTCTCTGTTCTTCTGCAAAAGGCATAAAGCTCTCTCCCTTGTATATGACATACTGCACAAGAAAGGCTCACAACTGTTAATTAAAAAAAGTCCAGGATGACAGGCAACAAGGTCTGCTCTCATGCACTTTGTATGCAGGCAAGGAAGTATCGGAGTTCATGAATGGTTCATTTATACTGCACTTTAACTTATCTGCTTCTTGAGTGCTCCGAGTCTTTTAAAAATGTTGGATAAATTTGCACTGGATACCCCTCACCTAAACTGATTATCAGTATCAGATCCAAAAATAATTTAATTCCTCTAAACATTGCCTGTTGCTTCCTGTTCCACTGTACAATAGTTTATTGTCTGGCTCTGTTGTGCCACATTTTGTCCTGTCAGATGAAGCCACAGATGGGCTGAAAGGGGAGATGAAAGTGTTCTGCACTCATTTACAAACCATAAGCCAAAACCCAGAGAATGCACTTTACATCAGATGCCCCCTAGCCATGTAGGTAATGACTATTTTACCTTCATCTTTGTACAGATATCTGTGAGTTGTCTGGGATTCAGAAAGTATGTATGGGGCGAGGGGGGCAGTGGGTGTTCATTAGATAAAAGCTACGTTTTCCTGACATGTCAAAAATGTTCAGTACAAAAAAACTCACTTTGGTTTATAAGAAAACCCCAAGAATTTGCTTTTTCTGTTGTTATTAGTTACAGAAAAGGTGAGTGCTCAGTGTAACCCAGTATTTTTCACTAGACACTCTTGCAGGAGCAGAGACATAAGGAAAGGTGACCTGCTTCTATCTTCTCATGGACAAGCCTTTCTCCTCTGCCCCTTTGCTCCCCTCCCTGGGGGGTGTGTGTGTCTGGTATTTCTGCTCCTGAGAAAGGCACCTCTTGGCCTCACTGGTCTCCCCAAGGTGCTGCTGGGGAGGACAGGCTGGGCCCTGGGGACAGCCAGTGCCAGGAGAGGTGGCTCTGCCCCTGCTGCAACTGCAGCTGCTGGGGAATCTCCCCCAGCCATGCTGCCACTGCCTCCTTGCTGGGGAACACACGCTTCCCCCTTCCCGGAGACAAACCTCCACTGTTACGGAGGTAACTCAGGTGTGAAACTCAGGTGTAACTCATCTATAAAATCCTTTACTTGGTCACAGTTTCCCACTTAATCAAGTCTTCATTATTGCCCTGATTTTAATTTGGAATTTCTCCTTTCCATCATTTTCTTGCTTCAGTTTTCAACTTCATTTGAAAGACTAAAATTTTTTCTATGCTTAGATACATGAAAAAGAGAAAAAGGGAAGGGAGGGGAGGGGAAGGGAAGGGAAGGGAAGGGAAGGGAAGGGAAGGAGNCACCCCCCACCCAAAACAAAACAAAAAACCAACAAAAAAAGAAAAGAGAGCAGAACTACCTAGGGCCTTTGGCATATGCCAAAAATGCAGCCCCAATGTACCAGCAGGAACACACCCATCAGCTCCCCTCCCAGAATAAAAGCTGAACAGCAGGAGGCAACCCCTTGCTCTGGTCCAGGCCACAGAGACATCAGGCTGCCCTCAAAGCCCAGGCTGCTTCATGCCACCACCCCAGCACCCGCAGCACGTCTTCCCTGCCGCAATCCCAAGGAAGAGGTGGGCCTTTTTGCCCACCTTCAAGGCCTATGTGTCTGCCTGTTTTGGCTCTAGAGGAGGTGTGCATTTACATAAGCTGAGAACCCCACCAGGAATGTCCTGCCAGCAGTTCTTTCTTTTTGGTCCTGCTTAGACTCTGGCTGGACCAGTTGTGCTGGGAACAGCAGTACTGTATGCCATGGTAAGGAGAAGGTGCAGTTAGGCTGGAGCATCTTACCCACATCAGTCCTGCATGCAAGAACAAATGATCTGGAAGCTGCTTCCCGTCATGAAACAAGCTTGTGCTTATACATTTGTTTAAGAGCAAAATGTAAGGACAAGATGGGATTCGACTGCTGAGCCTCCATCTGGGCTTTTAGCTGAGTGACAGCTCTCCTGGTGCACAGGGATGGGGGGAGACAATTCTTGGCTTTCAAAATCCTTGAAAAAGGTCAAAGGAATGTATGAAGGTGAATATGCTTCTGGAGTTGTGTGTCTCATGTCAAACCACTTGTACACATTCATCAGTGATTCCACAATGGGGAGCATCTTGTTTGCACCAAAAAGCTGACTTCTTGGTATCTACATCTTGCATTTCCTCCCAGCACTCCTCAAAATTGTTCTGCTGGTGTCCTGGAATCTTCTTCTACTTCTCATGCCTGGTTTCTGCTGTTCATTTTAGATACTCATTCTCTCAGACTCACAAAACTGACTAGAGAGCACACAGCCACATATGGACTCTTCTGCACCTTTTCCTCTGAAAAAGCCATGCCACCAAATATGCTTTAGCAAAAAAAACCCTCCAAAAACCTGTATTTCCTCCAAGCCAGGATCACAGCAGCCCTGCTAGCCCCATGTTAAGGGCCTGCAGGAGGTGAAGCAGATAACAAACAAGGGGTGACAAGGTGATGAGAGGACCTGGGACAGGGGTTTCACCGACTCATGTTTAGCGGTTGAGTCTCTGTTTGCTTCCCAAGGGCAGGACAGAGAGGCAGGGGCTGGCTGTGAAGGAAGGAGGCATCAGGGAGAAGGGAGGCTGGAGAGGAGGATAACAGCATGCTGGGGACTGGGAACTGGTCAAAGTGAGCCCTGGTGAGCACAGGGATGAGCTCTAGCCTGGCTGGGGCACTGGAACCTTCTGGTATCACCCCTCTGTCATCCCCCCATTGCTGCTGAAATGTCCTATTGTATTGGGTTTGCGTGGCAAGGTTTTGGAAGCAGGGGGTTACGGGGTGGCTTCTGTGAGAATCTGCTAGCAGCTTCCCTTATGTCTGATTGAGCCAATGCCAGCCGGCTCCAAGACAGACCCGCCGCTGGCCAAGGCTGAGCCCATCAGCGACGGTGGTAGCACCTCTGGGATAACATATTTAAGAAGGGGGGAAAAGTTGCTGCTGAACAGAACCTACATCTGGAGAGAGGAGAGACAACCTGTGAGAGAAACAACCCTGCAGACCCCACGGTCAGTGAAGAAAGAGGGGGAGGAGGTGCTCCAGGCGTCAGGGCAGAGATTCCCCTGCAGCCTGTGGGGAAGACCATGGTGAGGCAGGCTGTCCCCCTGCAGCCCATGGAGGTCCACGGTGGAGCAGATATCCACCTGCAACCCGTGGAGGACCCCACGCTGGAGCAGGTGGGTGCCTGAAGGAGGCTGTGACCCTGTGGGAAGCCTGTGCTGGAGCAGGCTCCTGGCAGGACCTGCAGATCTGTGGAGAGAGGAGCCCACGCTGGAGCAGGTTTTCTGGCAGGACTTGTGACCCCGTGGGGGACCCACACTGGAGCAGTCTGTTCCTGAAGGACTTCACGCCATGGGAAGGGACCCATGCTGGAGCAGTTCATGAAGAACTGCAGCCTGTGGGAAGAACCCACGTTGGAGAAGTTTGTGGAGGACTGTCTCCCATGGGAGGGACCCCACGCTGGAGGAAGGGAAGAGTGTGATGGAGGAAGGAGCGTCAGAGACATCGTGTGATGAACTGACCCCAACCCCCATTCCCTGTCCCCCTGCACTGCTGGAGGGGGTAGGTAGAGGATTTGGGAGTGAAGCTGTGCCCGGGAAGAAGGGAGGGGTGGGGGGAAGGTGGTTTAAGATTTTGGTTTTATTTCTCATTACCCTACTCTGTTCAATTGGTAATAAATTAAGTTAATTTTCCCCAAGTCAAGTCTGTTTTGCCCATGATGGTAATTAGTGAGTGATCTCTCTCTGTCCTTATCTCGACTCTTGAGCTTTTCATTACATTTTCTCTCCCCTGTCCAGCTGAGGGGGGGGCGTGATAGAGCGGCTTTGGTGGGCACTTGGTGTCCAGCCAAGGTCAACCCACTACACCTGTCAAAACTGACAGACCAAAATATGGCAGACAATATGCATTTAAGCTCCATTTATTAGCCCCAATTTTCAGCAGAGGAACAAACACCCTTAGTCATTATATTGACAGAGAAGATTTAATAAAGCATTCAGCTCTCATTTGAATCATGTCATGTATTAGCCTCCTTAGACCAATGCATTACCAACTCTGGTGCTAGTGACTGGGCAGCCCTAGCAGGCACACCTTGTGTCTTGATTTCCATAGCACCAACACTATGGTAAAGACATCGTGCAGTGAAATTTGCCATCTGGGGTAGGGAGTCCATCTATTGCTACCAGAGGCACCTGTATGGTCACTGACCTCTTCTAGCGCAGCCCTTGGACTTGAGCTTCAGCATGGGCTGGAAGAGGTGGGACATCCCTCCCTGGCTGCCACGGTGGACTCAGGCAGTAAAAGTGGGATGGGCAGTCTGCTTACAGAGCTGTGGAGAGGTAGGGGATGAGGCCAGAGGACCGTGTTTAGGGCTTCCTCCAGAGATGTCATTGCTGTGCAGCCTTCTTCAAACAGAGCATGGAAATGGTGAGGGACCTGAGGTTCAGGGACTGGGCTTGACTTGAGAAACCAAGGTGAGGCAGAGGCTTGGGAGAAGACAACAGCACTGGCACGGCTCTACGGATTCGCTCATGCACCGGTGGCCAGTACAGCGCTCGGCTGTGTCAGGAGAGCACCGTTGCCTCCCTAAGTCACTGCCTGGGGCTTGAAGTCCTGGTGCCAAGGAGCTCAGAGTATTGTTAACACTGTGTAAGGACCTCTTGGCCTAAGTCCAAAACTGACCCCTCTGTTTGGAAGCTGCCTAACCCTGAGACACCTGAAACTCTGCACCTGCCTGTTGAGGAGCACCTCCATTTTGGCAGCCTACAACAGCTCGGCACCTGTCGTAAACTGGGTGTTGTTCCACCTACGTGGCCCTGGGGGGGTTGAGCCAAATCTGCCTGTGCTTGATGTAGTGCTCTGCAGGAGTTTGGCCAGAGAAGGAGGATCGCAGTGGTGGTCTGATGACCAGTTAATTGTTGTATGTTAAATAGTCATTTCAGGAATTATGCAAATAGATGTTGGAGCAAGAATGAGACCCTTGGTGTCCCCCTCTGGGTGAGTGATTGAGTTCAGAGGTTGAGAGTGTTCTTGCTCGCTCTGTCCCTGTGGTCCAAATGATCTTTAATGACTCCTTGCCAAGTGGAGCAGTTTTGTCAGGAGGGGCTGATGTTACTTCTCTTTCCTCTCTGGAAACTGCTGGGGCTCGAGTCCTTGCAGGCAGAGAGCAGCTCTGAGCCAGCAGGCATTTGGGGGAAAGATCTTATCATTGATCTGTCTATTGACCACCATCACAAGAGCACATTCTCAGGCTTTTTTCTGAGTGAAAAGCTGGCTTTTCCTTAAACTTTGAAACAAAGCACACACTTAGGAAATACAGGGGGGCTAAATCATGCTTAAGATAATATTTCACAGCCAGGTTTTCCTTCTTGGGCCTCTCAGAAGTCCTTGCTGCAGGAGAGGGTGCTGGTAAAGTGCACCTGGGCATGATGCCTATGTGGGGAGAAGAATGGGGTTAAAGAGATGGCTTTATATCCAGTTTTCCCTACTGGCCAACTGCAGTGGAAAGTGCTGATGGTTTGGGGTCTTTCCCTGAAATGCCCTTCCTCCCCAACACTCTGCAGAGGACCAGGCTGGGCACGTGCTCCTGGCTCTGTGTTCCACCTCGAGCAGACAAAACCTAAAAGTTAGGTGGACTGTGCTTGATATTTTGGCATCAAACAAGGGTTTTTATGGGTCTAAGCTCTTAGCTCTTAACCCTGTCATGTGTCCAAGTATTGTCAGTGAGATAGAGATAAAAGCACCACCAAACTCAAGAAAGTACTTGGGCATAGGGGGATTAAAACACTGCAAGACACTCAATCTCACAACAGTAGGATCCGTATAGAGAACTGCAGCATGGCTGAAATCAAAGTGAGTCTTTCTGTTGATTTTGCTGGGTCTTTCAATATGTTACACAAAATGGAGGTGTCAGATAATTGCCCTTATTAATCATTGCTGGAGTGCAATTTGCCCGGGGTGTTTGACACTACTGGTGCTATGTATGATTCTCCTTGGGTCATTTAAATGTTGCAAAGCAACATTCATTTTACAGGAAAAATACAATAAACAAGTGATCTCACTATAAAATCTTATACAAGAAAATAAATGCATTTGAACACAACAGACTATATAAATGATTGCCTTACCTACTAATGAATAATGAATGTGAAGCTTGTTTCATGAGCTGTAAAAAGTAAGTTGAGAAAAACAGACACCCAGGGAATTTTTTCTGCAGTGGAGTCTTGCTTCTACTATAGACAGAAAGGATGTACACTTCATATTGCATCTTAGATTACAGAGGCCCTTACAGTCAATAATTATTTAATAAAATATACAATGAGGAGGCATTTGGGCACTCACCCATATGAAGTCCAGTGAAGATCTTACTCCTTCAAAATTAAAGTTCACAAAATTAAAGCCACCATAATTTAAAACCACCCTTTTCACATTAAACTGTGTGAATGCTACCCTTGTTCACAGCACAGTCAGAGGAGGGAAAAGCTGCCAGGCCTGGGGCAGGGTGAGGGGCCCAGCTGGCCTTGTGCTGACAATGACCGATATGGACCACCATGTGCCAGTGCTGGAGCTCTGCCTTGGCTGTGTTTAGTTTGCTAGAACCGATGTAGCCCACTTGTCCAGGGATGGTTCAGCATGGGACAAAATCAGAGCTGTGGGAAAAACTCACAGATTTCCATCTGAGAATTTCTCCCAGCAAGAGGCCAGAGAAGCCCTGAATTGGTGGCACTGATCTGCACTGTGCATGCAGTGAGTTAGGTCTTCAGGGGATCAGTGCATTCCAAAACCACAGACAACAAACTGGTCATGAAGAACGTCCCTGCTCTTTGACTGTATCCAGTATATATAATCAGATAGAAAACTCTGCAGCATGGCATTAATTGCTGGCTGATTCCTTGCAAATCCTTCTGCTCTGGGAATCAGACTCTAGGTAAATAAATGATAGAAACAGCAGAGAAGACAGATCTAAAAATGTGCTTTGTTCATCTACAAAGGAAACACAGCACAATCTCAGTTGTGCCTGATGGTGTTTCAGAATAGCCTAGCAAGTACTCAGTAATATATTTGGTCATAATGATGACTTTGTAATATTAGACATCCTTGTAAGACAAGTTTGAAAGGATGGTACAGAGTGAACACACCACAGTGGGGGTGCCGATACATCTGCTGCTACGGCACAGACCAACTGCACAGAGAGAGCTGGCCAAAGCTCACAAGGCTGCGTAAAGTATGGAGCTTACCTGCCTTGGAACTGCTCGGGGAAAGGAACATCTTTCTAGGGACTCCAGTAGCTCTGTGGCCACATGTTGGCTGTCTTAGGGCAAAAAGTCAGGAGGTGTTTGCAGGGCGTGGTGGAAGAAGCACATGGGGCACCTTTGTCACCGACATGGCTGTGGTATGATGTGCAGGCACAGGCAGGGAGCCGAGGAGAAACAGGTGTTGTGGGGAGTGCCATGAGCAAGCATCTCTCTCTCAGCTGGTGGAGAAGAGGAATCCACAGATATAATCTCTTCTTCTTTGGTTACAGCGAAATGCGTGGAGCAAGGGTGGTTTTCTGGGCTGATGCATTTATGCTTTATCTCAGCACTGCCTCAAGCCAACCAAGAGCCTGGGAATCCTCTCTGAAGTATAAAAAAGTGCTATCTTATCACTGCTTGTTTTCTCATGCAACAAGGAAAAGAAAGGTGAGGCAGAGGAAGCGGGACATGCTTTGGACACCTGTGCTTCATGGTAATGGTGGGCTGTGTTTCTGTTTTCTTGGTGCTTGTTTCAAGCCTTTTCTATGTGTCAGCCAAGAAGGGTAGCAACGTGGTTGGCTTCACACAAAGCCTACTCTTGAGTGGGAGTTTTTCTCTGGAAATATTGTGTTAGTGGCAGTGGAAGAAGCAGTGGAGCATGATCGGGGTCTGATCATTGACCTGAAGATATGTGTGTTAGTGCAGACACATTGCCTCCAAGGAATAGGAAACAAACCTCCAAGAAAGCCAGAAAAATGCTTCATTTCATAACTGGGTTGTGAGAGCTCTCCTAGCATTTGGTAGGTAGTGCCTTATGTGCCAAATACCTAACAAATACCTGAAAAAAGGAATGTAAACCCAAATTTATTGAAACATAGGAATGTTAAAATACTGGCTCACACCAGCAACAATGCGGGAGCTTGGCAGAAGTGGTATTGAAAGAGTCTGTCATGTCTACTGTTTTTGATTCTGCAGAAGAGCTGAAGCCATTGATTTTATGGCTGAAAAGAGCATGGAGAACAGCAGTCCAGGCACTGGAGAGGAAGTTGTTCCCTGGGTAATATGGTGCCATGGAAATACGATCTGATGGCCAAAGTCACCAGATGGTGCTATTGTGCACACTATTTGTGTGCATGTGTGACCACTGCACATGCTTTGAAGGGACATTGTGGGCTTTCTCTGTGGGATGAGGGCACTGGGGTGGTATGTTCTCTCCCTTCGTCCCTACCTGGTCCAGCACAGACCTTGAGGCCAAGCCCTTCTGGGGCTGAGCACTGCCTTGCAGGCCCCAACTCCCAAGATGGGGACCACCTCAATGCCAATTCAGCCACCACTGTTTGAAGTTAAAGCATAAATAAAACAAGTTATACATAGAAAACCCCTCATTCTGTTTCACTGATTTCTTCCCTATGGGGAATCCCAACATCTTCACACAAGAGGATGTAAAAAAAAAAGCAGGGGGTTCCATGATGCCCAAGGAGTCAAGAAGCACATCTGCCCATCTCTGATCAACTGAAACACCTTCTGAAGTATCCCACAGCAAAATGACGCTGCAGCCAGGCACAAAATGCCTGGCTTTTAGCCTATGATCCTGCAGAACTGAAGGGCACTGCTCCATGCCCCAGGAGAGTGTTTCTTTCTGGAAAAGCTCTGCTTTCTCTTCTGAGGGAACCCTGTAGATCAACTCCTAACAGCAGGATCGTGGCCTGCTGGGCTGAGGCATGATGAGAAGAATATGGGCCGGGCTCAGAGAGACCTGGCTCAGTCCCTGTCACCTCCACAATAATACGTGTAATATTACATACCTACACAATACTAGCTATTTAACAATTATACTTTATGCATACAGGCATACATTCTAAAAATGCAGATTTACACATAAATAACATATCTAATTATAATTATATATTATAATATATAATATGGTGTATACCTCTATAATACCTGTAAAACACCTACATAACATTACCCTTGTGGGACCCTCTCCTCAGAGGGAGCACACTGCAGGTTCAGTCGTTCTTGCTGACCTTGGGGGCAGCTGTGGGAAACACCTACTTTGTCTCTCCCTACCTGGAGTCTTGGTCTCTACCACCATCATAATAGTGCTGATAACCAAAGCGGATGACTATACAGGAGGAGGACATGGGCCTGGCCCCAGATGTGCCTTTGCAGAGCTCTGTGCTCAAGCACTAATTAAATGCCGTGGGACAAAACCGGAGCTGCAGGGGAAGGTGTCAGGATGGCCAAGCCAAGACCTGACTTTTACATCTTGTGGAGGTAGGTGGTTGTCATGGTTTCAGGTCAGCTCAGCCAGTAACAAAGCACCACGAAGCCGCTCACTCACCCCCCACCCCCTCGCCTGGCCACGTTGGGATGAGGAGAAAATACAAAGGCAGGCTCATGGGTCGAGACAAGGATTGGAAGGGATCACTCCCCACTTATGGTCACGGGCAAAAGACAGGCTCAACTTGGGAAAAAAACAAAATAAATTTAATTTACTACAAATCAAAACAAAAACAAAACACAAGGGTATTAGGAAGGGAAACCAAACCTCAGAACACCTCCCCCCACCCCTCCCGCCTTCCCGGCTCAGTTCCACTCCCGATGCTTTCTACCTCCTCCCCCTGGCGGCGCAGGGGAATCTGGGATGGGGGTTGAGTCAGCTCGCCACACATCGTCGTTGCCACTTCTTTCCTCAG
>VYZV01027874.1:250935-272909 GCA_013401275.1 Pandion haliaetus | reverse complement strand
CCAGAGGCGTTACCACCGTCACTCCCCGCCTAGAGGCAGGTCCGACATTTTGGCACGCGCGTCTGACATTTTGGGGCAGCGAATTCTTCCAAGCAACTTCTTAAAGGGGCTGCCTCTGCAGCCCCCCTCCCCTGCCACCAAGGAAAACCGCACCACACAAACCCATAACAGTGGTGTAGACTGGAGCTACAGAAGTTGGGAAGACCCATATCAGGTGGGCATGTATGAGTCATTGTGGTGACAGTTGTCCCACCACTCCTTGTGGAAAATGTGGGAAAAATGTAGGGGAAAAAAGACTTGCATTGGTGCTCCAGACTTGGCTGCTGTGGGGTCTGTAGAGTGAAGGTCAGTCCAGCAAACACCTCTGCCAGTGTCAGGGATCTGAGTAAGGCACAGGATTATGTGATGCTCAAGCTTGTGCATTATAAGTATTTTGCTTTCTGCCCATTCTGCAAGTCTCTTAGTTAACCTGTTTTCTCTATTAACTGTCGTCTAATTATTTTTTAAAATGCATAAGCAGTAATCCTACTGGTTTCTAAACAGTATTTATATCAAAAGTGTGACCCTGAGATCCTGAGTGACAAGTGAAAGGTATTAATGGGCATTTTAAGAGTGCCATTGCAACAGATACATCTTTTCATGGGCCGTTTGGAAGTTATTTCTGTGATTTTTTCCTTAAAGACTTGCTCTCTAAAACAAGTAGTAAATTAAGCAAAGCAACATGTAAAAGTAAAGGTGATATAATGTGCTGGCCTTTTTAAGAGCTTGTGGTTAAATAATGTTTTACAGTGTAATAACATTTCAAAGGATAATGATCTTTTGCGTGTGCCTGGTGCAGGGTTCAGCACCTTCCACTCACAGCCACGACAAGAGGGATGGAGGCTCCTTGGCCACCTTATGAGGCTGTTCAGTGGCCCTAAGGCTGTTTTAGCCTTAGCAGCAAGGGTGATGGGAGCAATTTGGGTCCACCAGATGCCGAGAGCCCAACTCCATATAGCAATGGTGGGACCAGAGCTCACAGTAGGATCAGTCCCATACAAATGTGGGGAGACTCCTTGAAGTTAATGGGATTACCCTGGTGGACCAATAAATGTTGCCCAATAAGAGTATGGCTGGGAGGACCAAACTCACTCCGGCTTCATCTCCTCTAATTAAAGCCCTGCTGCTGCACATGTCCACTGGGCTGAGGGTCTGGCAGTGCTACTCCAGCTCTGCTACTAGAGCAGGGGTGGAAGCTCCTGGCTGGTCTTTACTCCCAGAGTGGGACCTGCTCTGAGCAGATGGTGATGGGGGGATTGTGAAGAGATGTCTGGTCCCCCTGGGCCCACACCACTGGTCTCCCCCCAGAACTGCCCCAGGGCCACAGCAGGACCCTGCTGTCTCTGCTGCTTGGAGGGTAGCACTCTCCCCAGCAGGCACTACGAGCAGGGGAGTCCATCCCCAAACTGAGCAGCTAAAGTCCTTTTGTCCCAAAGCATCCCCGCTGCTGGCTGAGCCCTCTTCCTCAGTGATTAAAACTGGGGGGGCACCTTTTTGACTCAGAAATAAAGGGGACCAGCCCCCTCTGAGTGGGTGCCTTTTGCCTTGCCCGCACTGGGCCAAACCCTCTGCAGAGACCAACTGGCAAAGCAATGCGAAAAGCCCATGGGGAGAAGCAGCACTGGCCTGCAAGGGCCCCCACGCAGGGAGAGGGACAAGGCTGGGGCTGGGGCTGGGGCGCTCCCCTGAGGGGGTACAGCTGCTGGAAGGGGATGAAGCAGCATCCGTATGCTTTTAGCAACAGACACAGGACTTGAATCAATAATACAAGAAAGCCTGTGGTCGGCGGCATTTCTGGCCACAGCAGATGGACCACCATTCAAGGAAGGGTTTGAGGCTTCCTCTGCCTGAGGGAATTTTAAACCACATTCCCACATTTCAGGCAAGTACCCTCATCTCTCTCTGGCCTGTAGGTCCCTGTAGAAACTGCAGCGTTGCACAGCCAGGAATCACAGGGCTGGTAGGAAACTGAGCAAAAAGCATGACTTTTGTAAGGTACTCAGCTGGGCAAGGGCTGCCCTGGTGTCTACACCCCAGAGCATCTCCGTCCGTGGAGATACTCATACCTCAACTGGTTATGACCCTGCGCTACCTGATCTAACTTGAGGTTCGATTTCACTTTGAAGTTCGCCCTGCTTTGTGCGGGGGTTGGACTAGATGACCTCCAGAGGTATCTTCAAAGCTAAATTATTCTGTGATTCTATGTTTCTATCACTGGTTTTTATCCAGCTACTGTTTCATGTAAAATCCCTCAGTGAAGTCCCCTAGCCATTAGGTACAGGCATGTTCCTTCTTGCCTGTTCTACCTCTGCCTCCATAAATCTAAGGAAGCTCAGCTGTGGAGGTACAGAGTCCTCAGCAGGTTTTTAGCTAATGCATAAAGATTAAAAGCTACTACTGTCGCCAGTAAAGGCAAGACTCTAAATTAAGTAAAAGCTCCATTAATTTGACCGAAGAACTAAATTATACATTATAGCGATTTGTATAACATAGGATTATTTAGTTCTGTATAAAATTTTGCACAGAAATCCACTTTTTTCTGCTACCTTTCAGCAAAAAGAAATAACTCCAGCATATTAGAGATAATATAAAAGTGTATTTAATCACAACAGAAAAGACATTAATGTATTATTTGGGTATGAACATAGGCAGATAAATGTAATCATATACAAAACCATTATATTAAATGAAGCCTGAAAAATAATTACATTTATTTTATCTTTTAATGGCAAATAAGTAAATTAAAACTGTATTTAAATATTGATTTAAATGTGGTTTTTTTAATCCATTAGGTTTAGATATGGAGGGCTACAGTCAGCACTCATTGTATAATCAAAGATATAAAAAATATACATTAACTCAGACACTGGAAAACAAAAATGCCTATTTTTGACATTTTTAGGGTGAAAAGGGTTATACTTTTAAAAAAAATATTTTCAGAAGTGTGTCCTGTTTTCAAGCTGTATTTATTTTCCATAAAGTAACAAGTTCCACAGCATGGTGCGTTCTACAGCAGATGAAAATATTTAATATGTTAAATTTATGGCCGAGGGCAGAAAGCTGAACTTGGAAACCTATTTAAAGTGCAGTGGAAGTCTGTAAAGATAACGATGGGGAGTTAAAAGCAGTGAAGCCTCAGACAGTAATATCTCAATAACAAAGAGCTAATACTTTGCTGCAGAGGCTTTCTCAGCAACAGTTGGTCCATTTTTGTCATTATGTCTAATCAAGTCCAGTCTTGCCTCAGCCTCCTCAGCCAGCAGACATCCAGCACTTAAATATAACCGTATGTGTCCAGTGCGATTACAAGCGTCGTAACGCGCTCCCGGCTCTGTCCTCCCACCTCCAGCTGGCCCCGGACCCCAGGGTGTCGCATTCCAGGTTTTATCTGCTGAACGTGCGCACCGATGGTGCGTGAGGCTGGAGGGCTCGGGGAAGGGGTGTGGGGTGGTTATCACCCATGGGGAGCAGCGTACCGTCTCCCAGCCCAGCCCCAGCCACTGACGATGGGAAGCGTCACCAACCCTGCCAAAAAGAGTCAATATGGGTTCGGGCTCCCAATGCAACCAGATTTCTTCAGATGTTCACGGACTTCTTCATGCTTGCGTTTGCCCCGTGCTGCATGAGCCACATGGCAGCTTCTGCGTGCACAAAAGGCTGGCCGTGGCTGCCCAGGCCTCGCTCTGACCCTGCTGGCAGCCACACGTGGGAAAAGACCCCCCTGCCAGGCTGAGGACAGCGTGTGCCTCCTCGTGCAAGGGGAGGCAGGAGGAAAGAGCCAGAGGCAGGAGCTGTCTGAAGCGCTTTCTGCAATTACACTGGAAAATTCATTAACATAACTCAATGGCAGAAAATTAAGAAAGCACCAAGGAACAAACAGGACCCTCCATTAACACACAACAGGTTTCACAAGGTAAACAACCTTGTTCATAATTTGCTGAGGATTTAATGTTGCCTACATGGCTTAACGCTCTTGATAGGATTCCTACTTTGAGCTAATAATTAGAATAAAGACATTCAATTACCTATATTGCTTATTAATTATGTCCAGGCGCTGGAATCCCAGTTGTGGCTTTTGATACATTTTTACAAAAATTTTAGTGAATAGCCTCCATTACCCTGGAGGAAGCAGAGGGGGGTGAACCTTTTCACAGCTGGGGTGGGATATGGGGTTGTATTATCCCTCCTGAGTTTTGCCAAAGCCCCCATTCCTGTGAGCTTTACCAAAAAGCACTGAACTGCCCATAGGAGTGATGGGGCATCCAGCACAGGTGACAGGGGGAGGCATGACCTGGGACTAAAAATCACCTTAAGGCCACTTCTCCAAGCCCATGTGATATTCCTCCAGCTGGGGTCAGGGGAGGTACTTAAGCTGTTGTGGAATAACCTCTCCATATAGCGAGTTGTATATTCAGTTAGAGAATGAAGGCTTTGAGAAGGTGATTCTGCCAAGAAGTTTTTAGGATTGTAGTTTCCCTTTTCATACAACGATCTCTAGTAATACTGGGGAGAACAGAGATGGACAGAGAGCTCTGCCATCTCTGCCTCGCCTCCCATTTGTACCAAAAGCCTGGAGGACCAGGTGCACCTCTGCCATGGAGGCTAGAGGGCTTGCCCTGGGGTGGTCTGGGCAAAGTGATACATACCTGCACTATGAACAAGTCAAGATGTGATTTTAGTGTGGAAGCAGGGGTGATGAGCAGTGCACCAGCAAAGAAGAAGGAAAGGTAATCCACCTCCCCTTTCTGCTGCTCCCTCCAGTGCTGTGCCAAAGATGGGCAGGGAGCGGGGACATGTTGGGAGGAAAGGGCAGTTGGTTGCTCCACACTCCTCCCCTAGAAAGGAAGCTGACTTGCTAATATTATCTGTATTTATTGTATTTATGTGGCACTGAGCTCATCTTTGAGACATCTGGGCCCAAGAACAGTAATTAAAATGAACAACTGTTGACAGCAGTTGTCACAAATTGAACAACTGGCATAAATCAAGCTGCCTGGAGTCTCAGCCGTCTCTCCCAAGGAGGGGATAAATACCATCTAGCCAATTTAAGAAAGCGCTGTGGAAAGCAAATGCTTGTGGCACAGTCAAAAACATGCCAGTGCTGATCTTTGTTTGGGTTCAGGAGGAGCAAATCCCCCAGCCCAGGTGCCCTCCTTGAAGGATGCCTGTCTGCACCCTGTTCGTGCCCATCCTCACCCCTCCTCTGATTCCAGCTATAGCACAAACAGAGCAAGCTTTCTGGCAATAGGGAAGGTTAAAAGCAGCAACAAGCTCTGTCTGATGGTGGAGTTTGCATTATGGGCGAATACCACTGGCTTTGCTGCATACTGAAGTTTGAAGCTAGTTAAAGCACAAACCAAACCAAAATCCCACCCAAACCCATTTGAAATCCATGACATTCAGACTTAGGATGTATTATAAGTACCTAAGGGCAGCCAAGCTCACTGAATCAAAGATCCGTCTAACTCAATATCCCAAAGCAACGATTTAGGGAACAGCATAAATATGGGGAAGCAGACATGGTGCCATCTTCCAAGCACTCCCCTAACCTCTGACCATTTGCAGCTCAGATACATTTAAACGGCAAGGCTTGAGAAAATAAAATCTAGCTTAGGAAAACCCCATGCCAATCACATAATAATTATGGATTGAGTCCTTGGGACATAAAAATCCATGTAGCATCCTCATTTGTTTCTTAGAAAGCTGATAGATTTCTGTTACTTAAATTAGGGTCCAATTTAACACTAAAGTCCATTTGTTATCAAACAGTTGCTTTTCTACTCCCTCCAAAAGGTTTTGAGGTTGGACCCAGATGGGGGCCCTACCCATCACCTTCTCTTTGCTTCACACAACTGGAAGCACAGGAGCTTTTCTAAAGCGGGTAACCAGAATTGCCCTGATGCTGAGGCTCTTCTGCAGCCTGCTGGGTCACCACAAAATCAGGGCTGAATAAAAGCCAGCAAAGACACAGAGACACCCTCAGTCTCCCCTGCGGAGCTGCCCTGCCCCGGGGCCCTGCATGACCCCAAGCCAGCTGGACAGAGCGGGCTGCAACACGTCCTCAGCCCCAGCGATGAAGGTGGGACAGCAATGCAGAGTATTATTTCAGGAAGCTCCTTGGCTCGGCTAGCACTTACTCACAGGGCGCGTTCTCGAGTTTTGCATTCATGTGGCTGCAAATAGGTGCAGGAGTTCATGCCTCATTACATAGCTCCAGGACTGGGGTCGGAGGAGCAGGGAGCTGCATGTGGGACACATGACAACAACTAAGGCAAGAGGCTTAGCAGCAGATCAGACTTTGCTGCCCAGGGCTGTGAGCCCCGTTCTTCTCCACAACACTTCTGATGCTTACAAGAAGTCCCGTTGGTGCCCGCTCTGCGGCTGCTGTAGGTACACCACCATGCACCCAGCCCGCCATGCACCTCCTTTTCCATCCCCTGCCCCAGCATTGTCCCCAGCATTGCCCCCAAGCTGTGCATGGGGCAGCACAGAGCAGCCCTGTTTCTCTAAGCCCCGACAGTTGCTTGTACATGCGGTGCCCCATTCGCCCTGGCAGACAGCTCTAGGCTGGCTTGGACCTTCAGATATTTTTCTTTAAGGCTGACTCAGTTGTTTTACGGGGGTGCTAAAAGCGGTGAGGAGCCTCGCTAGTCAGTATTTGTTCTCCTTTCTTTGCTCAGCAGTGCCCATCTTCACCTCTCCAAACCTGAGATAGCTCCCTGCATCTGGTTTCAGAAAAACTCCAATTTTCTGTTTTTTTCTCAAACTGGTATAAAGGAGCAAAGACTGTGCGCATTCAACCTTTCAAATAACGTTTGCAGTTTTCTTCTTACCCTTATTTATTATGTGTTTGGCTCCAGTCATGGGTTGGATCACCGTTATACCAAGCACCATGCAAACACAGAACAGAAAGACTGCTGGTGACTAGAAAAGCTTGCCATCTAAATAGCATAAATCAGCACTCTGATGGTACGTAGAAAAAAGAGCTAATTCATGCTGGCGTACTCTCAGCTGGAAAAAGAGAAATGGATAAGCTCTGTTTATCTTCTCATAGTCTCAATCACAGCCTTGCACATTGTGCTTCCAGCATCTGTACTATTTCCAGTGGTGATCCCTTCAGGTCTATCTCAGTCATGTCCTTTGCTGGTGAATAAAATACTTAGTAGTGCCTGTCTGCTCCAGACAGTCCCTCTTGAGCTACGTACAACCGTAACAGTGCTTTTCTAGCATAGACAAAGCCTGTGCTCATTGGAGGGATGATTTGGTTTTGGCTCTTGGTCTTCAGGATTTGGTCTTATTAATGGAATTCAGGTGGAAATAATAAACTTGCTTTATTTGGAGTGTGAGAGATGTGTCTTGAAAGGCAGTAACTGTGGCAGAGTTTTACTTCTGGTAAGGTAAAGTAAACAACAGGCTATCTAGATGGATATGATGTCCAAGTACTTTCCTAGCACAGGGGCTGAGATGCTGGCTCTGCTTGCTTTGTTTGCACTGGCCAGTATAAAACAATCTGCATACCATAATCTGAAAGGAAAGGTCAGCCCAAAGGTCACATGTTTTAAGGGTGCTACTTCAAAGACATTTATCTCCTTTACAACACCATTAAGTCCCTGGTAATGGTCTATTGTCTTTCATCATCTCAACCTCTTCACCTGCGTGTTTATGTTTCGCCAAGCCTCCTGATGTGGGGTGCAGGGTAAGCAGGTGCTTGGTGGCTCCTGCTTGACGGAGCACACTCCATGTTATTTGAGAAAGTGGCAGGCTGTTACAAGACTATCAAGCCATAACCACAGCCATCCTCTTCCCCCTTCCTGCAGAAACCAGTAGTTAAACCCTGCAGTTTTCAGCTGTTGTTTCTGATTCGGCCCTTCTTGCCTTTATCGGTTGCACTGTTCAGGCTGGGATGTCCACTGAGGTGGCTCCTCCATGATGACCGGCCCCTGCTGTTTCCCCATCACGCCTCTCACCCCGCTGTTGCTGGAAGCTGACTTTGCTTGGTCATACTCAGGGAGTGTAGTGGCTCATCTTCTCTTGATCCTCTTTTTGACGATGTAAGATGGAAGCTGACCCCATCACCACTATTAGCCTGTAACCCCTGAGACAAGATCTTGTCTCCTTGCTGCAGTAAATCAGATACTGTCCCACTGACTTCAGTGTGCATTACTACAGCAAAGTCCATCAGTTGAATACCCAAACCAAGCTCTTTTCTAAAGACCTTGGTGATGCCTCTCAGGGTTGATGTCACCTGAATAAATGCCCCCTTCCCATGGGCACCTCCCTGAGGTTGCAAGAATACCTGAGGCACAAAGTCAGAGAGCACTGTGGTAAGTTCCCCTGAACTGAAAAATTCAAATACTTCTTTCTTCTGCTTTCTTTTTCGCTAAGGTGCACCATACCTAGATGCACATAGCCTAGTCATGCCCAAAGGCCAAGGTTTAATCTCTTTACACCCATAGCATCCTCTGGAAGCCCCATAATTTTTGCACCTTTGGTGAGAGGAGACTTGTCTCTCCACATTTGCCATTGCTGCACTGAGATGCTGTGACAGAGAAAAGAGGATCTTTTTCGTTCTCAGCTCTTTTTGCCTTCTAATTGACAGCAACTCTTCCCCTGTCAAGAGAGGGGAGGTGGGTTAGGGGGCTGGCGTGAAGAGGTAGGGCCCATGTGGGGCACACTGAGCATGGGGTCGTGCTGCTGGATGAGGAGGATTGCTGAGCCCCCAGGTGGGAAGGAGAAACTAGTGACCCAGGTCTTGGCTGAAGGCTGATAGATGCAACACAAGGAGTCACTCAAGAGCACTTGCACAAGCATTACCAGATGCCTGCTTCATGCAGAGACTAGGGCCCTTCCTACATTCTTGGGGCATTATCAGTTATTATTAGTTATAGTTATTATTATTATTATTTCTAAATATCATACAGTTGATCACAAATTTCTTCTTGATTTATTCCTTGGTCTTTTTCCTTCAGGTGGTAGTGGGGGACATTTTACAGGTTTTTCTATGAAGAGATGGTAAGTGCGGTTTCCACCTAGAGGTTTCCCATATAAGTTAATCTTCCACACGCTTATTACTTAACTGAACCTAAATGTTTGGGCTGAAATTCTCATGCTACATTGAATTAGCTAGGAAAATATTCAGATTATGTGATCTGGACTTTTCTATCAATAAGAAAGTAAGAAAGAAAAAGACCAGCCTTTGTTCATGTTAAAACCAAGAGAAGCTTTATAACCCTCGCCTGGATGAATTCTGTAACTGTTGCATTTGGCCCTTGTGTCTAAAATTACTTAAGGGCTCAGAATATGCCTTTTCCTGTTCTCATGAAAACATAGTCAAATTTGATGAAGCTGTGAGCTCCTGAAAAAGTTCCGATTGCCACATCTTAGTAGGGTTTGCCTAAAGTTTGGCAGCTCTTATCCCAAATATTCTGCCTGCTCTGAGCACAACTCAGCTTGAGCAGGGAGGGACTGAGTAGGGCTTTTCCTGGAGCTGCTTCCTCAGGCCCTGGTGCTTGCTGTTAACCCAGGCACAGCATGGAAAGCAGAGAGTATCTCTCTCGTGTTCCCAGTGCCTCCTGGTTAATGCCCCAGTGGGTGCAGGAGGGGCTGCAAAACAGGCAGTGAGGAATGTAAAGGTGTTGGAGAGTGGGAAAGAGCAGCTGAACAGAATTCATTCTGGTGAGTGGTTGGGAAGCAGGGGCTGGAGCCGACCCAGACTGAGAAGACAGGAAGGGTGATGATGGTGAAATGTCTCCTGTACACTACAGCACCTATTTTCTCTAGATCTTTGGCTTTTTCTTTCGCATGCTCTCCTGCTGGCAAGTGAAACCTTTGGCAAAAGCTGATGAAAAGCCAGGACTCCCAGCTGGCAGGGAAGTCCAGTAATAGGAATTTTCTTTTTTTTTTATTCCAAACTGGAATGAATATCTGAAATACTGAAATTTATGTGCTGGGTAATTTTTTTTTACAGTGGTGTCCTTTATTCTAACATTTCTTAACCTTTAACTCATTGGCTTTGCAGCATTATGTTCCTTTCATGTGTAATTAGTGCATAACTTTATACAATATATGAAACAATATGTCTTAAGAAGATGATGTGTGACAAACACTGTGCGTGTGTCTGTATCTCTGTATATTGCATAGCCATAGAATTTTAGTTTCCATCTATCCCACAGGTGAGGAAATATATTATTTTAATAGGAAGTCTGTTATTCCTTGGAAATGTATAGGTCTAAACTGCTCAGGGTTTAATTACTATAAATGCTAGGTATTTATTTGTCTAAACTCTACACAAGTAGATCCATGTGTATATAAGAATATGTAGTTACTGGAAGTTTGAGAGGTATTTTATATTCTGATATCTCTTTTGCTGGAATGATGATTTGACCAACCATATACTGTAGGTTTATTTATTTACTAATTGCATTATCAGGCCCAGATTTCAGAACTGAGTTTTCCTGTGTGGACTTTTGTGGTCACATGCTCCTATATGCAGGCTGAGGCTGTAAGTACACAGCCTGTTTCTAATCTTTTTAAGGCAGCTTGCTTTTTAACAAGAATAGTGCAGAAATGTTTGCAGTTGCTAGTTGGGAACCATGTTCTTTCTCCTCCTTGCACTGGTGGCTTCCCTGAAAAGCTGAGGGTGCCCCGGTTCTCAGCTGGCAGAAGATGGAAAAACGCCAAGAAATTCAAAGGAGTCACACTGAACTTCACCAGCCAGGAACTTGCCCCATAATTTTTATTTTAGGCAGAAGAGGGAGAGTAAACATTTCCACAGGCCTGGAAAGAAGAACTCCTTTCTACGTGCTTATTACATGCTCCAAGTGGACATTTTTAGAAATTAGTCAGTAGTCACTTCAAAAGTGAAAAACTAGCTGATTCTGCAGCTCTGTGCCAGCACACTCACCAAACTAGTATACTTCATAACTCATTACATGAAGTGAGAATTCTGCACTAGCTCCACAAAAAGTGGGAAAAATTGTCTAATGGGATTTTACCCAGAAATTATGAAGCTCCTTTTTGTTTTGCTTAATTTGGCTTCTCATCCAGCCCTGTCCCTCACCCCAGTCTGTGCTTCTCCCATCCAGCTAACAAAGCTGATTACGAAGCTTGATGTGGTCAGTTTAGGACAGGCATGTTGAGAGTCAAAATAATGTGTTGGGATTTTTTTACAAAACCAACCTCCAAAGTGACCCATTCTCAGAGGCCCTGGCTTCAGGGAGCTAGGGTCAGCTGTCAGGTGCCTGCCACACAAACGCCCACTGCTGTGTTACTTGTGGGGGGACCCAGTGCAAGCTCCATGCTGGACCAATTCTTCCCCTTCCATGTTTACCAATCCCTCCAATAATGTTATTCAGACTGTCTGAAGTAATACTGAGCGATAAGAAAACGGGGAGTTGTCTGCTGTTGATATACTGACAATGCTTATTGCAATTACCCAGGTTGGAATAGCAATAATGCAGTGTTTCTGGAATCGTTCCTCACAATGGAATTTGAAACAGCTTATTTCCAAAGAATTTGAATTTACCTCTGACGTTGCTTTCTCTCTTTGGTGGATTTTTTTCACCAAGACGACTAAATCTACAAATATAGTTCTACCATGCCTTCCACTTGGTTCCCAGATTTCATATGATCAGCTACAGTGGAGGTAGACTATCTGTTTAAGAGAATACCCCATTTTTTCCTTATGTTGTGTATACAGACAGTATTTTGCAGAGCTTCCTTCCTTTTCAAGGATGATCATATTTGGGAGCACTGGGCAGTGAGCTAGCTATATGGATGTACAGCACAAAGTGTACAGTTTTTAAAAGGCTTTCCCTGCTTGCACCATAGGTAATTTCTAACTTGTCTAAATGACCATCTTGTTTGATTTCAGTGAGGTATCAAGAGGGCTGTGTTACTTATTAACAGACTGAAAATCAGGCCCAGGTTTCATGCCAAGCCTGTGATACAGGCTCAGATTTCCCTTGGAGAGAGTGGAAAGGAAGAAAGAGATTGAGGGTTTTTGCTTGACTGTGTGCTGCAGTACGGATATCTCCACCCTTCCCTGTACACTGCCTTGGTTTCCCTCTGGCTGACACCAGAGGTACGGGGAGAACTCATCTCCACTTCTGCTCCATCTCTCACCTGAGTCCAGTACTCCATTTTTGGGAAGCTAGTGTCCCCATCTGCCACACAGTGGTGTGTGAGGTGTAGTTTTAAATACTCTGAGAGATTCAAATAAACTGCCAGAAACAGTGGTTAGCTGATAACAGAAGTGCCTGAACATGAGGGTAGGTGAAAACATGCCTGCTTTTAGATAATTCCAATTATTCTAATAAAAGAAGATATTTTCCTCTCCCTACATGATTATACTTCAGATAAGGAATTTGTGCCCAAACCTGTGTCTGTATGACATGCACAAATATACTATCCTGCTATGCCATATAGTATCAGATACAAACCTCTTCCTAGCTGTACACTGAATTAATGTTTTGAGAAGTCGCTAAGTCTAACCCTGGCATTTCAGAAGCCTGCATAGGCTTAAGATGTCTTTTGCTTGTCACCCTGGAGGTCCCCAATCAGCATTTATTTCTATCCCAGGCCCCCACGCATGGGCCATGCTGGGAGCTCCAACAGTCCTCATATGGAAAAGGGAAAGAGAGGGAGAGGGAAGATATAGGAAAATTAATAACAAGCTTGGATTTTCATATTCTGTGTTTGGCTAGTGTGTAGGACATAACATCAGGGAGAGAGAGCTGGAGATGTGTGTTGCCTGTAGTGGGGAAATCAAAGGTGGAAAGAGAGGGGATAGTCCATGACATGGACTCATAATCATCTAGCTCTGTCACCTGGAAATGCAGTGGAAATATTTTATAGGAGACAAAGTAAGGATGAGCCATTTGGGTGTTTGGACACAGGACCTCTTTGAATGGAGCTGGCTTTTAGAGAAAAGTGTGATTTATTTGAAAGTAATGAGTGAAACTGAATGAGATGCCTTGAGTCTTGCCAGTTCATAAGCAAGCAGAACCTGTGGTTCCTGTTGTCCATCTCTCACAGGACTAGTAATATGAGAAGAGATGTTCATCCTTAGATTGAGAGACCTACATTCACAAAGAGCTTTAGACATCGGGGGAAATCAATGGGAATTAGATCCCCAGATGCCTCTGAGAATTTGGTATAATTAGTTCCAGGAAAACACTGCCAAGGCTATTTTCCTGCTACATACGGGACTGAAATGCAAGCAGGGATATTCCAGAACAATTGCAGAAATCACACGCTTTTAGATTTGGGTCAATAAGCATTTCTTTCTAGTTTTGCTCAGGTCAGAAGAGATGAGAGATGGGGCAGGAATCTATGGGGCTGAGTGATGGTGAACACTTTTCAACTTGCTGAAAACACTGGGAATGGAGCAAATACAGACACAAGTCACAAATCAGCGGGTGACACAAGCCAAAAGTAGTTTTTAAAGGAAGGCAAACAGGCCTGGTTCTTAATGAGGCCACAGATGTTACTTGAGATTTTGCTCCAGTGACTATCAAGACCGCACTAGCATTACACACAGATGTTACACCAAATGATCTTGGGAAGTGGGGGCGTGATGTCATTGGGGGGTTTCAAATCTGGAACACATAATCAACTTATCTTTGTTCTGAGAGCTCTCGTTATAGCCCCCCGGGCTCGTTCAGATGTCTATTTGCATAGGAAGTGCCCTGAGGAGAGATCCTGTTCCAGGACACAGATAGCTATGGTGACTGTCCAACATACCTGTTGTTTAAGTTTCTCCTTATGAGTGGCTATAACATATTTTGGAGAAGAATTATGGTTGGGTGGAAAGAGGATGAATGGTCTAACTCCCTGTCCTGTTCAGAAAATATATTGTTTCCAGAGGAATCCTTGAGAGCATGTAGAGTCAAAGCTCTCCAGGGCAGGGTGGTCATCTAGATATTTGCTGAGTAAATCACCTAGCAGAACTGTGTTGTATTCATAACAATGAATATTAGTAATGAGTACTAGGATGATGTTTTAAAGGGCTTTTCCTCTAATTAATACGGTAACTTTTTACCTTAGCAATGATTATTTATTTCTCTGTCCATACCCCTTTGTTGCTGACTTGAACCTCGTATTTTGTCTAGCCAAAAAACCTCCTTAAGTGCTTCTTAAAATAGAAATTGGCTCAGATACTCATCACATTTCTGCTTTTGCTAGATGAATTTGAAGGCAATAGAAAAATGACAGCCATTTCTATTATTGGGTGTTTCTTCTGAAAATAAAACTCATGCTCAATACCCTAATCCTGAAAATAAGTTGCTGTGTTGAAGCCAGCATGGCTACTGTCTCACTTGATTCCCACTGAGCACATATTTAAGTGCCTTTCTGACTCAGCGCATTATAAAACAGACCTTGCAAGGAGCAGGAATAATGGTGATGGCTCTAACAACTCCTCTTCATTTTTTAAACAAAGCATGTGGGACCAGTGGTCCAATACCAGCCATGTAAAAATCTCACATTTCATTTATAGGAATATTTTCCTATAAAGTTGAAGGATGAGTTAGGGCTTTATAAACATGAGTAGACTTCAATTCTTTTTACTTTGGGTGTAAAAGTAAAATAAAACAAAGTTGATTTGATCTCAGCAGCTTCAAGGGCAAGAAAGGTTATGAATGCCACAAACCCAATCTGAGCAGCACACAAAGGAAAGGGCTTGCTGTATGGTGTGGCGAAGAGTTTTAGCTGATCTTTGTTCCTTCTTCCAAAAGTAGAGGTGTTGTGTTGGGCCATCATGACTGGGTATAAGGGATGAAATACAGTTTACCTTTCCTTATCAGCAGAGACTCTTAACGGTACTGCTCAGGAAAGACCCTATGCAAATCAAGACATGCAAAATTTGGCTCAGAGTACAAGGGAGTAGTGCTTTATCTCCGCAGAGAGTGACTCTCCAGTCTGACTGCACTGAACAGTGCTCTCCCAGGCAGCATTAACCTGAATCTCTGTGCCTTCAACCTCATAAAAATAGGGGCTTATAAACAGCTGGAGCTGTGCTGTTGCGGGGAAGAAGAGCTGCAGAGGACTGCAGCCGGGCAGCCTCTGCTCCCTGGACTGCTGAGGGCTGCCCTGCCCCAGCATCTCCAGCTACCTTCCACCCAGGCAAAGGTGAGATGTGCCTCTCTCAGATCACTCTTATACCCTGTCCTCACCTTCAGCCCTCTTCCATGGTAGTTGCCACTCCATGCACTCCGAAGGCTCCTGACACAAAAAAAATTGTCAGGCTCACCCTGGATCTAGCTCTCCTCCAAGGGATGCTTGTCACCACCACAGGTGGAGGTATCCCATGTGGCATGGACAACTGGCAGGGAAGCCTGTGGTGGTGGGGCAAGCAACAGGGAGCATGTCTAGCAAGCCTGGTGACCTGGCAAGATACAATGCTGCCCTAGACCCTGGTGATGGGGAAGGCAGTGCCATGGCAGACAGCAGCAGGGTCACCTGCCTTTCAGCAGTGGACACATGGATCAGATTCTCCCACCTAATGCTCTCTTTGAGCAGATATGGGGCTAAGTGCCCAGGATGATGTGGTGCAACCCATGGTGATGGCTTTTCCCCCTTTGCACTCATCCTTGCCAGTCCTCAGAGTAATCTGGCTAAAGATGAAGTGGCTTTTTGGCATAGGGAGAGTCTGTGACGCTGCAGTGTTGGCACATGTCCCCAGCAGTGGCAGCTGGTCCTTGCAGGAGACCCTGGCAGGGCTGATAGCAGCTCTCAGGTGTCTTTATTTTCTACCTTCTATCCCGATAGGATGGTATTGCTATGGCTGAGGAGAGCTGAGGAAGGAAACTGTGGTGCATACAGCCAAAATCAAAACTCACATCCTCAGACTGGAATATTCCTGAAACTGCTTTTGGGACAGGGGTTTCTTAAGAATCACAGAGTTCCTGCATTGAACCCATCTTCTCCCCATCACTCAGCAGCAATTGGTACCGAAGAGAACCTGGAAGGGCAACTCCAGTGGAATTACTCCTGGTTTACGCTGAGGTAGGACTGGGTGATTTCTCTGCACAAGAATTACCACTGCATTGCATGAGATCTGAGTGGCTTCTGCAGGGATAGTTCAAAAGACATCCAAAGTTAGAAATGTTGAGAGCAAACATAATTTGGAAACTATTCCGTGCTGGAATCCTGTGCAGATGATTGCAGTCAAGAAAATCACTATCAGAAGGTAGCTGTGTGGGCAAAAATAATGTAACAAATAGTCCGGGCACTGTGGTTTTAAGCTTTCTCAACAAAATGTTCCCCCACACTGCAAATACAAAGGGAAGGAGGGAGGGAAGTATCTGGCTATTTAAATGAAAAATGACTTTTCTCTGCAATCACCTTCTGTCAATAAAATGCTTATTTTCTGACATGTCAATTAGGTGATTCAAAAGCCAGATGACCACTGCCTTCCATTTAGTACTGCTCAGCTGGGTTAAATGTCTTAAGTGTTTACCCTTTATGACCAGTGGCATGTATCTGTTCTTAGTCAAACTGTGCTATGTGTGACATGTTTGCCTGTAGGTTTTTCTCTTGAGGTAAAGCTAACCATTATTATCAGATTCTAAGAAAAATGGTAGATTAGGACAGTGGTTTCACTGACAGAAATGGGTACAGCTTGTTTTACAGTAATGTGTACGAGAAATATGAAACAGATGAGAAGAATTCACATAGAATTAACCAGCCTGTAATTTAAAGTGCTGTCATTAAATAGGATCATGTATCCATGCTTGGTACTTCAAAAGAAACCTCTGCTGTGTAAGACCAGTTATTAGTGAGGAACATTTTGTCTGGTATCTCAAACCAATTTAAAAGATCTGATTACACACACACACAAGCATGTGGAAATGAAACTACTTTCTTAAGAATCTTTAGGACTTGATTTTGTTCACACAAAACTCTTGAGTGCTTAAGGAGGAATTTTGAAAGAGGAAAAACCATATAAGCTCTGGCTCTTGGTGAAGTTCTAGGAGGAAGGATGGTGATAATACCGATAAAACCTTTTACTGAGGCTTGTTCTGAACACATAACACTATCTCCTCATGTAAAAGAATGGAGCAGGCTGTGGAGTGAGAAGGATTCACATAATAACTTTAATTTGACTAATTTAAAAAGAATTAAATCTTTAGAAAGACATCTACTGTCCTCCACCAGGGAATGCAGCACAAGATTTTTTGTGGGAAAAGGTAAAATGTTTTCTTTCTGACTTCTGACCAGAACTGAAAGTGAAACGCTCATTTGGAAGAAATAAATAAATAAGCTGAGACAACGGAAGTCACTTTCCCAGACAAAAAATAATCACAGGGAGGTCTCTGAGTACTAGCAGGTCAGCAGGACTCACTTCACAGGCCCAGACAAGCCATCAGGAGACAACCGCTTTGGTGACACATTCCTCGAGATGGTCCCTGCTGGGCAGCACCGTGCTCAGGCCTGGGGTGGGGGCTTACATACGCCCCCACCCTTTGGTGAGCAACAAAAATCCAGTGAGTAATTAGCAGTTTGATAAGAACGGTGCCCCTAAAAAGCAAGAAATGTTTAGTGCTTGCACCTTCAGTCTTGCTGTCCACAGGTAACTGTCCCTGTCACTGCCAGCATGCCCCAAAGCCCAGAGGAAAACCTGAAAGGTGAGTGCCAGTGTCATGGTGCTTGAATGTACTGCTGACTTCCCAGGGGATCAGCTGGGGACATGGCCGTGCTAATCTGGGCAGCTCTGCAATTCCTTCAACAACCCAAGGAAACATGAGAGGGACCCATTCATAGGACTACAGGGTAACTCAGGATGGAGGGGACCTCAGGAGGTCTCTAGACCAACTTTTTTCTCAAAGCAGGGTCAACACTGAGGTCAGACCAGGTTCCTCAATCCAGGTTGCCTGGGTCTCATCTGGGCACTTCCAGCCACAGCAGTTCAGAAACTCTCTGAGGTTCCTATGTTCCAAGGAAGCAGTCCAGGTCTTGGCACACAGCTGGCTTTGGGTGGCTGGAGAACAAAGATTTGCAGGAAGCCTCTCCTTCCTTCAGACGTTGCTGTAGTCTAATCACAACGTTTCACAGAATCACAAAATAGCTGAGGTTGAAAGGAACCTCTGGACATTATTTAGTCCAACTCTGTGCTCAAAGCAGGGTCAGCGATAGCAAGTTACATAGGGCTGTGTCAACCTTGATTTCAAATATCTCCAAGGATAGAGACTCCATAAACTTTCTGGGCAACCTGTGCCAGTGTTCAACCGCCCTTACAGTAAATAAGTTATTTTCTTATGTTTAAATGGAATTCCCTGTATTTCAGTCTGTATCCATTATATATTACCATATTACCATTATACCATATTACACACTGAAATTCAATGTACAACTATACCCTTATGTATGCAGTTGTCAGAATAATGATCTTTGTCTGTCTGATCAACTCATATTTTATACCAACAACACAGCATTAAATATGACACAGTTTCAGAAGAAGAAAATATATTTATTCATGCAACAACTTGCCCAGTAGCTTAAACAGACAAAGTGGAAAAAAAAAACCCTTGGAGTTTTTACATTAACTTATGATCCACAATACAGATTTCTGTACAATTTTAACAATTTTATGCAGCAATACAAACTATGATTCTTAATCTAGTTTGTGAAATTGCCTCACTATCTTGTACTGTCATGACGAATAATACAGTTGGATATGACTGCTGAAGTTTGCTTTTGGCATTCTCCTGAAATGAAGAACCTAAAAATACAAATGGTAATCAGCAGCTTTTTTCTGCCTTCTGCGTTATCATATTCTGTGCTGTATTCTTAGGCTTTGTGTCTCAGAATATTTATCAAGAAGCACTTATAGGAAAGATACACATGGACTCCCCTGCAATCACAGTACTCCCTGTCAGAAATCAGTATCTCTTCAGTAGAGAAAGTCTAGCCACAATATAGGGCTTGTTCTAAATGATGCAATGCTCTGCCAGATGAGAAAAGCTAAGCAATACTGAAAAGCTCTGTTGTGTCCTGCCACTTTGATGAGATTCCCCCCAAGCCTTCTATTCCCAAGGGTAAAGTCCCAGCTCTCTCAACCTCTTGTTGTATGACAAATGATTCAGTTCCTTAAACACCTTAGTCACCTTGTTCCCATATGTCCATGTCTCTCATACTGGGGAGCCCCAGACCTGGGCATGCCACCTAGATGTGTCTCACTGGCGCTGAGCAGAACAGAAGGATCAACTTCCTCAGCCTGCTGGCAACATGCTTCCTAATGCCACCCAGCAGGCTGTTGGTCTTTTTTTGCCACAGGGGTGCGTTGTTGGCTCATGGTCAACTTGGTGGTCACTCAGACCCTCAGGGCCTTGTCTGCAAACCTGTTTTCCAGGGGGTTGACCTCCTGTTTGTCCTGGCGCATGGACTTTGCATTTCTCCTCCTTGAACTTGATGAGACGCCTGTTGGCCCAATTCTCCAGCCTATCCAGATCACTCTGGATGTCAGCACAACCCTCTGGTTTATCAGCCACTCCTCGCAGTTTTATATCATCTGAAAATTTTCTGTGGGTGCACTCTGCCCCATCACCCAGGTCATTAATGGACTCAATATCCATTCTGGGGTACACCACTAGTGACTGGCCTCCAGCTGGACTTCATGCTGCTGACCACAACCCTTTGAGCTCAACAGTTCAGCCAGTTTTCAATCACCACCATTTATCTAGCTCACGTTTCGTCCATTTGTCTATAAGGATGTTACAGGAAACAGTGTTGACAAACAACTGTCCCTCTCCTCTGATCCACCAAGCCAGTCATGTACTCGTAAAATGCTATTGGGTCAGTCAGTCAGGATTTCCCCTCTGTAAATCTATGTTGATGACTCCAAATCATCTTCTTCCTTCATATATTTGAACATGGTTTCCAGGATTAGTTGCTCCATCACCTTCCCAGTGACTGAGGTGAGGATGACTGGCCTGTTGTTCCCCAGATCCTCTTTCTTGCCCTTCTTCAAGATAGGAGCGACATTTGGTCTCTTCCACTCTACAGGAACCTCCCCTGTATGCCATGGCCTTTCAAAGGTAATTGAGAATGGCTTTGCAAAAACATCAGCCAGCTGTCTCACCAGTCACAGATGCATCCCATTAGATCCCATGGACCTGTGTATGTTCAGTTTCTTAAAGTGTTGCTTAACTTGATTGTCCTTCACCGAGGGTGGGTAAGTCTTCCTTCCTCCAGACTTTCTCACTGGTCTCAGGAATCTGGGATTCCTGAAGAGTGGTCTCACCTGTAAAGACTAAGGTGAAGAAAGCATTGAGCACCCCAGCTTTCTACATGTTCATTGTCACCAGGTCCCCTATCCCATTAAGCATTGAGCCCTCGTTTTCCCTAGTCTTCCTTTTGCTGTTGATATGCCTGTAGAAGCCCTTCTTGCTGCCCTTACATTCCTCATCAGATCCATGTGCTGATGGGCTTTGGCTTTCCTAATCTATCTAATGAAACATTTACCAACACAGTGGAAGAAATTTCCTCCTTCCTTTCACTGAGACCAAGCAGATTTATGGGTTTAGAAATGCTAATAAGGTTATGCCTGTAGTACTGTGTATTGTGTGTGAAACTCCCCAATCCCTCTAATGACAGCACTACCATTAACTGTATTTTCCCATTACAATTTATTGTACCAACAAGTTCTCAGAAATCTGATTTTCCATACCTCACACCTGAACTCAGTACCATTTTGAAAGCTGCAAGTGTGTTCTCTTGCTGCTGAGGTCTCTCTGAAGAGTTCACCTAGACTGGGAAAAATTCATGTGAGCCCATACCACTTTCAGACTGGCCATTAAAGTCTAAGCCCGTTTGAGGAGGGGATTGAAAAAATTTCAACCCACAGGACTGAGACTGGGTTTTGCTACCCAGACTCTTAAATGAGACAGATCACTTCACTGCCTTGCTTTCACAGCCTTTCCGAATAAAGTATAAATCAAACCTGCATCCTTATATATTACAGAATATTTTAGCCCTGGCTTCAGTGGGAAAAGAACAGGGCCTCCCGTGTAACTACCTTATCCATATTAGCATTCAGAATAACATATGTCTGCATCTCATCTCAAACATGTCTGAAAAGCTCCTAGGACTTCCCCCATGAAAACTCTGGTGTAGTTCTTTCAGTATGGGCTAGCTCAGAAATGAAGCAAACAGGGCTCTTCTTATAATTAGGATTACAAATCTGGGAGAGGGATATGGTGCTAATACTCTAAAATACTTTTGTCCCACAACAAATTAGTGCCAGACCACGGGCACTTCAGACCTGGAGCCTGCACAAGAACCATTGAGGGTTATGGACAGACAGTTCAGTGTAAGGTTTGGTTCATGTTAGGCCATGTGTAACACTCAGAGGGAAACTTTGGCCAGGCTGTCTGCACAAAGTACAGAATTAGGAGAAGAGAGGGACCCTTGACCTCAGTTATTGAGAGTTTCTTTTCTCAGCTCCTTGGAGACCTAAGGGAAAAGTGAGCTCCAGGAGCATTCATGGGCTGGAGCTGACAATTAAGTTTTTGGGATCCCACCACTCTGGGATGGGAATGAATCTAGGACTGAATCTGTAGCTAAAACTACAGAAACAAGTAGCATGGCTTGGGGACCTGGTTTTGCTTCTGAGGTCAGCCCATGTGGATGGCTCAGATCCATACAGAAATATGCTTTCTCACTGAAACAGGGTAGCATAGGCCAAAACTGCACTAGGAAGAATGGTAACAACTGAAGATTGCAGATAACTAGATAGCATGGCTCATAGTCAAGTTTCTGGCTTCTTTTATTAATACAATTTAAATTTGGGGGTTGTTGTGGTTTAACCCCAGCAGGCAGCTAAGCACCACACAGCCACTTGCTCACTCCCCCCACAGTGAGATTGTGGGGGGAAAGGGTAAAAGTGAGAAAACTCATGGGCTGAGATAAAGACAGTTTAATAATTTGAAAAATAG
>VYZV01027874.1:210943-250909 GCA_013401275.1 Pandion haliaetus | reverse complement strand
GAAAAACCACCCAGGGGAGAGGGACCCCCCCCCCCAACCCACAAATGCCAAACACAAGAAAAACAAGTGATGCAAAAGAAAGCAGTTTCTCACCACCAACTGACCAATGCCCAGCCAGTCCCCAAGCAACAGCAGCCCCTGCCAACCTCCACCCTCCCAGTTTTATTGCTGAGCGTGACATCATATGGTATGGGATGTCCCTTTGGTCGGCTGAGGTCAGCTGTCCCAGCTGTGTCCCCTCCCAGCTTCTTGTGGACCCCCAGCCAACTCTCTGGCAGGGCAGTGTGAGAAACAAGAAACACCTTGACGCTGTGCAAGTATTTCTCAGCAATAACTAAAGCATACCTGTGTTATCACCACTGTTTTCATCACAAATCCAAAACATAGCCCCATACAAGCTATTATGAAGAAAATTAACTCTTTCGCAACCAAACCCAGTATGGGGATCATGGCTTGTCCATCACTAGCATGGTCTTGTTCCTGTGAGAGAACCAAGGCACTCTGGACTAGTCAAGAGAGAAGAGTATATATGCTTATAGTCTTTAAATCATATTTTTTAACTTAACAAAGATGTGGGATTTGCCAGTGAAAGGTTTTTCTTTGTCTCCAAAACTGTTCCATGTGTAAAACGTTTTCCTGGCCATAAACTGGTACTGGGACTTTTCAGCTGCTGGCTTTGAAATGAGTTCTGAACCTGCAGACACTGATCTTCAAGATATTCTCCCTTTCCACATCTTGGAGAAATGCCTAAGTAAATGGGCTGAGCACAGGGGAACTTGGTGTCTTCCCTGCCAGCTGCAGAGCTATCTCTCAGTAGATACACAACCACAGCACAGCTCCAGTTCTTCCATTTGTACAGGGACTTTTTGCCAGCAGATATGCATACCTGCACCCCGCACACCCAATTGCCCTTGGCTAGTCACCATCCCTCAGCCTACACTTGAGTCGCTGCATGGGGCTCCATTGTTGGAAGAAGATGCGCACTCTTGCACCCCCAAAGAGATTTTAGCAACTTACTCCCTGTTAAACCAGTGCTTTAAAGAGCAGAGGGATGGGATGTGATTTATGAGGTTTCCTCTAGCTGTACCTCGCTCCCTAAATCTCCTCCATGCTAGCCAGGAAGCCTCAGACCCTCAGGACCAAATGGATGCCATTTTCCCATTGTTTTCCTTCAAAGCCAGGCTGTAGAATATGGTGCCTCAGCAGAGGATAAACAGTGAAGCTGTCCCATTTGAAGAATTTATTTTAAAAAACCACTGTTGCCAATTAGTACCCAAAATGAGTATTAAGGAAGAATGAAAGGGTAGGTTTTCATGTTCATAGAAAGTTTAAAGCTAACAGCTAGGAAAATCAAATGAGTATAGGCATCTGGAGGGAGGGGAAATTATGTTTCTATTGTGCAATGTTAATGCCTTAAAATGTTTAAAACAACAGGGCTAGGGACGTGAGACTTCATTTAATTAACATGCTTGGAAACCTTATTATCAAGTTGAATGTGAATTCTTCTTGATATTTTACTTGCTCCGTTGCCTGAGGCTGGCTACAGGAGGCCTTATCCCTATTTTCCTGTAAAAACTACTTCCACATTCCACATCCCAATTACTCTGAAGGGCATACCCAAGCTCCCAATAAAATCATGCTTGGAGTCTTTGCTGACTTCTAAATGCTATTCTACATGTGTTTCTGATCACAAAATCAGATTTCCGAATGTCAAAATTATACTCTGAGTGGAGACTGAATAATAGTTTAAGCCTTTTTATTTGTGTAGAAAGACGAAAATGAAAATGTGAAGCACCTGAAAAACTCTCTAAATTGCTTGCTTTATTTCCACTTGAAGCGGTGTACTGAGACCTATTGTATTGCAGTTAATTTACCCTTCTTCACGTCGTGAACACTGAAGGGGCAAGGACTGCTTCGACTTGCCTAGCACAACACCTCTGCCGCACTGGTGGGGATGACCCACTACTGCCTTCCTTCAGAAAAGTCATTAAACCAAGAATAATTCAGAATAGCAAGTTTTGGTTTCACTGGTTAGGCATTTGCAAGGTGGAGGTAGGTAACCCATGCCTCTCCTGTTAGCACCTCTGGCCCTTGAGGAGAGAGTATTGGCAGTGGAGGGCAGCCTGGCTGGGTTTTGGTAAGGGGGGAAGAGGAGAGGGTAAGCTGGAAGCTTTTAGCCAGGTCTTCTGTTATTGGAAGGGCAGATAGCAGTGAGAGGACAGGACATGAAGTCCCATTTCACGCCTTCCCTTGTGGAGGCCGATGGTGGCCCCAGCTGGTGCATCTGTGCCAGGGCTGCAAACACAGTTCCCTGCTGGCACACAGGGATGTGATAATTTGGTCTCCTCTGCACTTGCATGTGCTCAGCCACAGTGCAAGAGAGGCTGGGGAAGCAGCAGCACTTGTTTGCCATACGGGCTCGCCTGGAGATTAGTCATGGACGCTGATGGGAGCAGGGGAGGAACCACAGCTCCTTGTCTCTGCTGCCACAGCCATCTACTGCTCCTTGCACAAGCTGTGTCTCCAGATGCAATATTGTCTATGAAATGGACATTGGCAAGATTTTCAGAAGCACCATTCAGTTTTGGTACACAAGGGGCTCACTCACCGATTCAGTGTGTTTCCTCCTGTGTTTTCTGTTTATATACTGTCCTCCCCAGCCTGTTTCGTCAACGTTGATAATAGCCAACGATTTACTGCATGATATTCCCCTCTCAAGCTACATTGCTTTTCTTCTGTCAGGTGCTCATTGTAAATTCTTGTAATGTAAAACAGCTCATTGGAGCAGGGCTCCACATTTTCTCCTGTTTCTGGTAACTTGTGAGGAGTTGTCACTTTGCATCCAGGAGAACTCCAGGGAAAGATGACAGATTCCACAGGCTGCACATTTCAGAGCCGGAGGAAATGGATACTAAACACAATGTCATTTAGATTTAAAATAATAGCTCTTAAGTGTTCACTGTTGTTTGTAATAAATATAATATATATAAACTTTAGCTTGTGGCTGAAATCTAAACTATCTGTTTTAAATGAATGATAACATAAAACATGTCATAATTCCTGGTCCATTAGTATTGATGAGGCACAAATTAACATTCCACAACCTGGTTTGAGTGAACCATGTGTAGTCGTGGAAAGGTGAAAACACGTGAATGCCAAATGTATAACTCCTTTAGACCTTGGCCCGCTGCAGTTTAATAACAGGACTTTCTTCTAGTCATCACTTGCTTTAACGTTATCCTTGGGACTGATTATCTCTGGATCTGAAGATATTCTTTGTTTCTTTATAATGCAAGGTGAATAACCTTGACTAGGCTTTGTGAGGATCTTATCTATGGATCAGAATGACTAAAAGCCTCACTCCACTTCTGTGCTTCACTTCCCTTCCGGATGGAGAAACTAAGCTCTCTTTATCCAGCCCTGTACTGCACAGTCTGGCAGGAATCTGTTTCCTTGGGGCCCGCTGCCTTTATCAGTGAAAGCCAGTGGGTTTGCCTAAATCTGAAGCTCATCACAAGGTGATCTGTCCAAATGGCTCTGAGAAAAAACATCAAAAGAAGCCAAATGCCTTATTCAGAAGCAACTGACAGGTAGGGTCATCACATACAAGCTTTTACTGAGCAAAAACTATTAAAGTGGTGAATGCTTGAATTGTGAAGAGATTTGTATCACCAGGGTCTGACATAATAACATCAGAATTCACTTACGGCATGACCATGCTCTAGAAAGTGATCTTCAATGAAATTTAATGTAGAAAAAAATGAGGGGGGAAAAAAAAATGGGAAAAAGGAGGGGGGAGAGAAGTGGCCAAAAGACCTCAGCTTTTGGTCTTTAAAGCCGGAGGGAGTCTGCATCCACCCTCATGTAGATTTGAAAGCCTCCAATGCATTTGATTTTTGCAGTGACAGCCAGTCAGATATCAAAGATGGGGATTTTTGATCTCCTTGTAATATGCTTGTGGATATTCCATTAATTTCCCATTACCACCTGACCTGGTTTTTCGTTCCTCGTTACACTGTCTGCAGTAGCAACCACAGCAATTTAGACCATTTTCAAATACAGCCGAGGAAAGTGAATCTAGAGTTTAGTGTACAGAAGGACATGAAGGCAAAGGTCAGATAGGGGAAACAACAAAGAAGCTTTTCTTCTTAAAACTGCCTTAATTTGATTAAATTTGGCAGTTATTTTTCTGGCAAATGCCACAGACAAATAAGCCAACCTTTAAAAGACACGATACACAAACTGTGAGAGTATATGTGTGTATGTATATGTATATGTATATATATATAAAATCACACATATATATGTGTAATCATAGACATCTGCTTCCAGGTTTAAAGCAAACAGCATCCTTTGCTTTACGTAATTAAAGCAAGGAGCTTGTTTCAATAAGATGCTACAGTGGCCAGAAGTACCAATGAGTTCAACAATTGCTAGAAGAGTAAGAGGCAGAAAAATAAATCAAGGATTTTTGACCATAAAGGTACTATTTCCAGTTTAGGTGGTCTCTGAGCCACAGCCTGAGAGCAACAGAAAGCTTTTAACAGGTGACTTATGATTGCATCCTTTCTTGTTGTTATAGCCTTTCCCCTGCAATTGCCCACTCTGGGATAGGGACCAGTTACGTTTCTTTGCTGGGGAAGCAAGGATGTGCTCATGACTTTATTGTCACTTGGCTTACCTGACAGCAGGATGCAATGAAGATCCAGATGCTGCATCAGTCAGGAAGCTATGTGAGGTTGTGCAAAGAAATGTGATACAGCTGTGCTGTCTTTTAAAATTCAGATCTGATGCCAAGGCTGCAATTACAGGACCTATCTCAGCTACCCCAGTGGCTCTCTGGGACAAGATAGATTACGCATGGCATTTTGCTCCCGTCAGAGATCTTGTGCCACCAATATTAACTAGTCCCCGTGCATGGACCAGCTGACTGAGGAAAGGACTTAGCAGATTGCAAATGCTGTTAAAGATCAGCTGGACTCTGTGGTCTTGACTGTCTTTCTCCCAGAAAACTCAGCCTAGCTATGTTGGAAGCTTCACTCCAGCGAGGACTTCAAGATATGCTTCAGCTGAAACAGCCACTTCAGGTTATTTTCAACCCTGTTCAAAACATTGGGGGAAGGCAAGGACTTGCCAACTCAACCAAGACCAAAAAATATAAAGAAAAGTACATTTTCAAATTATTCAAATGCAAACAAGAGAGAATAAAAAGGAGAAATGCAATACTTAAAAAAATCTGAGAGTGTCCCTGCAAGAGCTAGTGGTTCTCACAGATACTGGGGCTCTGTGGGTTTGAACTAGAAATCAACATAAGATGAATATGAAATGGCAACTTACACTACAACTGGCTCAAATTAGGCAGAGATTCCCTGAAATCCTATATATCTCAAATATTTTGGATATCTAGCTAGATAGCCATTCCCTAGGACCACTATTTTGCAGGTTTATGAGATACTGGGAATGTCTAAGGGAAAATATCAGCGCTTTGTGGGAAAAGACCAGCAGCTTTTAATTTCACTCACTGTCTGCAGCACATTCCATTCTGTCTTGTGAAACTGAAAACAAATTTGGCAGCAGGCAGTCATCTGATTTTCATGTAATTCAATAATTTATCATGAAAAATATTCATTTATAAACAATTACTTGTTTTGGAATGATAGCAGCTGTCATTTTGGAGTCTGTAGTTCCCCCCACTGGGATATTTTTCTGAGTTTATCCATCATTAAATCATGCAGTGTTCAATGTGTTTGGAATCTGGGCTGAATGCATTTTACAACGTGTTTATGTTTTGTTATGTGCATAATATCATTTTTGCTTTACAGACATGAAATCCAATATTGCCAGATGTAGAAATCTCTCTTTTCTGAGCAGCTCCCCTTGATATGACTCTTTGGCTTTCAGGAGGAATTCCCCCATCAAAATCAATATCCAAAATATTGCCATTTCTGTGCCGCAGTCAGGGCTGTGTAACTACCCAAGTCACATACGTGATAAACAGCTCCAGCTAGAGTCCTCCCAGCCTTGACCGAAAGGCTCATGTAAGCATTACCTTTTGGATTTAGCTAAAAGCACGCAAGCATTTTCTTTCATTGCTGTCATTCTACCACAGATTGAAAACCAGACAAAATCAATCTAGCAGAGAAGACTTACATGAGCAATTGACCTTAGGCACTGATGAGCCTGCTGTTGCCAGCATAACTAGGAGCATTTGTGTGCATAGGAACTACGGAGTCAGGTGTTCTTGAGAGAAGGAAGTCGACAGCATTGCCTTTACACTGGTATCTTTTAAGAAATAACAACTCTCCAATCTCACAGATATGCTGGGAGAAGGTAATAAAAATCCATGAGCTTCTCAATAACAAGTCCATTGATTGGCAAAGGATTAAACAGAGATTGGAGTTAGGCTATTGTGGGGCTTTATAAAATCTAAAGACACATAGAAAGAGCCCTCTTGAAGAGGTATTTTTCCTATCTCCTCTGTTATTTTACCTTAGAAAGGGCTGTGGGGTATCAACTGAGTCTGCTCTGGCAGATCTGGGGATGCCTTGGCATGCTCAGGAGTTCTCCCAAAAACATGCACTGCTTTTTGGAGTTTAAATGCCAATATCAATTCTACAATTAATTCATTAGAAAGTGGAATGGAAAACACTCTGTAAAAGCCATCTAAAATATGAGTGGTTTGAATAACAAACTTTTCTGTTCTCAGTTGTTCAGGTTTGTTTCTTGTGGCTCCACATGTGCTCAACTCTCTGAATGCTTTGTATTTCTCTGGGCTCACTGAGAAAATAAAGATTAGAAATAAAAAATTAGAAAAAAGTAAAGATTAGAGGAGCTCTCCCTTGAGAAGATTGTTGGAAACTTCCCATGCAAGCTGTTGTAATGGAAACTTAGCAATTTTAGTATTAAAACAAAGATACTGCTGTGGAAGTGCATATGAAGCAATGAAAGAAAGAGAAGAACTGAGTTTTTAACATGTTGGGATGGTGGACAACAAAAAGGGTTTGTGCTGTGGAGGCCCACCCCACTTCTGTTCAGCAGAATGCTTAAGCACGTGCTTAACTTTAAGCATGTGCTTAAGTTCCACTGTATGGATTGGCCCAGAGCCAGACATGCATTCAAGCGTCCCTCTGAACAGAGCAAACAAGCCTATATTTAACGACTCTGCCAAACTGGGTGATACAATTTATCACATTCATTAATGCCCTGGAAAAAGGGGAAACCTGAAAGGGTAAACTTGGCAACTGACAGTTGTTGTATATAGGTTGGCTGATACCTGGGGAGAAGCCGCAATACTCAGTCATCGGTCAATTCACTGGGAGATGAAACTCAAGGCAGACAGAGGCAGAACAACACATGCTGGAGGCAAATACCTTAAACCTTTCAGACCCATGACAAGGTCCTAAATCAAGTGCAACCACTCAAAAAAAAATCCTAGCACCATTGTGGACAGCTCAGTGAACACCTTTGTTTAGCAGGCAGCAGAGGTGAGGAGTCCAAACAAAACGTTAGGATGCAGAAGGAAAGTAATGGAAAATAATGCTGAAGTATTAGAACATAACCAAACCAAGAGTGTAGGATTTCACATTCACTTCTGGTAACCCTTTCTTCTGCCAGATGGCTGACGTAGTCAAAAGGAATAATGAAGACGGAAGGAATAGAGAGATTTTAAAGGTTTGTAGCTATTTGGTTATTAAAAAGAGAGAGAGAATAAAATGGGACCTGCTAGAGAAGTAAATGATGATGGGGAAAAAAAAAAAAGGTGTCATGTATGCCTATTTACCTTTTTTATCACTGAGCAAAACAGAAAGGGGTTCTCTAGGAAACTTGCCAAAAGTTAAACCAATAGTTGTGCACTACCACATTATATTGAAAAGCAAGCCAGCTAAATCTTTGCTTTTTAATTCTGTGCATCTTTAACCTTTAGATCTCATTGCCACAAGGCCACAAAATTAGTGGGATTTGAAAAAATTGAAAGATTATACATTGATACAGATACTTGGCATAACCCCAGCTGCTTAATATTGGATTTACTCCTGTGCTAGAAACATGGGGTTTCATATTTCTGTGCATATCGCAGTTGCTGACTGAGAAGGGAAAAAGACTCTTTTCCTTGGAATAGAGTTGTAGGGTTTTTTTTCCATGCTCACTAATTGCCATCCTGTGTGTCTGTCTGTGAGAATCTGCTAACCAGAGGCTGCATAACAACCTGCATAACAAAATGCTGGGTTGTTCAAATCCATACTGTATGTGACTTCCTTCCTCCATGGAGAAAACTTCCAAATAAAAACACTAGGTGGGCAAAATAAGCATGCTGGGCAACATCCTCTGAAGACAGACATTTGTTGTTCCGTCCCTGCATCAGAAAGCAGCCATGAGCCATGGAAAAATGCCTAAAACCCCAAAGCCCTGGAACAGGGAGACTGACCTTCCTCCATATTGCCCCTCTTCAACAGCACAGCTGAAATGCCTCTACACCAATGCACGGAGCATGGGCAACAAACAGGAGGAGCTGGAAGCCACCATGCTGCTAGAAAGCTGCAAGCTAGTTGCTGTTACGGAAACTTGGTGGGACAAATCCCCTGACTGGAGTGTGGCTATTGATGGCTACAGGCTGTTCAGAAGGGACAGGCAAAGAAGGAGGGGTGGAGGCATTACCCTCTACATCAAGAAATGGATAGAGTGAGAAGAGCTATCTCTGAAGAATAGACAAAAGCAGGTTGAAAGCTTATGGGTAAGAATTAGAGACCGAGACAACAAAGGGAACCTCGTGGTTGGTGTGTACTCCAGGCCTCCTGATCAATAGGAGCCTATTGACAAAGCCTTCTTGCTCTAGCTACAGGAGGCATCATGCTTGCAGGCTCTAGTCCTGCTGGCGGACTTCAACCTCCCAACATTTGCTGGAAAAGTAGCATGATGAGCTGTAGGCAATCCAGGAGATGCCTGGAATGCATTGAGGATAACTCTTAAGCCAGGTAATAGACAGCCCTACCAGGGGACCTACTGTTGGTCATCAACACAAGTGAGCTAATCGATGACGTCAAGATTGGAGGCAGACTGGGCTGCAGTGATCATGCACGAGTGGAGTTCACAGTCCTGAGTGATATGGATCAGGCGAAGAGTAAAGTCATCGCCCTGAATTTTAGGAAAGCAAAATTCCAGCTGTTCAAGGAGTTAGTCAGTAGGACCCTCTGGGAAACTGCTCTCAGGGACAAAGGAGCAGAACAGATCTGGCAGGTCTTTAAAGACACTTTCCACTGAGCGCGAGAGCTATCCACCCCCAGTTATAAAAAATCAGGAAAGGAAGGCAAGAGACCAGCATGGATGAGTCAAGACCTGCTGGTCAAATTAAAAGGCAAGAAGGAAATGCACAGGCAGTGGAAGCAAGGACAGGTATCCTGGAAAGAGTATAGGGATGCTGCATGATTGTGTATGAATGGGGTCAGGAAGGCTAAGGCGCAGCTGGAGCTAAACTTGGCAAGGGATGCAAAGATTAATAAGATCTTCTATATGTATGTCAGCCAGAAAAGGAAGGTCAAAGAAAGTGTACCCCCTATGATGAACACGACTGGCAAACATAACAACAGTCTTCACTGGCAATCTCTCTTCCCACACCTCTCGAGTGGATGGACCTCAAGGCAGGGGAGCAAAGTCCCTCCCACTGTAAGGGAAGATCAGGTTTGAGACCACCTGAGGAACCTGAACATACCTAAGTGTGTGGGACCTGACGAGATGCATCCCAGAGTCCTGAGGCAATTGGCTCAGTTACCAAGTCATTCTCCATATTTGAAAAGTCATGGCTGTCAGGTGAAGTCCCTGGAGATTGGAAAAAAGGAAACATTGCACCCATTCTTACAAAGGGCCAAAAGGAGGACCCTGGGAACTACCAATGTGTCAGCCTCACCTCTGTGCCTGGGAATATCATGGAACAGATCTTCCTAGAAGCTATGCTAAGGCACATGGAGGACAGGGAGGTGATTTGAGACAGCCAGCATGGCTTCACCAAGGGCAAGTCTTGACTGACCAACCTAGTGGCCTTCTATGGTGGATTGACTACATCACTGAACAAGAGAAGAGCTACAGGTGTCATTTATCTGGACTTCTGAAAGGCTTTTGGCACAGTCCCCCACAACATCCTTCTCTAAATTGGAGAAATATAGATTTGATGGATGGACTCCTCAGTGGATGAGGAATGGGTTGGATGATTACATCTAGAGGGTAGTGGTCAATGGCTCAATGTCCAGATGGAGATCGGTCACAAGTGGTGTCCCTCAGGGGTCCGTATTGGAACCAGTACCGCTTAATATCTTCATCAATGACATAGACAGTGGGCTTGAGTGCACCCACATCAAGCTTGCAGATGACACCAAGCTGAGTGGTGCAGTTGACATGAATGAGGGATGNATGTACACGCAGCTCAGAAAGCCAGTTATACCCTGGGCTGCATCAAAAGAAGTGTGGCCAGCAGGTCAAGGCGGGTGATTCCGCCCCTCTACTCCACTCTGGTGAGACCCCACCTGGAGTACTGCGTCCAGCTCTGCAGTCCTCAGCACAGGAAAGACATGGACCTGTTGGAGCAGGTCCAGAGGAGGGCCACAAAACTGATCAGAGGGATGGAAGACCTCTCCTGTGAATAAAGGCTGAGAGAGTTGGAGTTGCTCAGCCTGGAGAAGAGAAGGCTGCAGGGAGACTTTATGTCAGCCTTTCAGTACTTAAAAGGGGTTTATAAGAAAGATGGGACAAACTTTTTAGCAGGGCCTGTTGTGATAAGACAGGGGGTAATGGTTTTAAACTGAAAGAAGGTAGATTCAGACTAGGTATAAAAGGAAGAAAATATTTATGATGAGGGTGATTAAACACTGGAACAGGTTGCCCAGAGAGGTGGGAGATGCCCCATCCCTGGAAGCATTCAAGGTCAAGTTGGACAGGGCTCTGAGCAACCTGATCTAGTGGAAGATGTCCCTGCTCATTGCGAGGGGGGGTTGGACTAGATGACCTTTAAAGGTCCCTTCCAACCCAAACTATTCTATTATTCTATGATTCCCTTCTTCTCTTCACCTCTCTTATGCTGGCTCGGAAAAGACTGTCGGTCCTCAGACCTGCACCAAGCACAGGCAAAATTAGAGCTCTGCAAAAATAGTTGGTATTTGGGTCCATGTTCTCTGCTGTCCTAGCTTTATTGAAGCAACAATGGTGAAGAAGGGCACCCAGTAATACCTGACCTGCACAGAGTAGCTTCTACCTCTGATGCGATTTCCAAACCCTATGCCACTGATCTGCAGGGCAGGTGTGGGCTACGCTTGTGTTAGAGCCTCTGCTGTACAGATGGATAAACAGCAAGGTTAAGTGACGTGCCTGAGGCCTTGGTGGGGGGCTCTGTCAGAGCCAGGGGTAGTACAAGGGAATCCCCACTCCGACAGCCAGAAGAAAGCACCAGCACTACAAGACTGGCCAGGTTTTTCTTAAGACTTATAGGATATTCATAACTACCTTTTGACATTCAGTCTGCCTGCAAGTGTCAGCTTGGAAATTTATGAAAAAAAATAAAAGAAAAACAAGCTTCTGGAGGAAAGTAGTGCATTTGAAACCTGATAATGGCTGCTGATGTTGCTAAGAATTACTGTTTTTAACAAAGGATTTCTGGCAACCCCCTCCTCTCCATCACATGTGGCAATCCAACCACAGAGCAGAACTGCAGAGCCTGGTTAATGCTGAGCTGGTTTCCTCTCATGTAACCATCCTGTGTTTTTCGGAAGATGTTTTAAATGGTTTGGTCAACCTAATTCAAATGTGTGTGTGTGAAAAACCTGTAACAAGTAATAATTTTAGGGTGATGCAGAATTATAAACTGGTCAATGCTGGCTTTATGCAAAAATATGGCTTTTCTTTACAGTGCTGGGTTAAATGAAATTACTAAACTTTTTTAGCCTGCAGTAGATGACTTGCAAAGGCTACACAGCAAGATGCTGCTGGGTGGATTAGTAAGGGCTGAACATGTACATCACAGCCTCTTCAGTATACTACAGAAAAGCAAGCTAACCCCTTATTCTGTTGAAATAGTACAGCCTAGTCCCTGTTCCTGCTCTTACATCTACCCCCGTATAGCTCCGGTTTTGGTCATCATTTGCTCTCCTTAGAGTGGTGGGGAGAAGGGAGCACAGGGCTCTGCTCACTAGGCTGCCAAAAGCAGGGATTTCTTTCTGGCCTATGTCCTGCTTTTGGTGGAACAGACCTGAAGGAAGTCTTCTGAAGTTTCTTCCTTTCATGTGTTTTCTCACTGGAGTTTATGTTGTCTGCTGCTGTAGAAACCACGTTGCAGAGACAAAAGTGTAGGATGACCCCACATATGCATATGGGAGAAGCAGAGCATCTTTCAGGATAGAAGGAGCCCAAAATATCTCTGAGCTTAGCAAAACATCTTACACTTTGCTGGCCTGGTTAGCTAAGTCTGACTTATACTTTTAGAATTTCTTTTTTTGCATGGGACTGGCAAGGTTCAAAATGTACATCTGATGCTTACCTGTACTTGCTTTTCTTCCTCACAACCCTTGTATGCCAGATTTGAGACTCCCGTGTCTCTCCCTGTGAATTTCTGTCTCCCCTGAGAGCCATATCCTGCCCCTGCCCCCAGCTGCTGCAGCACAGTACAGTGCAGAGCATCATCTGTCCTCCAGGCCAAGTGCCCACCCAGGCTTTACCTTTGGTGGCTCCTCAGAGATGGCAATTTTGTTCATGTGTGGTGGATGGACATGCTGATTTCACCAGGGCTGGTTCCCCACAGCATGAATCCCTGACAAACACTGTGTTCACTGCAATGAAAAGATACCAGATCTTTCATAGTGAAAATAAATTAGCCTGCAACTGCTAGGCAAAACAGGCTTGATAAATGGAAGTTTTAGTCAGCGATGTTTAAAGTGAAATCTGTAAAGTGTGCATAATGATGGATGAGGCCAGAGTTTTTTATTAAATACAATAGCCTAAAGAAACGTAAGGCACTATTATAAATGAAGTGAATGCTAGTTTAACTAAAACAACTCTTGTTTAGAGAAAAACGTTGGGATTTATTATCCTATTAGTTGCTTTTTTTCTCCCCTTTTTTTCTAAGAAGCAGCTCTCAGGGTGTCCCGGGCAGAAAGTCAAATTCTCCATTTACCCAAGATGTTTAAAAAACATCCTCTTGAAAGTCGAAACTACTGAGTTTTTGATGGGACAACATAAATATATTTGAACAGTTGTCAGTACAAACTAGGCATCTTGAAAAGTGTAGTACATCTCCACTGGACGTAATATTATTAATGTCTTTGAAACAATTCAGCATTTATTTTTAAATAGCAAAGAGGTTTGATTTGCTTCCAAAAGGAGCTGTAATCCAAAAGTGTCTCCTATTATAATATTTTAAATGACTGGATGTACAGAAAGACAAACACAGCATTTTTTAAGGCTCAGCTGACTGAAAATTAGTTTGGAAATATCTGCTGGGAACCAGTCTGCGCTGTGTTGCTGTTCAGGCATCAGCTTCATTCCTCTACCTCATTCTTAGATTAAAGATATTGGGTTTTATTGGCCCCAAAGCCAAATACCAGTCCAGTGTGGAGGACGGGTTATAATGCGTGCTGTGGGAGTGTAGGCTCTGATCTGCCCTCTTACCCCTTAGGTAAGGTACCTTAGGTACCCCTTAGGTAGCCCAGAAATGCTAAATGCCAGAGACCCTGCTGAAGATTGCCTCTGGTGCTCCCTGCCCTCCTGGACCTGCTTTCACTCTGATAGGAATCAGTCAGGGAGGAGAAGGGGAGGAGTAATGTCTAAAGTGTGGAAGTCTTCAGCTACCTCCCACTTTTCAGATGGTATTTTGGGAAACAGGATGGACTGGGGCAAGCTAACCTAGGTTGGATCATGGTCTCTGCTTTTCTCATCTATCTTGCTGTCCTGTCTTCCCTCCCAGTCTGATATGAAGAATTGGTATTGAAATAATCGGCTTTGATGAATTTTCCCAGTATGACCCAAGACTTCAGAGTTCATTGCTACATAATGCTGGATCCTGCTGCACATTTTGAACAGCTGAGTGTCAGCTGGTTAAAACAGTGTCAGATGTTAAAAATGCTCTTGGGTTCTGTGTCAAACTATTGCCAGTCTGCCTTCACCATAGCAAGCACTGTGAACTATTTCTTACTAATGCTATAGAAAAAGAAAGGAAAACACTTCACTTCAAAAATTCACATGCAAATGACTAAATAAGGCTTGCAATGGAAGAACTGTTCCCTGTCCTTTTAACTCTAAAGTATGTCTGGGAAAACTCGTGGCTTGGGAGTAATTTAGATAGCTTTTGAAAGGACAACTCTGAGAGAAAAAAAATGTTAGCTTGGAAGAGTGGAACCTAGTTTTTTGATTCAGTCTTATTTCCTTGAAGACATAAAAAGTCCCCAAAAATCACCCAAAAGGAGAAAGAGAAGAGCAGCAAGATAAAAATTCAGTTTCTACTTCTGGTGCTGTTTTTTCTTGCACCCTTATGGCAGACAAAGTTCTCAGCATAGATGGTCTTATCAGTAAACCTGAGCCTGGGGAGAAGCTCACGTACCAAGAGTCGCTTGAGGGCTGCTGAAGCCCGTAGGTGGCAATGGGTGAGGATCAGGCCAGTGAAAATCTCTCAGTGTTCTGGTGGACTGGGGAGATGACAGGGCTCAGGGTCCTGCCTCTTGTGCACACATGTCCTCCCAGAGGCAAAGAGTGACCAATGGGGGGTGTCAGCTTTCAGCCATTAACACGATCTAATCAAACACCTTGTTATTGCTTTACATGTAAAGCTTCTTAACAGTGATGTTTATCCTCAAAAACTGCATGTATCACACCTGACTTCTGTTCCCCAAGATAAATTAGGCCATGTCTAACTGGCAGACCAGGTAGATCCTGGCTCTGTCCCACACCTGTATCAGTCTGAGACCTGGATGTGCCCCAGCCTCAGGATGCATAAATAAAATCAGGTGCACAGGTGGAATGGATCAGTAGCACAACTAGCCAGGTGACACAGCTGGACCCTGCTGGGTCAGGAGGTGTGTTTGTCCCTCAGTCCCTCAGCCCAGACAGCCTTAGGAAACGGCTCCTTGCATTCCTTGCAAGGTCTCCACGGCCTGTGCAGCATCTCCTGATGCTTCACTGGGAGGCAACATGAGGGACTGACGCTTGTGCCAGGAGGACTGTTCATGTGGAGCTCACCAACTAGAAACTGTCTGGGCTGGATTTTGCAGCAAAGCCCATTCACTTTTTAGCACTCTTCTTAAAAGGATAGACACATAGAATGGAATTTAAGGCAGAACTCAGAGATGAATTGCATCCCCAAAAAAAGACTTTAGTAGGCACCTCACACTGACTTCAGATGTCCAGCAAATGAGGAGGGCAAGCCCAGAACTGTGCTGCTGTTGGAGATTGCCACCTAAGACTGAAACAGCCCTGACTTCTCATACCTGGCCTAAGAACTGTCCAAGTTTTTTGAACTGTAGCACTAGAGAAAATACAAAAATTTGTATGGCCATGAGCTGGAAATAAACAACCAGCCACCACAGTAAATGTAATATTTTCCTGTGTCCATACTGGGTCACCTGCCTTTTCTTTATCCTCTTAGGATCTGGAGAGAGAGACCCCAAAATGTATTGCATTAGTGATGATTCCTACTAGAGCCAGCCCTTGCTGCTGCTGATGGCCGTGCAAGGCTGCTGTGAGCTGGCCCAGTTCTGCACAGGCACCTGCAATTCCTGCTGAGTTTTCATTCCCGCCAGGCTCCAGCTGCCATAAGGAGCAATTCCCATAATCAAGCACATCAGGACTGTCAGCTCCAAGGTAAGCAGGTCAGAATGGAGCCTGGGTTTCTTGAACACTGCTGACATATGCCCATTTTGGAGCAATAATCCTCTGCTCAAGGCCTGTGACTCAAGCTGTGCCTCATCCATCTGGCACGTGTGCTGGCCACTTTAGGTGACTTGCTGCTCAAGGCTGGTGCTCACACTTGCAGGGCCTCTCAGGTGGCAGGATCCATCCTCATTTTCCTGCCAGGCAGGAGGGGAGATTGGCAGAAGAAATGTCTTCCTCTACTATGGTTTGACTGCCAAGGAGAGGTGCAATCCTTGTGGCAGAAAGTTTTGCTGTTCTCCCTCAGGGAATTAAGAGAGGAGGTGGATAAGCCAGCCTGAGAAGAGAAATATTTGTGCTGGACAGGAGATGCCACTAGAAATACAAGGCCAGAATTTACCACTTGCCTTGTGCACAAAGTCTAGCAGTTTTCTTCCTTTCACACGTGGTATCTGCACAGTAATAACAAAATATAGTCTCTTTCACCCCATGCAGATTAATTGAAATTACTAGTTAACAGCTTTTTTCTTTCATTGACATTGGTGTTAAAGTGTGATCTGGTATAAAAGAATTAACCATATGTGTAAATATCTCAGCAGGTGATACAAGCGTTGAGGACCCTGAGCACCCTACCTCCTGAGAAGTGTCATCAGTCTCATTTACAGGTAGGGACACTGATGCAGGGCAGACTGCAGCCAGTGTTTTCAGACTGGTATTCCCCCAAACTCAGGTGTCATCTATTTATGGCCTGGCACAGGCAGGAGTTTACCAGCAGACACCAGGACCCCTTGGCATGGAGGCTCAGAGGCACACTGATGGCTCAACTGGGCAGACTTGGCCAGGGCTAGAGAAGGCTGCTTCTTTTTCACCGGGTGTCCTCAGTCCTAGGACAGTGCCCCTATCCTTTGCCCTGGCGCAGCTTCAAGACAATCAACCAGACGGATTTTATTCAGGTAAATGTTGGTTAATTAGCAAATCCTATCTCAAAATCAGCCAAACTCACGGTTGATATGTTTTCATAGCCTAAGCTGTTGTATCAACTGAAGAACCAGCTTTAGGAAGAGACATGAGAATCCAGCTATGTTTGATCAGCATGCTCTGTCGGGGTTGCCTTCTATTTAAGGCTAAATGAAAAGAATTCTTTTTCTTCCTTTGGAAATATGTATTCTCAAATAATTCCCAGTCCACCTATTAGGAGCTCAACCTATTAGCAGTCTACGTGTTTCTACATGCTTCTGGCGAGCTTTAGACATCTCTGATCAAGACAAAGTCTTAGTGAAAATTTGCCAAAGCTACGTGTCTGTAATCACATCACTGCATTTGGCAGCAGGATTGGTACATATAGCAAACTTCAAAGATTTGGCAAAGCAAGCTCACCTTCAAAGAGAACGTTCTGAGTTACTGGAAAATGAATTCTGTTTGACTGGTGCTAAGTGTTGAGCTTTTTTTTTCCCCACAGCAATAAAACTGAATCCAATTAGAAGTGAAGAAATGCATTTTCAAAGACAATGATGAACAAATGTTTATAGGGTGTCAAACTCTTATAGATTAAGTTACCAGGTTAAAGCAACCCAAGGCAAAATGGCTATTAATTCAGCTAGACCAGAATTCATGCTGCCCTGAGACTGATTCTTCTATCAAATTAACCATGTACATCCATGTGGATAAAAGATGTGTCTTTGCCGTATCTGTAATGCAGGTAAAAAAGTTTAGAAGAGCAGTATCAAAACTGGAATGTCAAGAATCTGAAAGTTAGAAAACAGTAGAATTAAAGTTGCTTCCGAAGTGTTAATCTGCCCTGCGCTCATACATATTGACTAACCTTGCTACACTATTGCATACACCTTTTTCTAAGGAATCCTTTCATGTGCCGTGCAGCCATGATGCAACTGGAGAGGCTGAAGCCCTTCCTGCTCACATGCAAGTTTTGCATTATGAAGTGGATGCAGGTCCTCCTCCTCCTCCAGTCCCCGACTAACAGCTGGACCCCAGCCCCTGCTCTAGCAACGTGCCACAGTGGAGACACTTGCCTGTGCCTGGCACAGACCCAGTGGGGATGCTCCAGCCCATGGGGGCCGATGAAGAGGCTCAAGGGAGGACTGAGAGCCCTCTTCTTTCTGACAGCAAATTTGCACCTGTTACTAACTTAAGCACTGAAGTTAATGCTCAACAGTTAATGGATCTTTTACAGGATGATTCAGGACACTTTGTTCAGGGATGGCTCTCTCTACTCACTTTCAGGGATTCTAAACTACTGAATCAAACTAAACTGATGGGTTTAGCAAAGGGCTAACTTGGGGAGTGCAGGACAGTTCAGCAGCCAGCAACCCAGACGAGAGACTATCCTCTGACAGGCATATCCCACTCTATATGGGATATACACACACCTATATGGAGCAAAGCAGAGGTATGGAGTGTCCTTTGCAGGAATTACAGCACCTGCTGGACAGACATTTAGGAGCAGGGACGAGTGGTATGCTTCAGTGGTCATGCAGAGTCAGCTTGTTCAATCTCACAGCATCCACAAGTCCAAAGTGGTCACAAGTTCTCCATTACAGACACCTTTTGTAAATTTTCTGTTTCTTTCTTTGAAGCAGGCAATGCGTCTGCTTCATTCAGCAGTTGTTTCTCCTTTCTCATTGGCTAGATTCCCTTCTTTATCCTTCCAAGAAGGGTCTCTTTGCCTTTTCTTGTCTCCTTATGTCTTGAATAACTGCAGGGCAAAAAACCTTAGTCATTATTTTGGAAGTGGGATGCAAAAATGGGTTACTTACACGAACAGTTGATCATGTCAACTGCAAGATACTTGGTCTACAGTGCCATTGATCTTGCTTTATTTTAATGCTGTCACTGTTAGCCATCTATTCTAAGAAGGTAATCTAGGCATTTCCTACTTGCCCACAGTAATACCAGCTATTTAGTAGCCGGGAGATCTTTCCAAAACAGCTATTATACAATTCAAACACTAGCAACTTCTGAATCAAAACAAAGAATGATTGCAGGGTTCTTTTGCATGAATTGAATATACATTGTATACTGTGGTTTAAAAACATCTGTTGGCTGGGTTGTATACAGCAAGGATACACAGAACACATGGCACTGTCATTTGCATATAATATGTCACTGCTGTATTAAGACTGGAGAAAGATCACAGAAACCTTGAAAAGCCAGCAGAATGGAAGATGACAGCTGTATAAGTCATGGAGAACACTGTGGTAACACAGTAAACATTAACAAAACCCTGACGAACTTAGAAAGGGCACTTGCAGTAAGTTCTCAGCAAACTAGCAAAGAGCTGGTAGTTGTGCTCACACTGGGGAGTTGTTAAAATGTCCTTGAAGGGGGCTAGATTGCCTTTGTATCTTCTTTTTCCACTACGGTGCATGAAGAAAGCTCAAACAGTAGTTTCAGGTCCCTTCCTGTTCCCCTCATCTTTACAAACACATCTGGCCTCTAGTGATAATAGATCTTTTTTAACTATTGCCAGAGCCTTCTTGTTCATGGGAGCAATGTCCCAAATTTTCTTATGGCAGAGAGTCCCAAGAGATCTAGCACATCCCTCAGAGGCCTTATGGCATGGTGAAATCCAGGAGTGTTTCACAAGTGAGAGATGAGAACCAGTCTCCAACATTTGTGTTTCTGGATGAGGCTGGGCTCAATGCACCTCCTCATCTTGGGGAGCCCTTGCACAGTTGGCTGTAGCAGCTCCAGCTGACTCACCTCCTCCAGCAACCAGGGATCCGGATCCCAGCATCCTCAGCACCAGCATGGTCATGCTGCTGGCCAAGGGATATATCCTCAGCTGGAAGGCTGCAGCTGAACTCAGGAGCCGCATACTCATGGGTAAACAGAGTTGCAGCTTTGCCAAGGCGTATAACTCAAACGGTTATGAAAGTGGTCTGATTTTAAAAAAAAAAAAAGTTTGTTTTGCTTGGGTTTCTGGTGTGCAGGCTTCAGTGATTCACTTTAAAAATTTTTTTTTCTGTCATTTTGATGTTAAGTTTTCCCTCTAAGCAAAGACTGAGATTCTTACACCACCCCTGATTTCAGAGCCTAGGCATCTGTAGAAAATACCACCTCCTTTGAAGCCTTAAAGGCTTTTGGTATTTCTGCACACAGTATTGCATTTTCAGGAGCTGGGGTGAGAGTGCATAACTCCAAGCCTGGTCACCAAAAGGTGTTCGTAAAGTTTTACCTTATATGACAGTCCTCATTGGATTCCTGCTGTGGCTAGTTTTAGAAAGTCGCTTCTTGACTTAGCTGTGCACGTTACCTTGAAGGAGATTGTCCATCTGAATTCCTTTTGATAAAGGGGAGGGAGGGGGTATTTTTGGTTGCTTTCTGTCCCACTTGAGGTAGTTGGGGAATCACTGAGAGTAACAGAGCTCTGCCTAGCCAGTTTTCTCCTCTCCCACTTTCTCTGAGCACATGCCTGCCTGCAGCAACTTCAGCTTAATTGATACCAATGGGGACTCCAGCTCCTGCTGACCACAACCACAACTCCAGCTCCAGAACTGGGGCCTGAAGTGGCTTGTGGCTGAGTTCACAAAGGCATCTTGATTAAACCACTTCACATTTAGTACAAACTGTAATTTGACAAAGATTTGTTATTTTCTGAATTTGTTAGAAAAATCCAAGACCAACATTTGGCATTTGGGCTTATAAGACAACTGTCCATGAGAGTGACTAATCTCCCAGCAATGCCTGCAAGGAACACTCATATGAGCATACACGGCCTACGGTTGTTATATGTTGAAACAGAATCCCTAGAGCTGATAATGGGGTAAGCACAGTATGGTTTAGGCAGTTTATAACTTTAGGCAAAACATTTAAAAAGGAAGAGTAAATCTATTTAAACTTGTATGTGTAGAGATCAGGTGTGGTGGGACAGTTAATTGTCCACCAGATCACTTATGCACTAACATCTTCAATTCAAGCACGGTAATTTTCAAGCATATCATTTGTCAAAACAAAAAAGCCTACTGCACTGTTAAGTCTAAGGATCAGTCTGTTAAGTCTAATACCTTAACTGGTAGTGTTGATGAGTTTAGAGGATCAGTTGTTTAAAGACTCCATCAATTTGTGGAGAAACTAGTACTGCTGCTGACTTATTTCTACAACAAGATGGTTCATACTCTTGATTCACAGCATGAAATGCAGCCCCTCTTACACCTCTAGGCTCTGTGTACAGCTGGCTGCTGCACAGTATGATCCAGGATCACTGCTTAGGGAACAGCTTTAAAATCTACTTACTCAGCAAATAGCTGCCAGGAGTTGGCCAAGAGGAAACAGGAAGGGTAGAGGCACATTACTAATCTGGCCCTGTTCATGTGCCTGTAAGGAGGAGTTAGCTGCCATCCCACGTCTCCTGTGAGAAGGTGTTGCAGCCTGTGTTTCGGAGCTGGCAGGGGTCCCTTTCTCCTGTCAATGAACAGGGAGGTGGGCCATGCCACACCACTACAGAGGCACACAGGCCTTGTTTTGTTTCATATAAATAGTCTTTGGCATGGTTTGTAACATGCTTTCCCCTGATTTTTGCAGAAAATACCCTAAGCGGTAGAGCACTGCCACAGAGTCACGTTTCTTCTCTTGCTCCATCATGTCACTCACCAGTGGATCTGAGGACATGTCACTCTCCAGCTCCCACAAGTCTTGGACATGCCTTGATCTTACCCACCGTGGCTTTTCCACAGCCCAGGTGGGTTTCCAGCTCACCAGGACGGCGTCTCACAGAGTTGCCGCTCCTTTTCCTCTGCTTGAAGTGGGAGTCCTCCTTTCTGAGGATTTTGTCCCAGTCAATGAGCATTAGGAAATAATCAAGTGGCTTGAACCATCCCAGGTACCTGGGGGTGGTATTTACATATGATCTGCTCAGATCTGGCAAACGGGGGCAGCCCTGGGCACTCATAGGAATGGAGGTTTTGACACCTAGGGAACCTCAGGTTTTCCAAGTAGGGCATGTATGAACATCAGGCATCTCCAGGGCTACGCAGCAGCTGAGCAATTTTGGCTCATCATCTTACTGAAATATAGAATCATAGATTCATAGAATCATAGAATGGTGGGGAGGGACATCTTTCACTAGATCTGGTTGCTCAAAGCCCCATCCAACCTGACCTTGAACTCTTCCAATGATGGGACATCCACAATTTCTCTGGGCAACATGTTCCAGTGTCTCACCACCTTCATTGTAAAAAAAAAGTGTTCCTTATATACAATTTAAATCTACCCTCTTTCAATTTAAAACCATTGTCCCTTGTCCTGTCATTACAGGTCTTGGTAAAAAGTCTTTCTCAGTCTTTGTTATAAACCTCCTTTATATATTGAAAGGCAGCAATAAGGTCTCCCTGCAGCCTTCTCTTTTCCAGGCCAAACAACTCCAACTCTCTCAGCCTTTATTCACAGGAGAGGTCTTCCATCCCTCTGATCAGTTTTGTGGCCCTTCTCTGGACCTGCTCTACGAGGCCCATNCTCTAAGAGGCCCATGTCTTTATTATGCTGGGGACCCCAGAGCTGGACGCAGTACTCCAGGTGGGGTCTCACCAGAGTGGAGTAGAGGGGCAGAATCACCCTCCCTTGACCTGCTGGCCACAAGCACACATTGTGTGGGTCATGTCCAGCTTTTCATCCACCAGTACCCCCAAGTCCTTCCCTGCAGGGCTGCTCTCAATCTGTTCAACCCCCAGTCTGTATGATACTAGGGATTGTCTTGGCCCAGGTGCAGGACCTTGCACTTGACCATGTTGAACCTCATGAGGTTCACATGGTCCCACTTCTCAAGCCTGCCAAGGTCCCTCTGGATGGCATCCCATCCTTCAATTGTATCAGCTGCACCACTCAGCTTGGTGTCATCTGCAAGCTTGATGTGGGTGCACTCAAGCCCACCGTCTATGTCATTGATGAAGATATTAAATAGTATTGGTTCCATACAGACCCTTGAGGGACACCACTTGTAACCAATCTCCATTTGGACATTGAGCAGTTGACTGTAACTCTTTGGAAAAGGCCATCCAGTCAATTTCTTATCCATGGTTGAGTCACCATCCCTTTAGGTATTTAAAAGACGTGTAGATGTGGCACTTAGGGACATGGTTTAGTGATGGACTTGGCAGTGTTACATTTACGGTTGGACTTGATCATCTTAAAGGTCTTTTCCAACCTAAATGATTCTATGATTCTGTGATCTCACAGTCCATCCATCAAACCCCTGTCTTTCCAATTTAGAGGCAAATTTTCCTTTCTTGCATGAGGCCACAAAATACTGGAAAAAATACCCTGATGGGATACATGGAGCAATGGCAATCACTACTACCCCAAAAATGTCTCAACTGAGTCTGTATTATATGTTCCATCTGTGGAGCGGCACCATCCATTATACGATTTCAGAAACTGACATATTTTCAAAATCTGAATCTATTTCTAGGGAAATTTATAGGCATCGTATCATGCCTGGTCATCTTACCATTGTTGCCTACCTTATAAAAAATTTTCAATAACAACAATTTTAATTCAATATATGAACTAATAGACTGAGGAAGGATATCTGAGTCCAGTCCTGTGTCTGTCTTTAGTCTGTTTCTCTTTTCTCTGCACAGATTCCTTGGGGTTTGGCTCTGGCATAAAACATTAGTACTGAAATTTACTTTGACTGATATGTTTCTTTTGGTCTATTTTTCTTTTACAAGAGAAAAAAATATTTTTCTGCTAAATATTTAGGATTTTGCCCTCTTTCGTCAAGAAACCTAAGCAACTAGAGGACTAGTCCCACAGGCTTTCTCAAGTGTTATCCTCATTTAGACATGGTTCCCTGGAGACAAGGGGAACTTGTGTGAGAAATGACTGTAAACTGAACCTTGAGAATGGAAATGCAATTTTTAAACAAGCAAAACCAAAACATCAATGTGGTTGACATTGCTTTCCACTTTGGATTATGTATTGTATATAATCCAATTTAGACCAGTCAAGGAGGGCAAAAGACTTTTGTGAGCCAAAACCAAAGGAAGGAGAGAGCCTAAATCCTGTGAGATTTTGTTTGTATTTCAGAAAGTAACCAGAGAGGAAATGCATTTAAAAAAACCAAATTCCATTACTTGAGCTGACCTGCGATTCTTGCAGTCTCCTTACACCCAATCTGCACGTTCCCTCTGGCTTGCACGCTACCATCTCTGAAGTTCCTGCTACTAATCACTACAATATGGAGTCTCTAGCCTCAATGTTAACATTAAATGTAGTGGCTTTCAGCTGTAGCCCTCCTAGCATTAAGAAAATAACCCCCCCGCTGAAAGCCATTTTCAGCCTCATGTCGGCAGGGACCACGGGGACCACCAGCAACTCTCTCGTACTGATTTTGATCTGTTGCTTTCGCCTTTCCCCCTCTGATGTATTTTTACAGGGGTTGCAGCTATGGAGACACTAGAACAGCAAGTCAATCGCCCGCAGGTTGGCATCCAGACTTCTGTAGTGCCGAGCACTCCTTCATGGTCAGAGTCAATCCTAAGCATTGCCATGAGCCTGTGTGTCGCTGGCTGTGAGACAGATACTACGAATGCATACAGCCATGGAAAGTCAAGGGCAAGGAAGACCAAGAGACCTATAAAAGGTGGCTTTTTCCATTTCAAAGGTGGTAAGACTCTAGTTTTCAGACTGTCTCTACTGAAAATGTCCCCATGCAGTGCAACCTCTTCAACAGTAAGACAACTAACTTTTAGAGACCTTCATCCTTTGTGATGACTTTCATCACATCCAATTTACCACTTTCCCTTCCCCATCATCCTTCTGACACTGAAGATTTTCAGCTATTCTATAAAAATCCCTGAGCAGTCCTGATGATGGATAGCTCAGTGCTGAGGTAGGGGCAGAGAAGTGCCTGAGCTCTGGCTCCATCAGATACCAAAGCTGCACATTATGATGTGACTGAAGACTGGAAGAGGCAACCTTCTTTGTAGCTCTGTGGTGGTACCTGATCTGTATGCCAGTTTAAAAGGGAAGGGGATGTCTCAGCTCACCTGAATGCCAAGGGTTTGATCCCTGTCTTTGTCATGGTGGGCGTTAGCTGCGGTGCTGAACAGATACATGATACCACACTTTCACAGGCATAGCTTGCATTCTACCTGTCAAAAACATCTTTACTTCAGCAGCAGTACAAGCTATCCTGTCACACAAGTAACATAAGAACAAGTCTGTGAAGCAGAGCCTTTCCCACTGGCATGGAGTGGGTTTTTCCTTCTCCATCGTCCCCCACTTTCCTCTCCTTCAGCTGAGAGCAGAAGATAGTCCTTCTCCTTGCACAGGTTATCAGATAGGCCAGTTGTCTGAGCATGTTGCTATACCTTCTTGGAGTACTTATTTAATATAACGAGATTGGAGAAGCAGGTTGCATACCTGACGTAGCTATTTCTGATCTGGGGTATGTTTTAAGAACTATCATATACTCCTTTATAAGGACAATTTCAAACTGAAGACACAGAAAAAAAATTGGAGATTGAAATCCAACTTGATATTTCAAATGGAGACTTGCATAGCAAAGAGCTGTTTCTGCACGTTTGCCTCCTTTTCCCATCAGTTCCTTCCACTTATCACTGCAACTGGACCCTTGGTCTCTCATCAGATGATGGCAGCCAAGCCAGTTGGGCTGGAGCATCTTTGTGCCCATCTGGTACCACTCTGCTCCGGTCATGAGCACCAGGAGTTCACAGGATCTCTGCAGAAATGAACAATTTCCTGAGGAATATTGGCTTCTTGATGCAGATTTGGCTTGTCCCTAAAAGCTTTCCAGAGCTGACTGCTATGTGGGGCCCAGGAAGGATGACTGGGCAAAACTCACAAAGGACACAGGGCAGCCCTAACATGTTTGAGTACTATCATAAGTATTTTAAATAATGATAGGGCTGGGCATAATACATGTGGCTTAATCACAAGTACATGAAACCCAGAGTGGAATACAGGTGTGTGCAGCCAGGCATGCAGAATAGGAGGGCTCTTTTCTCTCTGGCTTAGAGCTGCAGGGTAGGACCTGAGATGTGACAGGGTGCTGTGCAGGCCTGTGGTGGCACCAGAGAGGGATTTTGGGCACTGCACAGTAGCGTAGGAGTTGAGTGGAGCAAGGGTGATAGGGAGGAAAAGGAGAGAAACCAGCCCCCCTCAGCTCCCTGCTGGATCACACCTGTCCATGCATCTCTGTGGTCATGGACAGATGTCCTCTCAGTAGACAGCTGCTCACTGGAGGCTCTGCTGTTGCTCAGCTGTTCCTCACTGTTCCTTGGAAGAGGAACAGCTTGAGGGAGAACATTCATGCCCATTCCTGGGAAAAGCAGGCAGGTTGCCTCACACAGAGCTTGCTGGAGTATTGGTTTTGCCCCAGGTTTCAAACCAACCTGTCCACTGGCAGAGCTGGGGGGCAGCAGCCACCAGCTAGTGAGCAATGAGGGGCACCTTGGCAGGGCAACATCTTCCGCCATGGCACCTGGAGCTGGAGGAGGTTATGTTTGGCCACAGCCTGTACCGGCACAAGATAACCAAAAGGGAGCCTGAGCTAGCTCAATACATGTGTTGAAGAAAGCCAGACAGCACACATTGAACTGACTTTCTCTCCCTACAGATTTCTGCCAAATTTTCCCTCTGTTCAACCAGCTGTTCCTCTGATGGTGTGGAGAAGAGGGCTACAGAGGTAGGCAAACCTCAAAGAAGACCTTCTAGAGTCCACTGTGCAGGTGACTGTATCTTGCCCTCATGAAGGGCTGGATTTGATGGCCTAGTAGGTCTTCTCTATCCCATGACACTGATCCTACATGGCAGTGGTTGATGTTCCCTCCTCTTCCCTGCCTGGAGTCTCCAACCGCTCTCCTGCTCTGTTGCCCGGGAGGCTGAGTGTTTCTGCCAAGGCAGCTGCTCTATATGAGATCTGACACCAAAGGGGGAGGGAATTTTATTCCCCTGAACAGAAAACCCTGTGTAAATTCAGGAGTGCCAGGAAGGAATATTCTTGGCTTGTCTTTCATCTGCACTGTAAATGATGTATCTAGTGAGTGGTGAGTGGCGATAGTGAGTTGCATCCAAATTCTAATCAGCCAGAAGTATGGTCACAACTAATAAACTAATGAACCCCTGCAAAGTCCAGCCTCCCAGGAGGAGTCAAAGCCTATTTATACAGAGTGAGAAAAGACTTCTCTTTCACAGGCCCTGGAACAGCAAAAGCAGGTTATTTGCTGGCAATCGCTTTCCCTCTGTGGAGCAGGGGGGGAGAACAATTGGCTCCTTCTTTCCTGTTACATGTCACTAGAATATTTGGGGTTAAAATGAAGCAATGTTTTGATGAAGAGTAAATTAGGAAGGTACTCAGCTATTTGTGAATTTGGGTTGAAATTTGTGAGCGGTTCCTGTTGGATAAAAAAAGAGATGAGTGGGTCTGAGAACATCGCAATATTTTATTTGGTTGTGACATTTGTGAAATGAACATTTGGTTTCAGAACAATATTTCCCATTTGAAATGTCACCTTTAAAAAAAGTGTAAAAGGATTTTAAAAACAGGTTTTGCAATTTCAAAAAGAAGTCAATCTTTCTCTTTGAAGTCAAGTGAAGTCAAGGGAACCATTTAAAGTTAATCTCAGATGACTGCTTTTTCTTTTCAATTAGCTTTGCCAACTGCTGTCCTCCTCCCTGCTGTGTGCTTCACTTTGGTTTGGCGTGATTTCTGGTCCTTTCCTCTTCTCCTTAATTGCCACTCTCTAGGCCAAATGGACATTATTCACCCAACCCAGTTTAGATGGCTAGACCTAGAGGAGACTAGAAAAGAATCAGAAAACATTTCTGGAAGAATATTATTTCAAATTCATTTTTATGAAAAAGAAAATTACTGGAGCCCTTAGGTTTCATGATCTAGTAGAACACATTGAGGACGTTGCAGTGACCCTAAGGTAACACAGTTTGCCTGTCTGATCCAAGAACAGGTAGATTTGGCTCAGGAAAAATACTGGGTCACTGCAGATTCAGTATTACCAATTGTCACTGTTCCAGGGGAAGTAACTTCCTCCACAATGTAATTAAAAAGTTGGGAGTTTTGATGGCCCTATGAACACTTCTAGTCATATGTTGAAGGACCATGGGAACCCAATCGGCTCTACCTGCCTTGTGTTCGGATGACTTAGCAAGCAAAGCCTGCTTGTATCATCATTGGCATCAAAACCCCAAGTGCTTCCTAAGCCTTTTGGGTGTATCATAGCACCATAGTCTGAAAGGGTTGCAGTTGCTTTCAGACTTACTTCTCTGGTCTTCTGGACTTGGAGTCACCAAAAACTCAAGTTATTTCTTCACTGCTGTAACTCAGTTGCATCCTGTTAACAAAGAACACCAAGGCTTTGGATAACAAGGAACGCACAGTTACGGCATTTGCTATGGTAGGCAAATGCTGTAACTATTTGATTCCAACAAATGTGTGCCCAGCCTCACTCATAGAGCTCTCCCCTGCAGCCCAGCCTTGCTCTTCTTTGCTTATGTATAAACAACCTTTGATTTAAATCCTGCCTCATTGAAATCAGTGGCAAACCTGTGCTGTTCAGAAGTGAAGACCTCACATGCATTCCAAGGAGAACTCCTTCCTCTTTATAGTTTGTACTTCATGTTACCTGATGTTAGATGATAACCAATGATATTCACTGATACAGCGAAAAAAAAATAGGGATCAGGTAAATGATTGTGTACGAGCTGTAGCTAGAAGATCAAAGGTGACCATGGCATGATTAAACAAAGAACCTACATGGTTTGTACCTGCCAAGTGGAGATGTGATGAAACACACTCAACCATTCAAAAAAAGTGACTTTTTTTAAAAGGGATGATGAGGAATTACTACCACTGATATAGGCACATGACAAAGTTTTCTACTCTTGAGGTCTTTAAATAAAAGCATCTTAATAAGAGATACATCTTTGTGTATCCAGGGGTTTGCTGCTTTCTGAAATGATACCTTGAAATTCTCAGACATGCAAACATAGATCTGACTAAATACTAAAGGTTCTTCTGCTTTTAAAATTTGCATTTTTTTTCTAAATAAAATCACTGCTGCATGTGCAAGTCTTGCTATATTTCTGATCATTAGAAGTTACATAAATTATTTTCTTGATTGTCAACATATGTATTGTATAAGAAAAATGCATAAACTGTTTTCAAATTTTTTGAGTTTACAGAGCTGCCATATCAGACATTTTATAAGCATTTTGTGAACACACAGTGCTACAGGGATGGGGAATAATACTGCAGACATGGTTGAAAAGATAACCGTAGTGACTTCATACTGTTTCTATATAAATCATCATCAATACTTCAGAGTCATATTCTGTATGGTAATGCCTTATAAAAGTGTTTCTGAGTCTTCATTTTGACCCTTTTTTGTCTATAAAATAAACATTTTTGCCAAGAGAGTATCCTTTTACATTTTGATATCTGACCTTTCAAAAAGAAAAACTTCATAATGTGCTGTTTATGCATTAGGAAATGTGATGCTTATCACACTTCCCTTGCTTTCCTATTTTGTTGGAACTCAGCAAATGGCTCCCTAATTATTTCTTTATGACTTAAACCAGATCATTTTCTCATGTAGGGATGGGTCAGTCTAAAACCCCAAGCAAGTGAAATCTTGCTCCTTTTGGGGTAAAAAATAGCTTTCACAAACAAAATGTAAGAACAGTAGCATGTTGTCACTGTCAATATCAAAGTAACCATTTTCTCCAGGTGGAAATTGAACCTTAAATCAGTAGACATGAAAGCATTAAAGAAACTGCTATTTTTCATGGAAAATCTCATACATGCAAAAGCTGAATTTTACACAGCTCAGCAAAATACCTTGTCTTCTGTCCGGAAGAGGAACCACTAATAAAGAATCAGTAAAGTTATGAAGCCTGTGGCAAGTGATGGCAAACGAGTTGCTCATACAGGGGCTGAGATCTCAGGCAAGAGGAGAGACGACAATTCAGAGGCACTGGAGTGAGAATGAAATGGCCAGGCGAGAGGGCGACCTGGTGGGCTCCAGTCCCAACTGAGTTCTCCAGCCAAATGTTTGTGATGTTTGGCTCCCCCTCTTGGCGGGTTATTAGTTGTAATGGAATAGATTAGAGTTCCCTTTTTTTTTTCCTTACTAAAAGCAAATTATTAGAATTTCCTTTCCCTACATAAATTATACACCTGGAAAAAGTTTCAGCTTAAACCAGAGCGTTTTGTCCAGTGATTCAACCTAAAGCTATTTCATCCTTCTTTAAACAAATGGACTCCACTCTTGATTTGCCCTTGCTCTCTCTCTTGGAACTATCTTGCGCTAGTTTCTATGACCTGTAGTTTCACATTATGAATAAATTGGTTTTCTTCACTTTAGTTATCCCCTAATCCCTTTTAGGCATATGATAGTTTTGGAACTTTATACAGTGTCTCTGGTTAATGTACCTCTGAGAAGTTAGATAAGGCTGATCCTTATTTAGCCTGCATTCAGTAGAAATACATTGAGCTATTTTTGGCTGAGTGCCCTTTTAATTTTCCGAGCTCTCAAATGGAGTCATTTAAAGTATAAAAATGTATGAACATCTTTCCTCTGAACTAAATGGCACTCTTTTTCTTGGCTTAATTTCCTTTGGAAGTAAAAGCTATACTATGCTTCACTGGTACCAACAATCAGTAATGTAGTGTAGGTTGCCAGACGTAAAGATTAGATAAGTATTTGAATTTCCAGTAGTGTTTTCATGGAATTATCTACATGCAGCTCATATTCTATTTTGAGAGCCCAGCTGGGCTAGCAACACTAATTATATTTTTCATGTAAAATGAAATTATGTTTGCTAAAATGGAGGGACTTGAAATCTATTTGATGTGTATTATACTTTTTAAATATCAGCATAAGAGTCAATATTGAAGTTGGTCCTGAATGTATTCTAGAACCTAAGAACCCCTTGAAGATGCAACATTCCCACTGCACAATTTGCTCTAAATGGCTCAGAATGAAAAAAGTGGCATTTAGTTTCTCCTAACTGAATTTTCCTTCAAGGTGAACCTATGATCTTAGAGTTATTCAATACTGGAATAATAGTGACTTTTGAATAATGATCAATTCTGCTCTAAGAGGTAACCATGTGAAATTGGCCCAGGCTTCCTCAGCAGAGCTATTCCTTGAATGCACTGACTCATTTCTGCAGACTGAGGACAAAAATAGCATTTTACTCCTGTCATTGTGGGAGAGCCAAGGCAGCTTGGAGGGATGGGGCTGGAATAGATTTTTCTTCTGCATCATCTATTTTGAATGAAGTGAAAAAATCTTCATTTTTTAAAAATGTTTTCTGAAATTTACATATTTCTCAACAAATCTCTGATGCAAGTAGTCAAACATTTCCCCTGCCTTCCTTTTAAAAACTTTTGTTCACCAGCTGAATTTTCTCAGTCTCACTCTTCCACTAGGAGGAAGCTGCTTGTACAAGTCTATATTTATAATCCCAAACCTATTAATATCTCACTTTTTCAACAAAACTAATAGTGGAATTCTCTTGCTGGCCAAGCCAGCTTAGACAACTTTTAAAGAAATATCAGGTTTGGCTCTTTCAGAGGGGAGATGCAGAAAGATCCTTGGGTTCCAGAGCTGCAATACTCAGCAATCATAATTCATAAAGAAAGCCCTCAATTATTTATCTTGTTGTGTACTTATGTAATGGCTGGAGGAGTGCTTGCCCAGGATGGAAGGAAATGAAGAAGTCTGGTTGGTAGGGCTCATTTTGCTGTCCTGGGAGGTGCAGGAACATGTCAATGAGCAGGGCACTTTGCCACTGCATCTCATATGCTTTTTAATCCTTCCAACCAGATCTGCTGCTTGGTCCATGTGCCTGGGAGGCATGAACCTGTTCTTCCCCTGTCCCCATGGGAGGATCAGGAGCAATGAAAGCATCAAACAATACCTGTGCCTTTTAGGCCTGTTTTGGCCAGGTGCATTTCATCTCATCAGGACCAGATGCATTAGGAATAAAGTGTTTTTTTCTTGCCACTCTTCCCCTACACATTGCCTCCAACCCCTCTCCTCAGTGAATATTTGAAATTTCAGAATTATACAGAAAAACTCTGTAGCTGAGTAGCTCCTGAAGCTGGGAGCACTCCGGGCTGGGGGTGCCATTGTAGACCTCACATGGGCTGTGATGAACAGCCACAGTGTTAATGCACCCAATGAGTTTCATGGGGTCTTTTTGTGCCTTCACCTGAGAAGGTTTCAGTGCACTTCAAAGGGTGTGTTTGTGTAATCAGGAGTGTGGGAGGGTGGGAGGTGAGACTGTATTTCTTTATATACTACTTATTTGTTTTACCCACTTCCGAAATCCTTCACCGAAGCCTCAAGGGATCATTAGTTTGATATAAAGCTAATAACTTGTGAATCTTTCCAGTATTTAGGTAAGTGGAAAAGAGCCCATTTTCCTAATCTCATTGGCATCTAGATTGTATTTTATGGATTTTATCATATGGAACTAATATTTCGGTACATTTCAAAAAGACTTTGCTTAATGCAATCCAGCATTGCTGATTATACTGGCCAATTTTTACAACATTATGAAACAATTAAGATGATACATATGCAATATGAATATGGCATACATAAAATACGAGCTGAGCAACATGATGGTGAACAGACCTATTTATGGGACACTCTTTACTGGGTACTTGACTGAAAAAAGAGGGACAGGGACGAAAGAGCTGCGAAGGTGCTTCTCTGTAAGCCTGAGGCTCACGTACATACAGCATGTTCAAATGTGTGCAAAAGGCAGCAATGTGCAAAGGTCCTTATCAGAGCTATCCCTTCTGCAAAGCCTTGCTGAAGTCATACAGAAAACACACAGAACTGCAGGAGTTTTGCCCTTCCAGCTCCATCTGTGTGCCTGAGGCCAATGCTAAAGCCATAAATATTGCTCAGAAAATTTGGTGGGTATTACACTGTTGGACTCATGGAAGAACATGAATTTGCCAGGCTGCAGGCATGGAGGCATGAGAAGGGATCTGCCCTTAGAACATTTCTGGGGGTGGTGAAGAGCAAGATGGCCTGCGAGAGGAGGGTGATGTCACTGGGAATGAGACAGCCTCTCACCCAAAGCAGCCCATGCAGGGCCCTCCCAGCAGTGTGCTGGGTTTCAGTGCCAGGAGTAGGGGCAAGAAGAGAAACACAGATGTAGACGCACACAGCCAGACCCTTTGTTTGTGCCCCAAACCCTTTCAAGCAAACATGGGCAGAGAGCTTCCAAATAAAGCTATGGAAAGGGCTTACCCCAGATGTTTTACCTACTAAGCAGCAAAGCAGTAGTTTGCCTGCATTTCACCTCCTGCTGGTTTTGCTGGGCACTTCTCCACTTGCTAAAGGGAAGTGGCAGGGTAGGTTCCCCAGCTCTGCATACACAGCAAGTTAGCCCCATATCAGACACTTTTGCAGGGCCAAAAGTGGAAAATACTAGGGTCTGAGAAAGTATAGACATAGACAATGTGTCTCTGGTAAATGATTTGAATAAAAGCTGACAAGGAATCCAGTGTGTATGTGCTCTGTGCAACAGTTTTAGCATTGCAAGAACCTGTTGTCCCATGCATGGTGCCTGGCAGTTTAGCACTGATGGTCTCATGGCACTGATTGCCACTCCTCTCCTGAAGGCACTAACAGTGCATCTAAACCTAACTCTACTGCTCTTATTTCTGCAGCCTTGCAGAAATTTCATGCATCAAAGGCCTACTGCAGTCTCCCCCCCTCTTTACCTTTGTTGCCCTGGGATCTTGTGGGACTCCAAAAGCCTCTCACTTCATTTTCCTTTAAACAGATTACTTCTGCACATTCAGCTGTGGGAGGAGAATGGGATTCTGGCAACTTTAATGAAGTCCAAGGGTATTTAGGTTCAAGTGATGACAAATGAATGTAATTAATATATTAAAGTATGAGTCTGTAAGTACTCCCACCCTCAGAGTAGTTTTGCTTGTTTTTAAATACAGTTTCAAAACATAATTCATTATGTGATCTGAGGGGATGTCGAGCCAATTTCCACTTGGATCCATGTCCTAGAGGACTGTAAGGAACGTGTTATTCTGCCTAGCATCAGGGATAATGCGTGCTTCTCAAACCGAATTCATGTGAATTGCTTTCAAGTAGCCGTACTTGAGCAAGCAGCTGGTTGGACGGTTGGACTAAAAGCTCCAGAAAAGGCATCTCTGAAGTCCCAGGCACACATGCAGTCAGATCTGTCCCAGCTCTTTCTGGCGGTCACTGCTTTCACTCAGATGCAGCTTTTGGTTTGAAAATACTTGCTTGCCAGCACCACCAGCCATGGCAAAAGACATAATTCCTGCCCTAGGTTAATAGCCTCATATTTCAGAAAAATGATCCACTCCACTGGCCTCCTGTACTTGAGTACCTGATCAAAAATGTCAAGGTATTACCACTTTCTAGTCCCAAACTCAGCTGCAGTGGCTGTATTCAAAACTTAGGCAGACTTTTCAAACTGAATGAGGACTTGGATCTCACTTTAGATGTTTTCAGGTTTTTTTTGTTTGATATTTAGGGTTGGTTCGTCTTTGATCTTTATTGACCTTTATTGTTTTCTCCATTGGCTGACACATTTAGCACCATAAGACACAATGTGTTTGGATTGCACAAGATGTTTTGATGATGGAGACATGACATACACACCTTTTACCTTTCTGGCTTTGTCTTTTATTTCATGAATCTCAGGTTATTCAAAACACATTATTCAGAGGGTGAGTCAGAGCAGGAGTCTGAATTGCCCTCAATTGCCTCTATCTCCAGAGATAACTTACAGAGTCTATGCCAGCTGGCATCCCGCGCTGACGCAGTAGCAGTAGTAGTAGTGTTCTGTCATCCACAGGATAGGAAAATTCTCCTGATGACCTGGAAAAGCAGAGCAATAATTGTTAATATATCTGTAGCCAGTATTATATTTCTACATAGAGAGGCACTAAAGCATTAACCGCTCAGTGAATGAGCCCAAAACCAGGAAGGATGACTGTTTAATGAAAACACCAACTCTTTAAGAGCCTTAAGGTATTTTAAAACATATGCCGTGCTGCATGTATATGCCATCTTGACTTATTCTTTTAGTGGGAACTCTTTGACTGGATTGCATGTGCACACAAAATTTGAAAGTGCAAACTGGAATAGATGGAGAAAATATTTTAATTAATGCTTCTTAATATATAGCGTACAAAGTACAAATAGTCAATAGTTGCACATGCAGTTCACATGGTCAACCTAGTTAAAAAATTGAAAGTCCTCAAAAATTTTCACACATCGTGCTATACTTTTTGTGCAAATACTGTTTATATTACAAGTGCTTTATACCACACAAAGCTAACCTGCTTCAATTAGAAGTCTGAAAATGCCCCAAAACCAAATAGCTACAGTGATTTCAGTAAGGAAATCAACATTACAAAAAATGTTCCCTGAACAGTAATAATTGTACTGTATCTCTATGGTCACTTGTCAAAATAATGATTTTGCATTTCCCAATGAAAATTAAAATATCAAGTTCTGAGGTGTGCAGTTATGGTCTAATACAATATTTACTTAGGCTTGTAACAAAAATGGAAATAAATGCATACAGTTTCTGAAAAATGTGACTTTGTACCATTTTAAATATTTCATCACTATTGGTTATCCAGAAAGAAATAGTAGAAGGTCTTAATCGTTGAGACAGCAGGTGTCTTCATAAACTCTTGGAATCAATTGCAATATACAGTCTGGGTACAGGACAGATTCTGTTTCTAATTACAAGAAAATTATGTATAAGTTCAGTCTGGAAAGGGCTTAATAAGACCATCCCCTCCTCCCCAGCCCTGTTGTGCCTGCTTGCTGCAACATGTGCTCCATGTGATATGAGTGGGCAGTGACCGTGCAGCTCCACAGCCTCTGTCACCTCACACATGGATGTGGCTCTGCAGGTTACAACTACATTAAAATGATTGTACTTGATATTAGACTAGTATTTTCTGATTTTCATCAGCAATCTAATGTTGATATCTTTTCTCCAATATAAGACAAGCAATGAGTGACCCGGGTATTTGCTATGTCTACTGTACTTAAGTAGACATGGCAGTGGTCTCTAGTACAGGTGACATGTCAAATCCTGTCTCTATATACTCATATCTTTCAAAATATTAACCTCTCAGTTGACATTTGCTATAATTTTTTCTTACCCTTTGGGTTGGGATTTTTTGCAGTTGCTGTTAAACCCAAGCTTTTGATTTCGCAGCAGCTGGGTCAGGTACACTCCTCCATTTGCATAAGTATTGAAACTCCTGCCTGAAGTGAAAATGGCTAATATTTGAAATTTAGTTTAGCTCAGACAAAAACTATAACAACAGAAAATGTAAAAGCCATGAACTTTTCTCTTAATGGGGTTAATGAGGCAGCTGCCAAGGTTCTTGGATAATTTAATGAAGGCCCGCCCACATGGAGGTGGATCCACAGCCTGGAAATCCCACAGCCTTTCACTGACTTCTGCAGGGCTGGGATCAGCCTTTTCACAGTATTGCCGTTTCTTCTCCTGCTCAGGCTTTGTTTCTAGGGCAATTTATCAATGGAGGCTCATGCTTACATCGTGCCATATGGAAACTGTTGTTCATGCACTGACATGTATTTAGCTGTAATAGAGAAGGAAAGTAAAACCTGCCTTGTCATCCTCCCGAAGCATGTTGTCCTCCAGGCAACAGGGCCAACCGTCCTGCTTCATTGGATGATTCTAAAAGCTGCCACGTTGCTGATTTGGCAGTTTCTCCTACTTTCTCTGCTTCCCTTTGTTTCAGAGAAGGGCGGTGGACAGTTTGGTCTATTAACTTGGGCTCATCTGAGGAGGACATGTCCCAAAATGCTCAGATTTTCTAGGCCAATACCTATCTGCAATCATATTCAAGCCTGCCAGGACAAATTTCAGATTTGTATGATTTAATGACACTGTCCTTGAATGTTTCCTTATCACCCTTTTTAGATGCATAGTAAACAGTTTCCTAAATGAAGTCCGAGCCAGGGTACAAGCCTCCCTCATTCATTTGTATGCTGTTGGCTTCATGCAAACAGCACTAGCTCTGCGGTTTTATGAAATGGACTCATTTATCACTGAATGTGATGGTGATGATACCACCACCCTTTACTTACATCGGATGCTTCACAGCTGTCTGATCAGATAGATTTCTTGTTCCTCTGGCAAGGCTTCATGAAAGGCATAATGCTAAAGATGAAAGGTCAGTTTTATATAATGGATGAAAACAATGAGTAGCAGATTAAGCTAGCTTTCTGGTAAATGGTGCCATTACTTTCCAGTAAATAATGTCATGAACTACTTGATGAATAACATAAGTTGTGAGATAAAGAAGATATTCATTGACCGATGGAAAATTAGGCAGCTTTATAAATTCAAATATGCCTTTAGTTTTCTTTCCACTATGATCTAGTACTTGAAATATTTACCAACAGGTCATTTTAGCTAGCCTAACTAGTGAAATCTGCGTACAAGTTTAAGCTAAATTCAGTCTGCAGCAATAGTACTGTTTAAGCAGCAATGTTTCTAGATTTACAGGAATGTGAGATGGTACAAGGGATGCATCCCCTTACAAGTAGCAGACCCAAAAGACCTTGAGCATCCCCTCATGCTCCAGACCCTCCTGAGAGCCATCCTCACTACTTGCATCACAGCTGTTTTAAGCAATCATTTCAATTTCTGGTTTCAAGTCAAAAGCATCTCCCCTGCTAGCAAATGAGTAATGAAAGTTTCTTTGCAGAGGTAGGAGCTTTTCTGTGGTTTTGCTTCCAGGGGAAATTACAGCTGGCATGGCTGCTAGCCAGTACAACAACAAGACCAAGCCTCTTCTGCAGTGGAAAGGAATTACTAAAAAGAGGAAGGATTATTTCTAGCCTAAAATACTCAATTCTGTTGTCTTTACAGAAGTAGTGAAGCCAAAATCAGTGGGGAATCTTGCATGAAGAACAGGAGGAAATACAATCTGGTCAAGTAAGAAAACATATCTAAAGTAACCGTATTTCAAATAACTCCTCAGCAGAACTCGAAAGATCCTAGAGAGCATTTGTGACCATTACTAGCGGTATGAACAGAAGAAAGAGGCTCTAGAAAGCACTCCTAGCAGGCATAGTGGAGGATTAGAAAAGGCACCTTTCAAAACTGAACTTTGTAAGCTGAGAAAGAAATTACAACAAGTAGTTGCCAGTGACCTTGAGGAGGCTCAACTTAGTAACCCAGCAAGGTCCCTTCCAGTTCTGTCACCACAATTAAAGCCACTTCATTTACATGTGATTTAGCCTTTTTATTTGCTTGTGCTGAAGGGTTTCTGTTTGCACAGATATGCAGGTAATGGTTGCTGTGGATGTGCACATATGTTACTCCCACATGCAGGTACTTGTAGAGAGGGCTCTGTGTGCCAGGCTGTGTCCTCTCCCCTTCTTTTTGAAGTTTCAATCACCTAGACAGAGAGCAGAAATGGACAGTTGCATGTTACTCGGGAAGATGGCAACTTACCCTGGAAAATAACCCAGCAAATAGTTAAATGGTCGCAGCTGCACTGGTATATCCATGAGCAAAGATTTTGGCAAAGCTGGTCACGGCTGTGCACATGCAAACTGAGACATAGTACCATGAAGGCCTGTGCCCACCTCTTGGCCATCCCATCCCTGCCCAAACTCCTTGGCACTCTCATGTGGGACCCCAGCCCCACAATAACATCTTCTTCTCAAGTCTTTGGCCAGTGAACACCAGCCAGCAGTCAAAATCTGCTAATGAATAATCCCTGCCAGAACAAAGGGCTTTGTTCCATGGGCGAATGGTGCTGGAGAGTCTGCTGAGACTCCCTCTCCTCCCCTATCAGACGGGGCTGCAAATCAGCTGAAGATGTTAATCCGACAAACAAATATTTATACAATATCATTGACCATTGCAGCCCAAGGTTGCTGTGAAAAAAACCCAACACAGTAAATTTTTATAAACATCTTTTGCTTGTGTCTTCTTCTTTAGAAATTACAACACATTCACTTTCTAAATTATTTTCAAGGAAGGCAAGGAATGAACCACAAAAATACACATTTTGCAATTATAATTCATCTCCAATGTTGCCAGAGGAAGTAGATTTGCAGATATATTTTCATCCAAACTGGCCTCCTTTAATATTTCAATTTTTTTCCATCTTGCCCGAATAACCAAACACAAATCACACAAAGAAGGGAATCTGCTATTATTAATTTCTTCTTTCTGGCTGCAGTAGGGACCTTTGTTTATTGTTTGTTTTGGAATATATAATAGCTTTTCTTCCTTACACATCTGTTTGCTGGCTTCTGCCTCCTCAGGACACATTACCCTCAGCCAATGCACAGAGGGTTTGACTGCTGGGAGAGCCAGGATCTCTTTTTGAATCATCTGGAGATCTATACCTAGAGCCCTTTTCTTTCTGGTAGCCACAGTGGGTGGGGGGAACGTGGCTCAGTCCATCGCCCAAACACCATGCAGTGACCACAGCATACTCCTTGTGAAGCTGGCGGCACATAGCTTAGACAAGTGTACTCTTCATTGGGTAAAAAACTGGCTGGATGGACAAGCCCAGAGGGTTATGGTGAATGGAGTTAAATCCAGTTGGCAGCAGGTCACAAGTGGTGTTCCCCAGGGCTCAGTACTGGGGCCATTTCTCTTTAATATCTTTATCAATTATCTGGATGAGGGGATTGAGTGCACCCTCAGTAAGTTTGCTGACAACACCAAGTTGGGAGGGAGGGTTGATCTGCTTGAGGGTAGGAAGGCTCTACAGAGGGATCTGAACAGGCTGGATCGTTGGGCCGAGGCCAATTGTATGAGGTTCAACAAGGCCAAGTGCCGGGTCCTGCACTTTGGTCACAACAACCCCATGCAATGCTACAGGCCTGGGAAGAGTGGCTGGAAAGCTGCCCAGCAGAAAAGGACCTGGGGGTGCTGGTTGACAGTTGGCTAAATATGAGCCAGCAGTGTGCCCAGGTGGCCAAGAAGGCCGACGGCATCCTGGCCTGTATCAGAAACAGTGTGGCCAGCAGGAGCAGGGAAGTGATCGTCCCCCTGTACTCGGCACTGGTGAGGCCGCACCTTGAGTACTGTGTTCAG